>CM026302.1:5675897-5735707 GCA_014851415.1 Cnaphalocrocis medinalis
CGGGCGGCCATTGCCCACGTACACCTTTGCCCATCCTGGGCTGTCAAGCGGAAAATTTTAGGCCGCCCCCCAAAAAGTGCCGATGACACTTTTTTTCTGTGAAACTTGTAGCAACTGAACTCTATCGAGCTGATCTTTGAGAGTCTATTAGTTCATAATCTTAAACTAATCTTCTATCTTCTTCTATCTATATCTTTCTTCTATCTTCTATAATCTTCTATCTTTAATAAAGAGATAACTTCTTAGACAACGACAAGGCTTAAAATAAACCAAAAACACGAAACGCTTGCGCGATGTAATTTAGCACAGCGCCATCTATTGGTTCATTTATGAATTACGGTCCCGAAGCGAAGTGAGGGCGGGCCACTAGTTAATTAACCTTAAAGAGTAAATTCTATTATCAACGACGATGCTTAATCTATCGGCTAAGTAACTAAACGCCCCGAGTCGAAGTGGGGGGCAGGCTACTTTTAGATAAATAATTTAATTTTGGCGCGTAATTATCTAAATTCAGACTTTCCTATCTTATCAAAGAGATACGAATAAAAAACAAATTCTTTGTACAAAGATTTGCATTTGCTTTGAGGTAAATGATAATCATTGATGGGTTTTTCCTCATATTTTTTGCTTGTATCGATAATTATGACTGATGCCTTTTATAGTTCACTAACTTTAGCCCGCGGCTTCGCTCGCGTCCCCCACTTCCCTAAAATGGGGAGTTAGAAAAAGACAAAAAGTAGCCTATGTTACTCTCCATCCCTTCAAGTATCTCTACTTAAAAAATCACGTCAAATCGTCGCTCCGTTTTGCCGTGAAAGAAAGACAAACATACAGACAGACAGACACACTTTCCCATTTATTAATCATATGGGATAGTAGCTCGATCAAAGTTCTGTTTCGTCGTCATATTATGGAGATATACGTCATTAATGGAGATTTAATGAATCTCAAGTCATACAAGTTTATCCGCTATAAATAGGGTTATATTTGGATGTTATATAGTATTTTGGACTTAAGCCTATTTAGTTTTATCTTATTCATAATATTATCATTTAATTAAGTAATCAATTAAAGGATTTAAGTCAATAAAGTCGTGAAATGTATTCTTGAAGAACTATTACGGAGTTCCATCCATAGTATTGTAACCTATGGGGCTACCATACCCTTTTTTATAGTTTAGAGGGCAGACAAACAGACGGATCACCTGATGGTAAGCAATAACCGCCGCCCATTGACACCCGCTACTCCAGAGGCGTAACAAGTGCGCTGCTTTTAAGAAGGAATACGCTCGCTTTTTGAAGGTTTGTAGGTCGTATCCAGAGATGTGAATTATTTGAAATACAAATATTTCAAATGCAAATACAAAATGCAAAATACCCATTTTTATTTTATATTTGAAATACTTTTTTTCTAAATGTATTTAGTATTTTATTTGAAATACTCTATGTGAATATTTAGTATTTATAAAATACAAAATAGTTTCGTTGCATTTTTAATTCATTTTTACAATTTTTCATTCTTAAATCCATGATTTCCTTATTTATGAACGCACTGACCGTGATCGTAGTGTTGTCATTGTCATTTGTCAACTAGAACAATAATGCCTCAAATTAAAAAAGTACATTGTAATTCATTGATCAAAGAATAATGCCAACATTATATGTTTGTTGAGGACTCTGATTCTTCAGCAGCCATGATAATGTTAATACAACCACAATAGATCTGGAAACACTACAATATTTAAAAGATGAAGACAATACCTTAGAATCCTTGAACAGGTATCCTACTGTAAAAAAAACTCTTCCTTAAATATAATACCTGCTTACCGGGGGGGGGGAGTTCTGCCCCTGTAGAACGACTATTTCATTTGGTGAATGATTATGAGGCCCCATAGGCGAAACATGAAAGATGAACTCTTTGAACAAATACTAGTTTAAAATCAGTTCAATAAATAAAAGGTTATGCTTAACAATGTATTTTATTTTCAAAACCTATTTTAAAAATACGTATTTGCATTTTGTATTTTAAATACTTTTATTCAAACTATTTTGTATTTCTATTTGAAATAGTGCTAGCAACTATGCATTTGCATTTTGTATTTAAATACTTTTACTAAATTATTTTTCACATCTCTGGTCGTATCGGTTCGGAAATACCGCTGGTGACAGTTCATTCCATAGTTTTGTAGTTCGAGGCAGAAAGTTTCTTAAAAAACGCACGATTGCCAAGCATCTAAATGATGTGGATGGTGGAACTGTTGTCGAATGGAACAGTGGCGAAATGAAGCTATATAAAAGCTATCACTTCGCTTCGGGACCGTAATTCAGAAAAGAACTAATAGATGGCGCTGTGCTAAATTATATCGCGCAAGCGTTTCGTGTTTTCGGTTTACCTATAAGCCTTGTCGTTGTCTGTAGAAGTTATCTCTTTAAAAATAGTATAGAAGAAGATAGAAGATCTGTCTTTACGGTGATACGCGTTTGGCCTTTCCATCCATATGATACTTGTTCCTAGCTATGTTACAACTCACCTGATTAAATGTTTTCCTGCTCGAGCTGGTAAAGTTGGCCAGTTCCTCCGGGTCTGGACTGAGGCTCCTCATCTTGGGGAGGTCTTCGAGCAACCTCGGGATCGCGTCTTCGAGCATTTTTTCGAATTTTTTTTTCCCTATTTAACCAGCTTTAAGTAGACTCAAAATGTTTTAGGATCTGTAACAAGGAAAATAAAAATGTTGATCTGTAACAAAGAAAATTATTGTTTGAAAGTAAGTAATTATCTTCAGACCCTAATGAACATTGGTTAAAGGGATGTAAATGATCACAGATGTACACCCTGTATGTTTTTAATAAAAAGCGCTTTGGGTGCTGGGGGAGAGGGGAGGGGGGATCGCCCCTGATGGTTATCTTTAGGGGGCGGCTGATACCTATGCTATATTATATAAGCTAATATACAATAATAATTAAATTAACACAGTTTTAATGCTTTAAATTATACAGAATTATACAGGGAATAAAAGAAACTATATCTGTTTATAGCAATAAACGATTCTAATTCTGGTCAGATACAGTGTCTTTCATTCCCTGTTTAATTACTATCTATAAACATCAAAGAGAGATTAGGTACTTCACTTGATACTTGTACTATGTTCACAATAGATAATAGAGAGATAATTATCTATTGGTTACCTAGACTCCTGCAATTTATTCACGTAGACAGGTAGATAGTGATATCCGCTATTGATATCAAAAGGAAATGGCAGACAGATAAAAGTATCAGCCTATAAACTGTCCCACTGCAGGGCAAAGGCCTCCATCATAGAAATCAAGTCATCGCTACTATGATGGGATTAGGCTTAATCACCACGCTTGCCTAATGCGGTGCGGTGATCACAAGCCCGAGCTATGTTCGAAAAATTCGAAACATACCTTTTGCTCGACCCGGGAATCGAACTCATATCGTACCTCGAGATTAGGGTCCGATACTTACACCACTAGACCTGCGTGGCGTTCAGCCACCTAACACAGCTAAGGAGTGGAACTCCCTGCCGAGGTCTGTTTTTCTCGACCACTATACCTAACTTGGACATCTTTAAGGCAAGAGTGAACAGGCATCTTCTAAGCAAACGCGTGTCATCCTAGACCTCATCGTCACTTTCCATCAGGTGCGATTGTGGTCAAGCGTTGGCCTTTAGTCTAATATTAAAAAAAAACACATAAAACGAGTAAAGTAAGAAGCAGCCCGGGCAAAGTGGAGAGTTCACAAGAGTTTACCGTGGGAGAGTCACACTTCGGCATGAATGGGCTTGCTCGTCCGAAGTGATACCACGTCCTCACAGAAGACCGCGGCGTGAAGCAGTGCTTGCGCTGTGTTTCGTCGAGTGAGTGAAGGTACCGGAGGACCAATCCAGGGGAAGGCGAGTTAAAGGTAAGCAGCGCACTTGTGACACCATGTGTTGCAGGTGTCCTATGGGCGGCGGTAATTGCTTACCATCAGGTGATCCGTCGGCTCGTCTGCCACGTATCTTCTATATATATCTTCTTCTTCTATCTATCTATACTATTTATAAAGAGATAACTTCTATTAGACAACGACAAGGCTTATAGGTAAACCGAAAACACGAAACGCTTGCGCGATGTAATTGAGCACAGCGCAATCTATTGGTCCGTCGTCGGCTCGTCTGCCACGTCTTCTATATCTTCTTCTATACTATTTATAAAGAGATAACTTCTATTAGACAACGACAAGGACTTATAGGTAAACCGAAAACACGAAACGCTTGCGCGATGTAATTGAGCACAGCGCCATCTATTGGTTCATTTTTGAATTACGGTCCCGAAGCTAAGTGAGGGCGGGCCACTATATCATAATAAAAAGAGGGATTGGACAGTTTTGTATACTTTGATGTGTGGCTTTGATGTATTGCGGTATTTTATATCAGACACCAAGGCCGACCAATATTTGAAGTGGTTACAATTTCAGCTATCTCGTAGTAGGAAAAGATAATACTGATATTTTGGAGGCTACTGTATTTATTGTAAATAATAAAAACTAATTTTGGTTCTAACCTAACCTACCTAATCTTTTTTTTCTTCTCTCAAGAGAAATCAAGTCTCGGGCCGTTCACCCACTGGACTTTTTTTTTTTTAAATTATAGGAAGGCAAACGAGCAAGCGGGTCACCTGATGGTAAGTGATCACCACTGCCCATGGACATCAGCTACACCAGAAGGAGTGCGGATGCGTTGCCGGCCTTTTAGGAAGGTATAGGCTCGTTTCTTGAAGATTTGAATGTCGTACTCTTAATAATCGATTCAGCATCATCATCATTTCAGCCAATAGACGTCCACTGCTGGACATAGGCCTCCCACACAGATCGGTCCTGTGCCACCCGCATCCAAGGGACTCCCGCGACCTTCACCAAATCGTCGGTCCACCTGGTGGGGGGCCTGCCACGGCTGCGGCCTTCTCCACGTGGCCTATACAGGCCACAGGGTGGATACCCACCCCAAAGGTCGTCTGTTCTCCTCGCAATGACCCCTGCTCATTGCCTCTTGAGCCACACAATTGGGTATTTGACTTAAATTTTTTTATGTGTTTGAAATAGAATAGAGAAAATTCTTTATTCAATTTAAGTCTCTTTAAGGACTTAAATTGAATAAATACATTTATGAATGTCAAATATTATGTAAGCTACCGCTGATTCGGAAGGTCGATTTCTACCGAGAAGAATCAGCAAGAAACTCAGTAGTCCTCTTTTCAAATTATGATTTCATTAAGTACAGAGTTTAATCAAAACACGCTTCAATTTAAGAAACATCGTTGAAAGAATCACTTGATTCTCATTTGAATTACCTGAGATATTCACAACTTTAAGAGCACATATTTTGGGCAAGCCCAAAAACGCTCTATACAAATGGCCATTGGTTCTTATTTACCAATATTTTGATAGAGTATCAATATTTTTTACTAAGTACCTATTTAGTCAAATACCCAATTCTTTAGGCTATGTCTGCGACCTCAGATCTCCTGCGGATCTCATCATTTCTGACACGATCACGCAAGGAGATTCTGAGCACGGCCCACTCGATAATTTTATTTTAAAAAATAAGACATTTTCGAAATCAAACATTTCTTTAAAAACTGTACTGGTCAAGAAATAGGTATATATTTTTATTCTTTTTGCTTGCCTGGTAAACCATTGTTTTCACGAGGGTTGGTCAAAATCGTTTTTCGTGACATAAAGAAACTTCTTTACCATTTCTGTTACCCTGGTACTTCTCGCTTATTTTTTTCCAGAAGTAGGCAGCCATGCGACCCGTCTGATGGTAGAAAAATGGTAACCGCCGCTCATAGACAACAACAATGCCGAGGCACAGTCATGCCGCTGCCTACCGTGAAAGAAGTACTCTTTTCAAACCTCGTTTAAAAAAGGACATGTCATAGCGATCAGGGAACACCGCAACTGGAAGGTCATTCCACAATTTGCATACTGCGCTTGCTCGACATCCTATATTCCAACATGCCCACAACCCACAACGCTGGCAGCGTTCTTGTAAATATGCAGAACATTTAAAATGTAGACTTCTGATTATGATAAATAAAGTACTGATTTGACCGGAAGTGGTGACGTGAGTCGCTAAATGTTTAATGGCAATATTTAGCGCCTTTTTGTTTGGGTTCCGTCTGAGTTACGAGTGATCTGATAAGATGGGTGTGCGCTGCGATACGTTATCAAGATGTCATATTTCTTTATAAAAGGCTGTTTTTGCGGGAAAAATTAAATGGACAGGTTGGCGCGTTTATTGTGTTTCGTTGTTTGTGGAGTACCACCACATGATTAAAAATCACAGTGAAAGTATATCTGCTTTTAATCATGTGGAGTAAACTGACAGGAGTCAATATGTCATCCCCAGACATTATCACTCAATTTGGCAGATGCAAAATGTCAAAATATACAGAAACTTGACATTTGCATCTGTCAGTTTACTCCACATGATTAAAAATCAGATTATAGTGAATTTTATTTTATTGAATCTGTCTGTTAAACGTAAGGCGTAAACGTAAGGAAAAAGCAATATCGTAACGTGTTTGCCTTGGTCTTACAACGATTTAAGTTCAGAATCAAATCGAACAAATTAGGGGAGGGATTCTAGAATCATACTGCACTAGTGTAGGGGGCGACACTTTTTAAATTCAAAATCAAAGCTAAATAAGGGATCTCTGTCTAAAAGTGCGCCATCTATCGGATTTTTCACACTCCACGCGATATCCCCCATTGAACCTAAACAAAAAGGCGCTCACGACTCAACGTTAGCATTGAAACATTTAGCGTCTATAAAATGTCGCCACATTTTTAACGAGGTCTCTTAAAAGTATCCACTATCCATGTTTACTCCTCTTATCTTTACTCAAAACAACACTGCGAGACCGGATTAAAAACCGCAAAGATAAACGTCTGATAATAGACGACATTATTATCTTTAACTAGTGGCCCGCCCTCACTTCGCTTCGGGACCGTAATTCAGAAATGAACCAATAGATGGCGCTGTGCTCAATTACATCGCGCAAGCGTTTCGTGTTTCCGGTTTACCTAATAGGCTTTGTCGTTGTCTATAGAAGTTATATCTTTATATAGCATAGAAGAAGATTATGTTTACCGTGGGAGAGCAACGCTTCGGCATGAATGGGCCGACTCCACCGGAGTGATAACACGGTCTCACAGAAGGTGCCTGCGCTGTGTTTTGTCGAGTGATTGGTACACGTTGCTTCAAGAATTTTGTGAGGCCGTGGTGCCACTTCGGTCGAGCCGGTCCATTCATGCCGAAGCGTAACTCTGCCACGGTCTAAGCGTACCCCGGGCACTATAGCGACATCTTTATTCTTATTATCGATACTTAAATCTCAAAGGGCGTAATCACCATTTTGGCCAAAATGACTTTTGAATGCTATCTTACTCCATTTTTTTTTCTCTATCGATCTGTATTATCAAAGTTTTAAAATTCGCAAAAAAGTGGTGATTACAGCCCACGTGTTTACCGTCGATAATGCAAGAATTTTAGTCGTAAATACCTTTAAAAAGTTCATTATTAAGGTTTCGGTCGATACACCAGTTAAAATTATAATGATGTGAAAAATACTGACTATCGAATGAGGCGTATAGGACAGATATGTGTAACAGTGGCGTTTACGACTCGAGTTACTTTAAGAATTTAAACAAAATAACTAAAGTAAGTGGTAGTAATACTGCATAATGAATATCGCGTTTAGTCCGGTTTCTATAATTCTAAATAAAAACGCTCAGACATGCAATTAGCAAGTACTTTTACTACCCATACGTAAGAAGAATTACTCTAGTGTCAGTATCCTAGACGAAAATGAGGAAATACGAAAATGAGTAGAATATATCACTCATTTCCCCTCGTCGAACCGAATCGTATCGATGTCTGTGATTAATTCTTGTTAATATAGTGAAGTTGACGTCTTTTATTTCTTTTGCCCAACAGTAACTCCTATTAAAGATTGTTAATAGCACGCAAAACCTGAAACATAAACAAAGTGGCGGGAGTTTTGCTAGCGCTTAAATCTTATGTAGATCAATCCTAGCTTTAACATTTTTAAAAATAAACGTTTGTTTTACTTCTTTGCACAGTACTGGTAGAAGACTTATTAAAATTAAGCTCTAAGTAAAAGTCCTGTCGATGCAGATATTGTTTATACTAATTTAAAAACAAAACAAAATTATAGAAATCAATAACTTTCGTTTGAATTTCAAACTAAAATGATTGCGTTTGTATAATTGAAATAATAAAATCGTTTTCATTTCTGTACTTGCTATAAATTTTGTAATAATGAAAACTACCCGTATTTGTCTCTTAATTTGTATCTTCCTCGAAGTGTTTTTATTTATAAAAAACCGAAAATAGCCTTTTAAAATGCATTTTCTATAAATTAACTAGGCTGTTACACCATAGCATAGAGCAGAATAGCCTTTTTTTCAAGTCGTAAACGCCATTATACCATAACTTATTGCAGAACAGCATTTTTTTTAGGTTGTAAATGCCAGTTGTCAATATTTTTTTGGCGTAATCACAAATCAGTTTGGCAAACATTGGTTGTATTTTGAATACCATATAACTGTGTTATAAAGCTCTCGATACTCGATAATTACATCCAAATTTCATTTTTATGGCATTATTAGTTTAAAAGTTATGAATTTAATTCTTAGATTTTTTTTTTTGTTTGGCTCTCCTGAAAAGTGATGATTTGGTGATTACGCCCTTGAGATTTAAGGTATCGTTATTATCTTTACTTAAATTAAATAAATAAATTGAGACAACATCACATACATTGTCCTGGTCCCAAACTAAGATTTTCCCTTGTACTATGGAAACCAGAAATAACGAAGGAACCACAAACACCCAGACCCAACACAAATATTATGTTTCATCAACAAACATTTGTGTTGGTGCGGGAATCGAACCCGCGACCGTTGCGTCCGGCTCCCGGCTCTCATACCATTGTACTCGCATCATATTCGTGTAAACGGAACAACTATATACAGAAATCTCTAAAAGTAAAAGAGACAGAATCACGATTTTTTGTCTTTGTCAGAGTTCCACTTTTTTTGGTGGGTCAGTTCTGTCAGTTGTGAACTGCGCCCAGCAAAGCTAGTTGCCATAGAAATCAAGTGCAATTTTTGTTCGTATTTTTACTACCGTAATAACCAACCAAATTCAGTCGTAGTAAGAGATAACAGGCTACCGTACTGGTGTAATCTTCTTTGCGGTCACATCGATCCGCCATTTTGTAGTTATTTTTCATTTGGCCGGGTTATATAGATATCTGTCCCTTACTGTGATACGCGCTTACCACTCTATTGGATACTTTCTCTAAGGCCAAAAGACTATCAAGTAGTCTGGCCACACCGAAACACAATAAAATTAGACCCGAAGGTCCAGACCAACTTAAAATTCTGCGTAAAAGATAACACAACTCATTATTAAGCTATCAATCTGTACAGACAACCACACGCACGACTAAGTACACACACTATGTCAAAATTTGCCAGTTAACATTGAATCAAATGTGCTTGTTATAAAGGTGAGAGTCGATTGAGGAAAGACGTAAAGTCGTAATACTTTCCACTCTATCCACCCTGGAAAACATTCGAGTGATAAACACTTGTGTTTGTTCAGTGTCTGGGTGTTATACAGGATGTATCTGTAAACATTTACATCCCTTTAACCACGTATTCTATCAACCATTCTGAACAACATTTGTTCAACAACTTTTCCAAATTCTTCGAAAAAAACTTCGACTTCCCATACAAAAATGACCAAGTCACGTGAACGACTTTGTATGGAAAGATGAAATTTTTTTATGCGAATTTTCAAAAGTCATAGAACAAAATTTGTTTAGAATGGTTGGTAGAACACGTGGTTAAATGGATGTAAATGTTCACAGATACATCCTGTATGTATTTAAGTATTAAATATTTGTGATCCTCTGTTGTTTGATATCCTTTGAGTTGATATCTGTAACACAAGTGCTTAAGCTAACTTAGTACGGAGTCAGGTCGATGTATGAGATGTTGTGTGAATTTGTTTATTTATTTAAGTACTAGCGGCCGCCCGCGATTTCGTCCGCGTGGAAAAGTAACTTTTTACCCCCCTTTTAACCCCTTACAACCCCCTTTTCGCAATAAAAAGTAGCCTATGTCCTTTCTCAGGGTCTAGATCACCTGTATACCAAATTTCATTTAAATCTGTTCAGTAGTTTTGGCGTGAAAGAGTAACAGACAGACAGACAACAGAGTTACTTTCGCATTTATAATATTAGTATGGATGTGTATAACTAACTATATTTTAAGATTTTGCTAACCTTACAGAAATAACGAATCTACCGCCTACCACGAAAGTTAAACCTTGAAGATTAGAAACGACAAAGTTGTTATATAAGAATGCGGATGTTAACGGGTCTACAAATGTAGTACAATCAGCCACACATAGGTTACCACAACCTGTGAAATTTCCTCAATTGATATTCAACCTAATGTTTATGACAGTAAGACGGGAGTCGATTGGAGATATTTGACAGTTTTGTATACTTTCATGTGATGGTTGTATGTACAATTTCGTAATACAAAGTTAACTTTCATCATTCACTAATGGCACCATGGACAAAAGACCATAACAGAATGCGCAATTTTTATACAAAATTTTAAAAAGAGTGAGATGCAACTTACTACAATGCATCTAAACATAGGTGCGATAGAGAAAGAATGTGACGACTTCGGGTTCATCAAGTAGGTATGGCTGCTTTGACAGCTAGCATGTCTATGAATAGCACATGCAAAAAATAAAGTCATTGTCAATGTTGACAGTGACAGATGGCGCTAGTGGCGCGAAAAACTTTATCTTAGAGTTGTTTTCGCTGTTTATATTAGAAAGTACACATTAATGTTTCGTTTTGTTCAACATAGTTACCGTCGTATGTTATTGATTAAATTAATTATTCATATCTATAAAAGAACGATCGTCTTCATTTAAAAATACATTTAACCCGCAATTATAGATACGCAAACAAAATAGTTAAAGGAATACTTACAAAAACTTTAAAGAAAAATCCAAAAAGAATGTCACTTTTCAAACCACACCACAGATAAAATAAACGAAATTACGTTTCGAATCGAAAAAGTAAACAAATTTTACGCGGCAAAATTATATCACACACACAGATTATACGCGTTGACAGGCAATAGGCGCGTATTCTATTTAGCCGGGTTATACACGAACGAATCGACGAACATACACGGTAGTGTTTGGATATCGACTGAATGGCGTATACTTTTTATCTTTGAAACGTAAATAGAATTGTATGACGACATACAACATGTGATATAAGCATGGCAACTTCGAGATGATAATGAGTTGATAAACAGAGTAGCTTTGATTTCTTAGACATTGAATAAGGTTCATGCTGTTGGCGAATTTAAATGTTTTTATTTTTATGATATCAAAATGGAGGCGCGATGGATTTGGTTTATTGATGGCGCTTTTGGTTTGTGTGATCGTCTGCTATCTTATTCTGACTTTAATTTTACTGGACTACATAGGGATGTTTGTAGTCCAGTAAAATTTAAGTTTATGTACAGTATGCGTCAAAGCTTAGGTAGTTAAATTTTTTTGGAGCCTTGTATATTTTATTTACTTTTACCTACAATTTGAGGAAAAATTACGATTAGGTAATATTTATTACTACTTATCTAATATATTTACAAGCTTTTATAATATGTTGTTCGGGTGGAATCATACACCTCAATAGGGTATTTGACAAAAAAAAATTATGTGTTTAATCAAAAGACCTCTCAATTTAAGAAACATTATTGAAAGAATTGCTCGATTCTGATTTGAATCACCTGAGATATCACAACTTTAAGAGCACATATTTTGGGCAAGCCCAAAAACGCTCTATACAAATGGCTACGGGGCAAGTGACGTCACACGCCCGTATCTTGTATGCGCGTCTAGTAAATTTTGTTTGGTAGCTATATCAAATGTTTCGTTTATGTAAATGGTTTCATAATAAAAGTTGGTGAAAAATGTATGGGTAGTTCGATGATATATATTTTTTTTTAATTTTATACTTTAAAAATAGACTTGCCCATGAAACTTTGAATGCTCATAAAACCAGCTAGACGTTATATTTTTAACTGAAAATGTTGGCCATTGGTTCTCATTTACCAGTATTTTGGAAAAGTATAAATATTTTTTACTATATCGAGATTAGTCAAATACCCTATTATAAGGCACTTATCCTCAACCGATTGCTTTGATATTATGCATGGTCAGTTCAGATGACAACGCATGATTAACATTGTGACGTCATTCTAAATCCAACATGGCGTCATACCCACAATGGCGGACCAATAATTTTTAATGCAATTTTACAATAGGGGTATTAAATTAAAGGGCTTGCTGAGAGTAACTCAAAAAAAGTATTTGAATAAAATTTAGGAAAAAAAATTGGTACTTCGAAAACGGTTTTATTTTTACCACCACTCGATAGACCAGCCGTAGTGTAGAGGCCAAAAACTGAAAAAGATAATAAATGTTAGTGATTTTAACAAAACCTGCAAGTTTCAGTTGGCTCCTAAAACTTCTAAACTTGATTCACTTATTTATTTATTTTATTTAAAACTTTATTGCACAAAACTTCGTACATTACAATAGGCGAACTTAATGCCAAGAGGCATTCTCTACCTTGTAACCTTTGGGTCAAGCAGAAAGGGCAAAGGTCACTTGTAGGTAGGTAAATGAATAAATGCGCCAATCACACACAAAAATATTTTTGCATAAAAATCTTAATGCTGTTTACAGAATACATCTACAACCAAGTTTCAACAGTATAACTCTACTTAAAAGTTTTGGAAAAAAATGGCTGTGACATATGAACGGGCAGACAGACTTGACGTATCTAACTATAGAGTTCCGTTTTTTGCCATTTGTTTTTTTTTATATTAAATGGGCTTGCACTTGACCTCATCTCACCTGATGGAGAGTGACAATGAGGTCTAAGATGTAGCGTGCTTTTTTAGAAGTCTATTCACTCTCGACTTAAGGGGCTATACGAATGAAACTAAGCGGCGCCAACCTATTTACACTGATTGTGGCGAAAATAAAATATTTTTTAAGAAAGCAAATCATTACAGACTTAGTTAAAAGTAAATTGAATTTTTCAAGATGCAATACCTACAATAAGTAAAACACGCGACAAGTAACAATAATGTCAATTGTCAACAGTGGCCGTTTTTAGCAATAATTAACTTTATTGTTACTTGTCCCGTGTTAGTTAATATAGTATTGCATCTTGAAAAATCCAATTTACTTGGATCTACTTAAGTCTGTAATGTTTCATTTTCTTCAAAAATATCATATTTTCGCCACAATCAGTGTAAATAGGTTGGCGGCCGGGCGCTAGTTTCATTCGTATAGCCCCTAGACACCCAAATTGTAGCTCTCTGGGAATACAGAAGCTGGCAAGTTGTTCCATTCCTTAGCAGTTCGAATTAAGAAAGACGAAGCGAAATGCTTAGTTTACGGAATTAACCGTAAAAAAGTGGTTGAGACAGTTGTTTATGATGCGAATACTGATGGCCATAACTGTTAGGTGTCCGCAGAAAACCAGCGTCGAGGCACACTGTGTCCCGACATATAGCTGAGCGGGGGCTTTTTGGTGCCTTTTATATATGGATTGTTGTAATTTTATATTTTATTAGTTTAATTATATTATAAGAGTTTGACTGTATATTTTTTACTGTTGTTTTAACTGTTGTATCTTTAACTGTACAACATATCTGTATTTTTGGTACCAAAACTTTTTTCTATTCTATTCTATTTGCTTATTGTACCTTTTCTTGGGTCTCTGTCTACAGTGGTCAAAAGAGGTATGTTCAACAGCTGCTCTGCTTCCTTCTCTCTTTGCGCCGGCGCTGTAGTCATCCTTCCTTCTCTTGCCGTAGTCCTTCATCGCGTTTTCTTTCTTTAGTTGCTTCTCTTCTCTTGCGCTCCTTTTTCCTCTGGAAATTTCAGAGAACAGAGGGTTGGAGTCAAAGAAGTTGATTTGAAACCGATTTTGTTTTAAAATTGAAAGTTTATAAAACTCCCGACAAGTGTAAATGATGCACTTAAAAATTCATCGATGGGTTCAGGTGGGATTCAAACCCACAACCTACAAAAGTCCGGGTGGCTGTACTATTAATTATACTTACTTATAAATAAGAATATGTCGCCTTAGTCAGGGGTCCAGTTAGTATAATTGGTAGTACAACCACCCGGACTGTGGAAAGTTGTGGGTTCTGAACAATTCTTTTACAACTTTTGGAAATTTATCGAATTATTTTGTTAAAAAAATTGCTTAGTCACGCGACCGACTTTGTATGAAAAGTTGTTTTTTTAGTAGAATTTCTACCAACCATTCTGAACAACATTTTGTTTTACGACTTTTGGAGTTTTTGAAAAAAATATCAATATTTAAATTAAAGTCGGTCACGTGACTTGCGCATTTTGTATTTATAAACATTTTTAGGAGAATTATCAAAAGTCGTACAACAAATGTTGTTCAGAATGGTTAGTAGAAATTCGACTAAAAACAATTCAACTTTGCCGAAGCCGTTTGGTCAAAGGGCTAACCTGTTGTACTTAGGCCAGTTTTTACATTTTCGTATTCTTAACATAAATGGTGTGAATAAACCTGCCAAATAGCATATAATAGAAGATCCATTATTTAACTATATAGTTCATTAATAAAATCTGTGAATTTTTCATAAAGTTGACTACAAAAGCCGCTAGAAAAAAAAAGGGAAAACTGTCCAACGTACAACAGACCTGATGTACCTTGGACAGTACGAGTTGTACTTTGGACATACTAGGTTCAAATGAAAATAAACGCCAGGAGTTTAACAGGGAAAGGTCCCTGTTAAACTCCTTTTAATTATATTAATGTCTGCGATAATTTTTTCGTTAGCTGCATGATTGTAATAGGTTTTAAATGGCCCAACGACCGATTTATCCAGTGGTTGCATTTTATTGCTTGTGTGTGGATGTAGGGTAACTAGAATGACACCATTTTCTTTTGCTAGGCGAATTGTTGGAATGGAAATATGGCTTTCATGGTTATCCATCAAAATGGCACGACTTTCTTTAGTTTCAAGACCCATCTTGCAAATTTTATGAAGTGATGCATGAAATCACGAATATGGTCTCGTTAGACCATCCTGATGGATTTGCAGCACCTAAGGAGCCCTAAGGTGCTCCATGAAGCATAAAGTCTTTGAAATTAACTCTCGGGAATATAAGCATTGGAGGAATAAATTCTCCACCAGCGTTACAAGCGTTGAGAGTGCTTGGAAGCACCATGAAGTGTTAACTCCTTCTCCTTCAATAATATGATTGCATTCTCAATTTTATCGGTGTCTAATGGAGCTCTTTTTTGTTTTGCTTGCTTCGCGGCATTTTTCCTACACAATAAAAAATAAAAAAAAGCATTTATTAGTTTCGCATCCTAAGTACAACCAATATGATGTACCTTGGCCAGTGTCCAAGGTACGCAGTTAGTTGGGAGGCCAAGGTACAACATCGTGACAATTTCTATAAACCACTTTTATAAACACACTTAAAGTTGAGATCAGTTTCGAACACCAATGCTATCTGTTACCTACATATACTGAGATTAAATTGAGAATAAGAGATTTCTGATAAATGTTGATCACGTTAAATAAATGGGCAACAAGTATAGTCCGAAAAACATACTTTTTGAGCAAGAAATAATTGATCTCTTATATCTGCACTCACGGCCCGGAATCGCGGCGCCGGCGAATCACAATTAACTTCACGTTAAAGTTGACAAACGGTGCTTCGACTGCCATAGACAATATTATTTTAAAGCGTGGGAGTTTTCGAAAAATTAAAAATGTCCTAGGTACAACACTGTCCAACGTAACACAGGTTCCCTATAATGTCCATCTCTCTGTAATGGCCGGGAAAAGCCTCGACAGAGAGTTCCACTCCTTAGCTGTCCGCATGATAAGTGTGATGATGAAGATGAATAACTTAGTACTATTAACACGGAAACACAATGTAAAGTTATTAAATAGGTTAAATAGGCCGAGTGAGTGAGTCCGAGGAGCCCACCGGGGGGAAGGGGACAAAGGTTGGCAGCGCACTTGTGATTCCACTGGTTTGCAAGTGTCCATGGGCGGCAGCAATTGCTACCATCAGGTGATCCGCTTGCTCGCCTGCTACCTATCACATAAAAAAAAGGTATTCATTTCATCGCCAAAATCATGCTTAGCCGACAAAAGTACAAAGCGCGCGCCATTGTTTCTATTTGACCGTCCCCAGCTAGTGCGGGAGGACGCGCACGGTATGCCTATTGACCGGCCTCAGACAGCTGTGGCCCCAGTCATGGGAGACACAGGTCCCTCCACCAGCCCATGGTCCTTCCTACCGTCTCGGTATACGGACCGAATCTTGGGAGACGCTCACCAGGTACTTGCTAAGGGCTCTTTTCCCCGGTGCGTTTCTTCACTCCTACAAAGTCCTGTGTCTTTAGCCCATCTCAATGTCACTTCTCCCCAAATGGGGCGTGAAACACCACCAGCACACAGCGACTCGCCTCGGGCAAGTTCCACATCAATCGAACTCCTTCCAATGTCAGCCTTTTGTGTGCAAACGCACGCAAGGGCGTCATGGAAGAGCCAACACTACTCGGTCTCCAGCAGAGGGTGTTGCATAAGTAGCCCCGCAAAGGTGGCGACCGTCGGTCTCATTGCACTACGAGCCGGCGACTTCACCTGGGTCGACAAAAAAAAGCTAGTTTCGTCGATTTAGCTCTTAATCGCGTCGGGCTGGTATTGGCGCGTTCACGCTAAGTCGAAGGATTACTCCTATGGAACTAATAATAATATAATAGATGCGTGCCGTAGGGATGTGACGACCCCATCGCCCGATGGTGAGAGTTGGTGATCTTCGCTAACGAAGAACAACAACTCTCATCATTGCAATCAGTCCCCGCAGGGGCAGCTTGTGGCGAGCTGTTGGTGTGTGGCGACACCACGGACCCCGACTCGGAGGGTCCGTATTACTCCTTTGCCCTCGCCTCCATGGCTTGGCCTTAAACCAGCGCCGGAGTGGAGTTGCAAGAGCAGAACCTATGCTCCAGGTTGGAAGTGTAAAAATGTCATAACGCCGGGGGCCTGCTGACCGGTGCTTAGCACATAGGATCTGGCGCCCCGCAGTCTCCCTCTCGACAACCTTAGCCGCTCACGCCAATGTTGCGCCGCCTCGCTGCCAAACTGGCAGCTTTGATAGGGGGCCCATTTAGTTGCGGCAAGTCACCGCCTGCTATGATATATCATAGATGAGACTTTTGATATGGCAGGCGTCCCGTGTCTCATCAAATATCCCGGCAACCAGTCCAGCAATACCCCCTCCATAGTCCCGGTTTAGTTCCATCTTATCTCAATAGTCCTTGCACGTAGCGGGTGCTGTCTTTGGTTGTATCTCATCAATAGCACAAGCAGAGACAGTACCGCGCTGTACACATCCCCACTTCATTAATGTGTCTCAAAGGGGCCCCTACGTGTTGGATCTGTATCCCCTCCACGCCTTCCAAAAGGACCGGCCTCCGTGCCGTGATTTTCCAACAGAGATACCTAATAATAATGCTTTAATTTTATCACCAATACTATGCTAATACATTTACTGGGAAAAATGTTTGTGTGATCTGGAGCCTAAGCTAGGGCAACACTGTATTTCAGTCCTCCAGGGTCCCACCTGTAGATTAATGACAACTATTAAATGATTTTGCTTTTTTTTCTGTGTGGTGTTTGTTGTGTGTGGTGTGTGTGTGTGTGTGTGTGTGTGTGTGGTGTGTGTGTGTGGTGTGTGTGTGTGTGTGGGTATGTGTATGTGTGTGTGTGCGTTGCGTGCGTGTGTGTGTGTGGATGCCAGTGTCTTTATGTAATTTTAAATGGTTGTTATATGAATTTAATGTACGTGGCCAGTACATCAAGTTACTACAATCTGTCAAATTCCATCAGTTGATATTCAACCAAACACGCTTGACTATAAAGTGAGGTTCGATTGAAGAATTGGACAGATTGTAGTGACTTGATGTGCAGGCCACCGTACCTAACTTAATATAACTAACCTTCAGGCTCAGGGTAGTCGTCCCCAGATGCCAAGCTGTTCCCCTCATACTCTTCTCGACCCTCGTGCAGCATGTGCACAGGTGGGAGATGGTCATGGCGTGCTCCAGCACGTTGCGGTACATGTACCACATGAACGTGATAGAGGCTGTCCAGCCTTGTTGCTGGAAACATTAAAACTTATTCATACATATGTACTGAATATCGATCCCGAAGCGAAGTGAGGGCGGGCCACTAGTAGTATAGATATAGAAGAAATATAGAAGATAGATATAGTATATACAGGGTGTATCTGTGAACATTTACATCCCTTTAACCACGTGTTCTACCAACCATTCTGAACAACATTTGTTCTATGACTTTTGAAAATTCGCATAAAAATTTTCATCTTTCCATACCAAAGTCGGTCACGTGACCTGGGCATTTGTATGGGAAGTCGAAATTTTTTCTACGAAGAATTTAGAAAAGTTGTTGACACAAATTGTCAGAATGGTTGATAGAACGTGTGGTTAAAGGGATGTAAATGTTTACAGATACATCCTGTATATACTATATCTATCTTCTATATTTCTTCTATATCTATACTACTAGTGGCCCGCCCTCACTTCGCTTCGGGACCGATATTCAGAAATGAACTAATAGATGGCGCTGTGCTCAATTACATCGCGCAAGCGTTTCGTGTTTTCGGTTTACCTATAAGCCTTGTCGTTGTCTATAGAAGTTATCTCTTTATAAATAGTATCTATACTATTTATAAAGAGGTTAATCTCGTATTCCACGCCATGGCTTAAAGCTATACCGGAAACATGACGTCAACGTTCAGCGCCATCTATTGGTAGGTAGTGTAACTAATATCCCGCCACGAAGTGAGGGCGGGCCTCTAGTACTATTATAAATGTAAGAGTGTGTCTGTCTGTCTGTATGTTTGTCTTTCTTTTGGAGCGACAAATTGACGTGATTTTTTAAGTGGAGATAGTTGAAGAGATAAAGAATGACATAGGCTACTTTTTGTCCCTTTCTAACCTCTCATTTTAGGGAAGTGGGGGCAAGAGCGAAGCCCTTACTTATTAATTTTAAATAATAATAATAGTATAACTATGAATGCTTAATACTTACGTTTTGATAGTACTGGTATATACCAGTTGGTATATTTCTACCATTTGTTGGTACCGTTGTACTATGTCGTACGTCAGGTAGCCTATTTCGTACTCCTTCACATTGACATACAAGAATCGGCGATGATAGTAACGTCTTATGTCGGGCAAGCTGTGGAAGCAAAATTAATAAAATAAATAAAGATTCTAGGGCTATGCTCGGAGTATCTTTGAAGGACCGCATCAGAAATGATGTAATCGACAGAGAACCAGAGTCACCGACATAGCCCACCGAATTAGCAAACTGAAGTGGCAGTGGGCTGGTCACATTAGCCGCAGAACTGACAACCGTTGGAGCCGTAAAGTCCTTGAGTGGAGACCGCGACTCGGTAAGCGTAGTGTTGAACGCCCTGCTACAAGATGGGATGACGACATTCGAAGGCTGGCTGGAGTGAGCTGGATGAGAGTGGCCGAAAATCGGGAGCGGTGGCGTGCATTCGGGGAGACCTATGTCCAGCAGTGGACGAGCGTGGGTTGCTGATGATGATGATGATGAAATAAAGATTCCCACCTATATTCGTCTACGGCGGCCAATCTTAAAAATCAGCCACGTACACAGGAAAGGAGTTGTCCCAGAATGTATGGAGTCTCGGCGTGGCATATGTACCCTATACCAAAATATAGAGAACTAGCGGCCGCCCGCGACTCCGTCCGCGTGGAAAAGTACCTTTTACCCCCCTTTCAACCCCTTACTACCCCCTTTTCGCAATAAAAAGTAGCCTATGTTCTTTCTCAGGGTCTAGATTATCTGTATACCAAATTTCATTTAAATCCGTTGAGTAGTTTTGGCGTGAAAGAGTAACAGACAGACAGACAGAGTTACATTCGCATTTTTAATATTAGTATGGATTATATGAAGAATAGTTTTTGACTATCCAATTTCTCTATTGTAGCGTTGTTTTTTGGAAGGAACAATTTATTTGAACAAAGGATTGCAACCCAACCAAATGGTTGTCAATGTTAGTTACCTATTGATTGACATTACGAATTCGATGACGTTTGACGTTTGTCTGTCTGTCTGAAGTTTGACGGAACAAACCACAGACTAAGAAAAAAAACTATTATAAGATTCTCCCAATTATTAACTGTGTTGTCTATTGTGTATGTCAGTGTATGTTTTGTTTGTTTTAGGTGATCAAAAACTCAATTAATTAAAGAGAACAAGCTCAGTCACCGACCAATTTCCAAAGAACGTGTCTCTTTAATCACTTGACATTGGCAAAATTAACTGTGTCATGAACACAATACAGGCCATATTAAAAAAAAAAAAAACAGAAAAAAAACTATCCAAAAGATGATGATGACTCACGCAGCCGTGTAGGTGAGGCTGAGGAAAAGGCAAGCTCTCATGTGCCATTGCCAATCGTAGTGGTGCTTCTCCGGATGCCGCCGGGACCACATCAAATTGATGCGCCTGCTGAGCGCCTCGACATCTTTTAGATCGAACTTCGTTACTTCTGTCCAAGAAATGTATAAAGTAAAGTATCAGCTAACATAAACTACATACTGCAAAGCATTGCTCTACCAAAAATAAAATTATTCTCTTAGGGTTCGGTTAGTATAATTGGTAGTACAGCCACCCGGACTGTGGAAGGTTGTGGGTTCGTGTCCCACCTTAACCCATCGATGAATTATTAAGTGCTATTAACTTTAGATATACGTACTTTATTGCATAAAATTTACATCGAACTAGACTTTACAGAAATTGAATTTACAATTTCAGCGGTCTTATCGCTTAAAGCGACCACAACTTTTGGGCAAAGGACATTTGATAAAAAGGGTAGTTGGTGCAGTATTAAAAAAAGAGACATATAACTATGAGTTCAACGATTCTAAAAAGTGTTAATTAAGTACATATTTTGAAATTGCGACCCGTTTAGCGCAGTGGTTTGAGCTTTGAGCGCGGTTGCAGGTTCGATTCCCGCACCTTTTTTTTTTATGGTATAGGTAGCAGACGAGCAGACGGATCACCTGATGGTAAGCAATTGCCGCCGCACATGGACACTTGCAACACCAGTGGAGTTACAAGTGCGCTGCCACCTTTTATCCCCTTCCCCCCCGGGTGGGCCTCCGGTACCCTCACTCACTCGGCGAAACACAGCATAGGGGCTGCTTCACGCCGGTTTTCTGTGAGGCAGTGGTATCACTCCGGTCGAGCCGGCCCATTCATGCCGAAGCGTGGCTCTCCCACAGTTAACCTACACAAAGGTTTGTTGATACAAGAATATTTGTACCGGCCCATTCATGCCAAAGCGTGGCTCTCCCATCACGGATGAGACAATATACGTACCTTTACTGGCGTTAAGCCGAGCGAAGGTTTCCGGGCTGAATTCGTGTTCGGATTCCCTCACGCTGTCCGGCATTATCGGGACATCGGCGAACACGCTGTGAACTAAACATTTTATGTGCAAACATTTGTGTTCGATTTTTTTATTACTTATTTATATGAACGGAATGTAAAATTTGCACATAAAAATCGAACATGTAACACAGTCCGCGCATATAAATCAAACACAAATGTTTGCACATTCCGCGCATATAAATCAAACACAAATGTTTGCACAATCCGCGCATATAAATCAAACACAAATGTTTGCACATTCCGCGCATCTAAATCGAACACATGGGTTTTTTCCCGTTTGTCGCCAGTGGGAACTGGGAAGCCAGAGGTGACGACTGGGAATAAAACGCCTTTTTATAATGTGATATACGACGAGGTTCCAAAGATCACCCCCCATCCCCCCTCTCCCCCCATGATACATGTGACAAACTCACCAAGCATAAAAATAATACAATTGAAATGTGGCTTCATAGCGACGGTTCATATCGAAATTAGTTGTAAACTAAAGTGTTAATACGTATTTCAAAACCATTTTCCAATTTTCCGATCATTAATCTTGATTAATTGCAAATTGCTTTTTGTTTTATCAGACATAGACAGGGTGAATCAGAAAATAATAAGCTAGGAACTGGTTATACTAACTACTAGCTGCATTTTTCTATTTCTGATATCATCCCCTGCTTGAAAAAGGTTTTTCGAACTATGAATCTGCCTAAGTAGGTAGGTATTACATATTGCTTGTACTCATGAATATGACAGCAAACCGAAGTGGCAGTGGGCTGGTCACATTAGCCGCAGAACTGACAACCGTTGGAGCCATAAAGTCCTTGAGTGGAGACCGCGACTCGGTAAACGTAGTGTTGGACGCCGCGACAAGTTGGGATGACGACATTCGAAAGCTGGCTGGTGTGGGCTGGATGAGAGTGGCCGAGAATCGGGAGCGATGGCGTGCATTGGGGGAGACCTATGTCCAGCAGTGGACGAGGGTGGGTTGCTGATGATGGCCGGACAGCTGCTAATACGGTGAACTCCTGCAGCCTACCGATAGCGCAGTCATCGTGGCGGAGTATTGAGGCTGGGAAAATTTTGTTTGTCTTGATGCCATCGATGCGAGAAGAAGAAGACTCATAAATTAAGGAAAGAAAGAAAGAAAGAAAAAATATTTATTGACAGACGAGCAGGCGGATCACCTGATGGTAAGCAATTGCCGCCGCCCATGGACACCTGCAACACCAGTGGAGTTACAAGTGCGCCGCCAACCTTTTATCCCCTTCCCCCCAGGTGGGCCTCCGGTACCCTCACTCACTCGACGAAACACAGTACTGGGGCTGCTTCACGCCGGTTTTCTGTGAGGCAGTGGTATCACTCCGGTCGAGCCGGCCCATTCATGCCGAAGCGTGGCTCTCCCACAGGTAGTTACATGGAGTTACACATTAAAAGGCACTTAAAAATATTGCACAAATGGACGTAGGTATGTGTAACTAGTACAATTCAATAAAACCATGTGACCAAAATGGTTTCCACTCAGCATTTGTCAGCGACGTGAAGAGCCGCTAACGCTGATTATCAGTGGAACCAGTTTTTGTTTGAGGGGCTAAAGGGTTATGTGGGTCTGTTCGTTTTATTTTTTGAACTCCACATATTCAATTTGATGGGTTTCATAGAGATGACAATCCACTGACAAGATGACTGTCCATGTAAAGTTTATTTACTTACTTACTTGAATAAATCTCTACAGCAGAACAAGCAATCTCACCCTGTATAGTCAAGCTCAAAAAGATATGAAGTAATGTTTATTATTGAGATTGCAGTTAAATAATGAGTAATGTGTGTACTTTTCTATTAAACATGGGGTCTTTTTGGTTAATACAACTAGTGCTGAGTAAGTATTAAGAAAATAATCATGCAACGTTGCATGATCTTACTTGATTCATTAGTTAGTTAGTTAGATCTTACTTGATTAGTTTTAGTGAAGAATCTCCCATGTATACAATGTTTGTATCCTCATTTTACACCTTTTTATACCTACTAGTGGCCCGCCCTCACTTCGCTTCGGGACCGTAATTCAGAAATGAGCCAATAGATGGCGCTGTGCTCAATTACGTCGCGTAAGCGTTTTGTGTTTTCGGTTTACCTATAAGCCTTGTCGTTGTCTATAGAAGTTATCACTTTAATCTTTATGAAGTCAAAGTCAAATATTCTTTATTTGCATAGGCTTGTACACAGCACTTACAAATCGTCATACATAAAGAAAATATTTAAAACTATTTAAAGATAATGTACCTATATGATTTAAATGAAATTAAATATATATCTTGATACATAAGATATACTAAAAAATAAATAGACATAATGCGATTCTACCACCGGTATCGGAAAGTTGATTCTGAGGAGAAGACGATATAAATAGTATAGAAGATATAGGTATCAGTGGGATTTCCAGGTGCGGTGATAGTGTGGGCCGATCTACCAGGCCTGTCCAAGGAACAGAAGCAGATCCTCAACGAAGTTCCTTGGAGCATCAGGATGATGCTGCTGAAGGACTATGAGGTTCCGAAGAAGAAAGCCTGTCGGGAGCTCGGCAGTCCAGGCCACGCGCCGTGCGAGGTGGCTGGTGATAGGCGAAGAGTTGGCGTTGAGGCCCTGGTTATGCCTGACGTTGCGAGGAGGTAAATTTGTACCTCTTTAACAATAAATCGTCCAAACGCTTACCATCAGGTGATCCGCCTGCTCGTGTGCTACCGACATAAAAAAAAACGCAACGCCACGAACGCAAGATACAAATGGCTATTGAAGTGTGACGTCACAACTCAAACTTCTGTGTGCGCGTCTAGTAAATTTTGTTTGGTAGCTATATCAAATGTTTAGTTTAAGTTAATGGCTTTATAATAAAGTTTGTGGAAAATGTACGGGTAGTTCAATGATTAATTATTTTTTAAATTTTATGCTTTAAAAATGGACATGCCCATGAAACTTTGAATGCTCACAGAACAAGCTAGACGTTATATATTTTTAACTGAAAAAAAAAACATTGGTTCCTATTGGTTCTTACTTCTTATTTACCAATACCTATTTTGATAGAGTATCAATATTTTTTACTAATATCGAGATTAGTCAAATACCCAATTGGCTTGATTTGAGAATCGACCCTGTGGACCTTAAGCGTAGCCGTCGCTTTAAAAGCGGAGCCCTTAGTACATTTTTTAACTGTGGGAGAGCCACGCTTCGGCATGAATGGGCCGGCTCGACCGGAGTGATACCACTGCCTCACAGAAAACCGGTGTGAAGCAGCCCCTGTGCTGTGTTTCGCTGAGTGAGTGAGGGTACCGGAGGCCCACCCGGGGGAAGGGGATAAAAGGTAGGCAGCGCACTTGTAACTCCACTGGTGTTGCAAGTGTCCATGAGCGGCGGCAATTGCTTACCATCAGGTGATCCGCCTGCTCGTCTGCTACTCTATCGCATAAAAAAAAAGAAAAATTTTTTTGGTGATCCCTACACTCAACCCCGCCCCCCCTCGACTTATTTTTTATCTTTTCAGACAAGACGAGCACCCCCCACATCCTCACGCCGACCCCCCCGTCAACGAGGATACCGATATGAAGATGAAGCTATTCCGGCTTATGTATGAGACTGTGCGGGACAGCGACTTGAAGGTAGGTTCATCATGGGCCGGCTCGACAGGTCGCCACGGCCCACGGACGTATATATAGCTTTGAAAAGGGGGGTGTCCCACATTGCAAAACAATTACGAATCAAGCCCCCAAAGTGCTCGGATTTAACAATTTCCCTAAATAATATTTTATAATGCGGCTCTCCCGAAGTACAATTCAAGGACCGGCTGGACCCAGCGTGCGTTATTTATTCTTGAAGAACGTGAGGTTGATTTGTTGATTTGCCGTCCCAAGGCTATCTACAATTTGCTACCCCACCAACCTTGCCGACCCCTTAATTAAATCGCCCTTGGCTATAGACGATTCAACCTTATGTCAAACCAGGCCTCAATGGGGGGGAGGCATTTTTTTATGTGATAATTGGCAGACGAGCAGACAGATCACCTGATGGTATGTGATTGCCGCCACCTTTAGACACCTGCAACACCAGTAGAGTCACAGGTGCGCTGCCAGCCTTTTAGAGAAAGATATGCCCTTCTTATTTCTTGAAGGTTTGTAGGTCGTAAGTAGTGATTAAAAATTCACCTTGTAATAAAGAAAGAAATATTGCTTTTGACAGGTAAAACGCGCAGAACTGATAAACTCATACTACATCAACTCCAGCGCATTCGAGGTGGGGTACCTAATGGGTGACCTCACGGACAAGTTCAACGTGATGTCGGACATATCCGCCACGCTGACCCGCCTGTACGACACCTGGAAGCCGATCGAGCACATCAACGCGTACGAACAGGTGGGTTCGAAAATAGTTCCACGTCACGGACAAGTTCAACGTGGTGTCGGACATATCCGCCACGCTGACCCGCCTGTACGACACCTGGAAACCCATAGAGCACATCAACGCGTACGAACAGGTGGGTTCGGAAATAGTTCCACGTCACAGACAAGTTCAACGTGGTGTCGGACATATCCGCCACGCTGATCCGCTTGTGCGACACCCGATAGGGCACATCAACGCGTACGAACAGGTGGGTTCGGACAATAATAGTTCCCTATGTACGACACCTGGAAGCCGATAGGGAACATCAACGCGTACGAACAGGTGGGTTCGGACAATAATAGTTCCCTATGTACGACACCTGGAAGCCGATAGAGCACATCAAATCGTACGAACAGGTGGGTTCGGAAATAGTTCCACGTCACGGACAAGTTCAACGTGATGTCGGACATATCCGCCACGCTGACCCGCCTGTACGACACCTGGAAGCCGATAGAGCACATCAACGCGTACGAACAGGTGGGTTCGGACAATAATAGTTCCCTATGTACAACACCTGGAACCCGATACATCAACGCGTACGAACAGGTGGGTTCGGACAATAATAGTTCCCTATGTACAACACCTGGAACCCGATAGGGCACATTAACGCGTACGAACAGGTGGGTTCGGACAATAATAGTTCCTTATGTACAACACCTGGAACCCGATAGGCACATCAGGTGGGTTCGGATAATAATAGTTCCCTATGTACAACACCTGGAACCCGATACATCAACGCGTACGAAAGGTGGGTTCGGATAATAATAGTTCCCTATGTACAACACCTGGAACCCAATAGGGCACATCAACGCGTACGAACAGGTGGGTTCGGAAATAGTTACGGCAAATTATTCCCTAAATTGACAATATTGACACTTAATTTGGCAAAAAAGTGACCTAAAGGAGTTGTCCCAGAATGTATGGAGTCTGGGCGTGGTATACGTACCCTATACCAAAATATAGAGAATTATATGAAGAATAGTTTTTGACTATCCAATTTCTCTGTTGTAGCGTTGTTCTTTGGAAGGAACAATTTATTTTAGCAAAGGATTGCAACACAACAAAATGGTTGTCAATGTTGGTTACCTATTGACTGACATTACGAATTCGATGACGTTTGACGTTTGTCTATCTGTCTGACGTTTGACGGAACAAAACCACAGACTAAGAAATGAAAACTATCCAAAATCCCTAACAAACCAAACCGTTTAACGTCACATTGACAGACATTGACATTGACCAGTTGCTTTTTTTTGTCTTTGGTCACCGTCGTCTCACGCGTCTTGTCATTGGTAAGAACGTTGAAAAATGGTCATCTTTTTATTTTATAACCACGAAACTGTGCATTATATGGAATTCATTGTATTTTTCTCGTAATAAGCAATTTTTTCTCCGATTTTTAATTTAGCGTACATAGACCCAACCCATAATGGGACAACTCCTTTGGCATCATTAATTTGGCAAAAATGTCATTTAATTTGGCAAAAATTGTTAATTAATTTTGGCAAAAATTTTACTTAAGTAATTTGGCGAAAATAGTCACTCAATAATAGTTAATTTATTTGGCAAGAATGGTGACAGAATTTAGAAACATAGTCACTTACTTTTTGGCAAAAATAGTCACTTATTTAACAAAAATAGTCACTTAATTTGGCAAAAATAGTCACTTAATTTAGCAAAAATTGACGCTAAATTTAACAAGAATAGTGACTACTTTCCTACTTCACGTTTTCTCTTTCAGATCGCCAACCAAGCCATAGAGACCAGCCATCTGATAGAGCTAGTCCGAGCTGTCAACAAGCGAGGCGCACAGACAACCACCGAGCCTGGATTGTAGCTGTCCCTTTCACGCCCGTCATCATCATCATCATTTCAGCCAATAGACGTCCACTGCTGGACATAGGCCTCCCCCAAAGTTCTCCACACAGATCGGTCCTGTGCCGCCCGCATCCAAAGGACTCCCGCGACCTTCACCAGGTCGTCGGTCCACCTGGTGGGAAGCCTGCCACGGCTCCTCCTCTTATATGCAGAAAGAGACAAAAACTATAATGAACTGTTTTAATGCCCTCCCTCTTAATTGGTATCATGAAATAAGGGGCTATTTTCAGATCAGCAATTGAAGCGAAAATAAAAAAGAATTTATAAAAACACAGCTATTAAATTAAAGTTTTTTTATTCTTTATAACCACATAGCATGTAAAAGTTGTGATTTGCCCTCTGGCCTAGAACTGGGTATGCCCATGCCCCCATGCATATGTCGCAGCCCGATCGTATAATCCGCCGTATTACATTACGCCTAGCTGTTTTCTAAAACAGGGTCGTTTTGAAATGCGGTGGTTCAACGATTACCCGGATTGAATGCGGCTGAATAAAAACCACGGGAATGTATTCGGCGCATTACGTGATTCAATACGGCAGGCCATTATGTAATTAGGCGGGAGACTAGCCGCCTCTTTGGCAGTTTTTTTAGTTCCGATTCTTAATACTCTTGACGCTGCCTGACTTTGTTTTATTAAAAAAAACTAAGTCTGTATAGGTAAGGGCATTTTTTTTTATGGTCACCCTTTATATGATAAGTTAGGTTAGGGTTATTTTTTTTTATGACCACCCATAAATAAAATTTAGAATTTCTGAGTGCTCATAAAAAAAAATAACCCTAACCTAACCTTTGTGTTGTGGCAACACTTCTCATAATAAGTTGTAGTACGATGTGGCTAAACGTCGCCCGCCTTATTGAAGAACGTATCTCAATAACAATGCGGCTAATCGTTGTTCCGCCGCATTTCAAAACGGCCCTGTGTTAGAAAACAGCTAGCCGTGATGTAATTCGGCGGATTATACCATGCGGCTACGACATATAGCTGGCGCACTACCAAGGCTTATCAATTTCCCACCCATACTCTATAGGCCACCACCACCTCGTGGACTTCTTCTTGGTAGTACCATAGATCAGGGCGTGTATCTTGTTGCCAACTTGTTTCCTCTCCCTGTTCTTCGTCTTCCTGGTCCTTGTCGTTGTATACTTGGGGTTCTGTTGTACTATCTGTGGTCTGTTGATGCGGACTGTTGATGCCAACTGCTCCGGTTCGCCAGTGAATCCCCTGAGATCCTGTGTAAATTAATAAGTAATGTAAAGAGTAGACTTGTGTAACTCATGAGTGAGTGATTGAAAAGATATATATCTCGTCAACTGAGCGAATCGCTCTTCAACTCACTCTACTCAAATATATCTTCAACTCATTTCGCTCACTGAACGATACGTATGATTTGGTTCAGATCGTACTTCATCAGTCATTGGGTGAGTGATTAAGGCTTTTATATCTTCAACTTATTTAGCTAACGGAATGCAAAATATGATTTAGAAATGACTGAATTGTAGTAGAAAATATGAATCTAAGAATGAATTGCACTCAAAGGAGAATTAAATCACACATCTCGTTCAGTGAGTGAAATGAATTGATGATATAAAAGAGTTCAAATAACTCACTCACTGATTGATGAAGTATGAATTGAATTAAATCACACCTCTCGTTCAGTGAGCGAAATGAGTTGAAGATATAAAAGAGTGATATATATCCGCAGGTCTAAAAGATATATATCTATCTATCTATAAGCCAGTATGTTACAAATTGCATGAATAAATAAAATAAATAAATAAATATCTCTCTTTTCATCTCAGTGATATGTTTCGCGCATGTCTAGTGGAGAGCCACTCTTCGGCATGAATGGTCGGCTTGACCGGAGTGATACGGTCTCACAGACTCGACGGCAATTACCATCAGGTGATCAGTCTGCTCGTCTGTCACATAAAAAAAAACTAAATAAGTAATAGGATAAAGGGCAGGATGATGATACAGCCCATTCATGCCAAAGCGTGTCTCTCCCAAGGTTAAAATTTGGTAGACCAACGCCCCGTTGGTTTAAGTACCGGGACGTGATCTTGGAGTTCTGGATTCGATTCCGGGGTCGGAACAATGTTTCGAATTTTACGAACATAGCTCGGGTTGGTGATCACCGCACCGCATTAGGCAAGCGTGGTGATTAAGCCTAATCCCATCATAGTAGCGATGATTTGATTTCTATGATGGACGCCTTTGCCCTGCAGTGGGGCAGTTTAAAGGCTGATAGGGCAGGAGCTTAGGGTGATGATACAGCCCATTCATAGCCGAAGCGTGGCTGTCCCAAACTTACTTGTATTTCCTTTCGATTTCGTGCTGCATATTGACGTAATGCTTTATAACCCAGTACCATTTCTCTATTTCTTGAAGGTATATAACATCTTCCAAGGGGTACAGAGCTCCGCCCATGCTTATACATATGTTATATGCGTCCACCTGTTAAATCATCATCATAATATAAATTTAAATATATTTTATAATATTTCACTACATCACATACATTGGTCTGACTCTGAGATAGGTAGCTCAAGCACCTGTGTTACAAATATCAGAACCAACAGTGGAATTACAAATATATACGTATAATACTTTTCTTTTGTAAATACATACTTATAATACACTAGCTTTTGCCCGCGACTTCGTTCGCGTGGACTTCAGGTTCGAAGAAACCTCAAAAATTGTAGCCTATGTGTTATTCTGATGTATAAGCTATATTGTGGTAAAGTTTCATTCAAATCCATTCAGTAGTTTTTACGTGAAAGAGTAACAAACATCTATACATCCATACATCCTTACAAACTTTCGCCTTTATAATAGTAGTAGGATAGAAAACACCCAGACCAATACAAACAAACATGTTCATGCACACAAATGTTTGTACTGTGCGGGGATCGAACCCGCAACCCTTGGCCCAGACGCAGCATTCACTACCACTGAACCAAACGGGTCGTCGGAACATCATCATTATCATTTCAGCCAAACGTCCACTGCTGGACATAGGCCTCTTCCAATGTTCTCCACACAGATCGGTCCTGTGCCACCCACATCCAAGGGACTCCCGTAACCGTGCGAAATTTTTCTCATTTAAGTAATCTATTTATTTTTTATGTGATAGGTAGCAGACGAGCAGGCGGATCACCTGATGGTAAGCGATTACCGCCGCCCATGGACACCGCAACACCAGAGGAGTCGCAAATGCGCTGCCGACCTTTAAGAAGGAATACGCTCGCTTTTTGAAGGTTTGTAGGTCATATCGGTTCGGAAATACCGCTGGTGACAGTTCATTTTCAAACACAGTTCAAAACGGGACAATCGAATTGTCGAAACAGGCCTTTCCGGACAACGGGACAGGTCACCTAAAAACGGGACCGTCACGCTCAAAACGGGACGTATAGTTTTTTTTTTATTTTTTATGTTAAATGGGTTTGCACTTGACCTCATCTCACCTGATGGAGAGTGACAATGAGGTCTAAGATGTAGCGTGCTTTCCCAGAAGAAGCCTATTCACTCTCGACTTAAAGACACCCAAATTGTAGCTCTCTGTCACGCTAGGTATGGGCCGCATGCGGCTTGTGAGCGGTGGTGATCACTTACCATCAGGTGAGCCGTCTGCTCGTCTGCCACCTATTATATAAAACATATTACCCACCATTTTTCTATACAGTTCCACGATCATATAATTTACATAACCGATCTCGTAAGACGCGCTTCTGATGCTGTTCAATTTAATAACTACGAAGCGACTAACTTCTTCGTCTGTATTCTGTAATTAAATAGAAATAATCTTTACTCTAATCTTTTTTTTTTTGACTTAGGGACTTCAAGAAACGAGCGTACTCCTTCTTAAAAGGCCGGCAACGCATCAGCGACCTCTCTGATCTCGCAGATGTTCATGGGCGGCGGTGATTACTTACCAGCAGGTGACCCGCTTGCTCGTTTGCCGCCTCTATTATAAAAAAAAAAAAAACTCAAGTTTTTTTTTTATATGATAGGTAGCAGACGAGCAGGCGGATCACTAGATATGCAAATGCCGCCGCTCATGGACACTTGCAACACCAGTGGAGTTACAAGTGCGCTGCTAACCTTTTATCCCCTTCCCCCTCGGGTGGGGCTCCGGTACCCTCACTCACTCGGCGAAACACAGCACAGGGGCTGCTTCACGCCGGTTTTCTGTGAGGCAGTGGTATCACTCCGGTCGAGCCGGCCCATTCATGCCGAAGCGTGGCTCCCACACAGTTAAGATAAGTTAGGAACAACTCGTGCTGGACAGCGTTGCCATTCGCATACCATCCAGACAATGCGCGCACCAAGAGGTTTAGCTCCTCGTTCCTGCCCCGAGCCATCAAGTCGTGGACTGCCCTTCCAGTTCATGTGTTTTCTCCTTACAATCCTGGGTTTTTTAGGCGGGGCGTGAATCGGCATCTCAGCAGGCCTTCAGGGTGAAAATTTTGAATGAATGAATGAACACATACAAAACAACAATTCAAAAAAAAAAGAAACAAAACTTAATGAAAAGGAAATAAGAGAGAAAAAAAAAAAAACAGACATTGTGCCGCCTTTATTGTACATTACTCCTAATATAACTAGTTTTTAAGTTTTAAGCATATTCATTCATTCATTCATTCATTGTGCCAAATAGGCGCCCGCGCAGCAAAAGTCGCGCCGTGTCATTCCTGACGCGTCACGATGCTGGTAGGTATTCTGCGGGAGACCCTGTAGCATATCGTGTGCCTGCCTGTCTGACTTGTATAAAACCTAAGTTTAAAACTTTAAAGGGGAAGCATACACTGCATCTTTTCAAAATTACAGACTCAATAGGTAAGTAATTAGTTTGTTCTTTTCAGCCTGTCAACCTCATTATTAACTGTGGGAGAGCCACGCTTCGGCATGAATGGGCGGCTCGACCAGAGTGATACCACTGCCTCACAGAAAACCGGCGTGTAACAGCCCCTGTGCTGTGTTTCGCTGAGTGAGTGAGGGTACAGAGGCCCACTCGGGGGGAAGGGGATAAAAGGATGGCAGCGCACTTGTAACTCACTGGTGTTGCAAGTGTCCATGGGCGGCGGCAATTGCTTACCATCCAGGTAATATTCAGGTGATCCGCCTGCACGCCTGCTACCTATCACATAAAAAAAATATTGGATCTCACGGCCGCTTCTCAAGTACCTACGCCGCCTAGCTCATTTTTCACATGCGATAGCTTCCATTGTCGCCAATAGGTGGATTCACGTCCCATCAAGTGATCCGTCGGCCCATTTGCCACCAATCAATTTTTTTTTTATGTGATAGGTAGCAAACGAGCAGGCGGATCACCTGATGGTAAGCGATTGCCGCATACACGTGCGTTGCCAGCCTTTAATCCCCTTCCCCTCCCTGGGTGGGCCTCCGGTACCCTCACTCACTCGCGAAACACAGCACAGGGGCTTCTTCACGCGGTTTTCTGTGAGGCAGTGGTATCACTCCGGTCGAGCCGGCCCATTCATGCCGAAGCGTGACTCTCCCACAGTTAATAATGAGGTTGACAGGCAGAAAAGAACAAACTAATTACATATTGAGTCTGATAGCTCCCATTGTCGACGATGAGCGGCAGTATGATTCGCGTCCCATCAGGAGATCCGTCTGCCCATCTGCCACCAATCAAATAAAAAAAATATAATAATAATATAATATACCCTTTTTTAGTTTGTCGAATAGACCCTAAAAGATGGACGAAAAATTCCACCCAATGGCAACCCGATGGACGCCGACAGCGAGGTAGGCCGAAAAAGCGATGGGCTGATGATCTCAACAGTTTTCCCCGCGATTGGCAACAAATGGCATTGGATAGAGATCGGTGGAGGGATTTGGGGGAGGCCTTTGCCCAGCAGTGGGACAGTATAGGCTAAATAAAAAAAATATATCTACCCTTATCAAATCAAATGTTAAGTTGTGAATTAGTCTCGTGCCTTCTTTGTCTTCCTTGGCCTCCATAGGGTCCCACCAGCCCCAGACAATGCGCGCACCAAGAGGTTTAGCTCCTCGTTCCTGCCCCGAGCCATCAAGTCGTGGACTGCCCTTCCAGTTCATGTGTTTTCTCCTTACAATCCTGGGTTTTTAGGCGGGGCGTGAATCGGCATCTCAGCAGGCCTTCAGGGTGAAAATTTTGAATGAATGAATGAACACATACAAAACAACAATTCAAAAAAAAAAGAAACAAACTTAATGAAAAGGAAATAAGAGAGAAAAAAAAAAAAACAGACATTGTGCCGCCTTTATTGTACATTACTCCTATATAACTAGTTTTTAAGTTTTAAGCATATTCATTCATTCATTCATTCATTGTGCCAAATAGGCGCCCGCGCAGCAAAAGTCGCGCCGTGTCATTCCTGACGCGTCACGATGCTGGTAGGTATTCTGCGGGAGACCCTGTAGCATATCGTGTGCCTGCCTGTCTGACTTGTATAAAACCTAAGTTTAAAACTTTAAAGGGGAAGCATACACTGCATCTTTTCAAAATTACAGACTCAATAGGTAAGTAATTAGTTTGTTCTTTTCTGCCTGTCAACCTCATTATTAACTGTGGGAGAGCCACGCTTCGGCATGAATGGGCGGCTCGACCAGAGTGATACCACTGCCTCACAGAAAACCGGCGTGTAACAGTCCCTGTGCTGTGTTTCGCTGAGTGAGTGAGGGTACAGAGCCCACTGGGGGGAAGGGGATAAAAGGATGGCAGCGCACTTGTAACTCACTGGTGTTGCAAGTGTCCATGGGCGGCGGCAATTGCTTACCATCCAGGTAATATCAGGTGATCCGCCTGCACGCCTGCTACCTATCACATAAAAAAAATATTGGATCTCACGGCCGCTTCTCAAGTACCTACGCCGCCTAGCTCATTTTTCACATGCGATAGCTTCCATTGTCGCCAATAGGTGGATTCACGTCCCATCAGGTGATCCGTCGGCCCATTTGCCACCAATCAATTTTTTTTTTATGTGATAGGTAGCAAACGAGCAGGCGGATCACCTGATGGTAAGCGATTGCCGCATACACGTGCGTTGCCAGCCTTTAATCCCCTTCCCCTCCCTGGGTGGGCCTCCGGTACCCTCACTCACTCGGCGAAACACAGCACAGGGGCTGCTTCACGCCGGTTTTCTGTGAGGCAGTGGTATCACTCCGGTCGAGCCGGCCCATTCATGCCGAAGCGTGACTCTCCCACAGTTAATAATGAGGTTGACAGGCAGAAAAGAACAAACTAATTACATATTGAGTCTGATAGCTCCCATTGTCGACGATGAGCGGCAGGATTCACGTCCCATCAGGTGATCCGTCTGCCCATCAGCCACCAATCAAATAAAAAAAATATCTACCCTTATCAAATCAAATGTTAAGTTGTGAATTAGTCTCGTGCCTTCTTTGTCTTCCTTGGCCTCCATAGGGTCCCACCAGCACCAGGCATCTTTCAATGAAGCTGAGAGAAAAATAAATAAAATAAATAAACTTTATTGGAAAATCGTCAGAACAATCAAATAAAATAAAAAGTCTACTTATTCTAAGGGCGCAATTTTCCGTTCGCTGCCTAAACTAGGAGTATCCTGTATCTCTCTCTCTATCTTAAAATAACGTATAAGTGTTTCTCTTTCTTGAGGTTTATTATTGTAACTAACTGACAAATCAGTCTGCAATTAATTTTAAAACATATTTCAGACTATTGCCTATCTTGCACAAGTTAATTTTTTTAAATAATATTTATTTAAATACCTACTTCAAAAAAATATTTCAAAGTGGTTCTTCTGACTAATATGGCGTGTCCGTAACTCAGTTTCTTGAATTAGTTTTAACATTATTTCTTATTCATAAAATGATGTGAATTATATTATTACGAAATAATAGACCAGTTGTTTCTTTACACCAAAAAAAAGATACCTACTAATATTTACGATAGTTAGCTGAACATAGTATTGTGTATGAAAAAATTACATCTCAATATGTTGAAGATATCTTAATAGGTACCTACATCATAATTTATATCTTTCATAAACTCTAGAGGAAGGTCCAGAACAAATTCTCACAACATCTCATGCATTGACCTGACTCCGTACTAAGTAGCGTTTTTGAACCTAACCCCCTAAGCTACGACTATAGCTGACAATTACAGTATGTTCCCAAACAATTAATTCACTTTCTTAAAAGTGCAGGATTTGAGACTGAAATGTAGCATAGCGGCGATCACAATACATCAAACTGGTCACAGTGATACTGGTCTGAATAAGACCTGCATAGCCGCCCGCTTAAAATAAAAAAAATACAGAATGTATACTTACATATTACAATTAATCCCAGAAACCATATCAGCTTCATTTTTCATTAATATTTGCATCTACTTATTACTACTAATTATCTGTATGTTGTACACTTAATTAACAATAAACTATTTGACTTTGATCTATATTTTTTCAATTTGATACTATCTGGGGGCCCGTTCTTACTTCGTTTACTTCCCACTTCGTAGCAATAGGTGTTTATAGATTATAGTTATTCTAATGATGTTGTATAGTTACGTAATATATTCGTTTGTTTGTAAGTATGTAGCTGAAAAATCTGTTGCGATTGTTCAATAAAAATATCATCACTAAGTTACGTAGGTACTAAAAATTAAACATGGAAGGTTCTGGTACCGTTTTGTAATAATTAACAGTGGTTAATTTTTTATACCTAATTAAAAATCTTAATGCCCTGCGAGATTTTTATACAGGTTGATATGAAAGGATTTTGACAAATACAATATAATAAAACAAGAAATTAATAATAATAACACTCCTGTTACCGTAGTACTACAGCCTGTTGCTACGTAGCGCTCCACCCTATTGCGTAGCACTCCAGGCTGCTACGTAGCGCTCCACCCTGTTGCGTAGCACTCCAGGCTGCTACGTAGCGCTCCACCCTATCGCGTAGCACTCCAGGCTGCTACGTAGCGCTCCACCCTGTAGCGTAGCACTCCAGGCTGCTACGTAGCGCTCCACCCGGTTGCGTAGCACTCCAGGCTGCTACGTAGCGCTCCGCCCTGTTGCGTAGCACTCCAGGCTGCTACGTAGCGCTCCGCCCTGTTGCGTAGCACTCCAGGCTGCTACGTAGCGCTCCAACCCTGTAGCGTAGCACTACCAGGCTGCTACGTAGCGCTCCACCCGGTTGCGTAGCACTCCAGGCTGCTACGTAGCGCTCCGCCCTGTAGCGTAGCACTCCAGGCTGCTACGTAGCGCTCCACCCTATTGCGTAGCACTCCAGGCTGCTACGTAGCGCTCCGCCCTGTTGCGTAGCACTCCAGGCTGCTACGTAGCGCTCCACCCTATTGCGTAGCGCTCCACCCTGTAGCGTAGCACTCCAGGCTGCTACGTAGCGCTCCACCCTGTAGCGTAGCACTCCAGGCTGCTACGTAGCGCTCCACCCTGTAGCGTAGCACTCCAGGCTGCTACGTAGCGCTCCACCCTATTGCGTAGCGCTCCACCCTATTGCGTAGCACTCCAGGCTGCTACGTAGCACTCCGCCCTGTTGCGTAGCACTCCAGGCTGCTACGTAGCGCTCCACCCTATTGCGTAGCGCTCCACCCTGTAGCGTAGCACTCCAGGCTGCTACGTAGCGCTCCACCCTGTAGCGTAGCACTCCAGGCTGCTACGTAGCGCTCCACCCTGTAGCGTAGCACTCCAGGCTGCTACGTAGCGCTCCACCCTGTTGCGTAGCACTCCAGGCTGCTACGTAGCGCTCCACCCTGTTGCGTAGCACTCCACCCTGTTGCGTAGCACTCCAGGCTGCTACGTAGCGCTCCACCCTATTGCGTACCACTCCACCCTATTGCGTAGCACTCCAGGCTGCTACGTAGCGCTCCACCCTATTGCGTAGCACTCCACCCTATTGCGTAGCACTCCAGGCTGCTACGTAGCGCTCCACCCTGTTGCGTAGCACTCCAGGCTGCTACGTAGCGCTCCACCCTGTTGCGTAGCACTCCAGGCTGCTACGTAGCGCTCCACCCTGTTGCGTAGCGCTCCAGGCTGCTACGAAGCGCTCCACCTTGTTGCGTAGCACTCCAGGCTGCTACGTAGCGCTCCACCCTGTTGCGTAGCACTCCAGGCTGCTACGTAGCGCTCCACCCTGTTGCGTAGCAATAAGATGATGATAAAACTGAAAAAATACAATATTTACACTCCTTTAAGCACTTTTGTCTTACCAACTAAATACATTGAACAACATTTCTTTTTATTTTAGGAGTTCGCATATATCTGCCTAATTTATTGTTAATTTTTCATACAAAGTTGGTCACGTAACTTGTTCATTTAAAATGGGAAGTCTAAAAAAGTGAAGTGTGATTACATTTAATGCTCTTGTTCGGAACACTCTGTACATTTATCGGTATAACAGTTTAACACCATTTCCTATCTCAAAACCACTTTAAACAAAATTTTATGTTGTTATATTGTTTGATTGTCGATGAATATTTAAAATGTGCTTAAAATTGTTCCTTTATTGCGTTATTTCTTGTTGTAAGTAATTTTCATAATTATATCAAATTCATCATCATCATCATCGGCCTGTATCTTGATCCCAATCAGGGTATGGCCACAAAATAATTACACACAGAAGTTAGACTTTGACCTGATTTTGAATTAAGAAGAGTTCGTTGACATATGCTAGGGTTGTTGCCTGGCATGAGTACATAAGCGCGCGGCCTCTACCACAGACCTCGACAGTTTGACAATCTTATGTCATAAGTTAGGATTAAGTAATGTGGTCGAAAAGGCGTTTTTGCCCGTTAGTGCGCATGCGTGAGTACGTGACATATTTTTAGCTCTTAGTGGGCCGTCAGCCTTCTGTGTCAATATGTATTTTGTGATATGGCGGCGCCCCCCCCCAAACCATGGCTGATCTCCTGTCATGCTCTGTATGCCCATACAGCTGCACATTAGACATGCGCGAAACTTATCACTGAGATGAAAAGAGAGATATATATCTTTTTATCCGCAGGGATATATATCACTCTTTTATATCTTCAACTCTTCAATTCAATTCATACTTCATCAATCAGTGAGTGAGAGATTTGAACTCTTTTAAGTATGTCATCAATTCATTTCACTCACTATACGAGATGTGTGGTTTAATTCTCCTTTGCCTGCAATTCATTCTTCATATTTTCAACAACAACTCAGTCATTTCTAAATCATATTTTGTATTCCGTGAGCTAAATAAATTTAAGATGTAAAAGCCTTAATCACTCACCCAATGACTGATGAAGTACGATCTGAACCAAATCATACGTTTCGTTCAGTGAGCAAAATGAGTTGAAGATATATTTGAGATGTAAGTGAGTTGAAGAGCGATTCGCTCAGTTGACGAGATATATATCTTTTATATCACTCACTCATGAGTTACACAAGTCTACTGCACACTGTAGTTAACTGTGGGACAGCCACGCTTCGGCATGAATGGTCCGGCTCAACCGGAGTGATACCACTGCCTCACAGAAAACCGGCGTGAAGCACCCCCTGTGCTGTGTTTCGCCGAGTGAGTGAGGGTACCGAAGGCTCATCCGGGGGGGAAGGGACAAAAAGAAATCTGACAGCAGTTATAGTTTATGGTTCCCTTTTTTATCGCCATTATGGTCGCCATATTATATGGTTTACTGAGAGAATTAATGAATGGTTTTCATTTTTGTACCACCATATTACGCATTAAATGTTTTTTTAGCATTTTTCTAACAATCAGTAAATAAATAAATAAATTGAGACAACATCACATACATTGTCCTGGTCCCAAACTAAGGTTTTACCTTGTGCTATAGAAACCAGAAACAACGAAGGAACCACTAACACCCAGACCCAACACAAATATCTGTTTCATCAACAAACATTTGTGTTGGTGCGGGAATCGAACCCGCAACCCTTACGTCTCAACCGGCGCTCAAGCCATTGCGCTAAACGGGTCGTCATCAGTAGATTTTTCTTGATTTTTTGAAATACTGTACAATGTCCTGGCCCACTCCGGGACATCACCTTTAATATCTTGATGGCATCGACATGAGAAGAAGATTAGAGATTAACTATTTTAATTTATCAGTTATGATTCATGCTGTTCACAGTGTGGCGGGGGAGCGAAGGCTTTGACTCTTATCCTCACACCTTATACCATGACGCATGGAATGAGGAAAGATTCGCGTACAGAATTTACGTACACATGACAGAGTATATAGCCAAAGGTAAGCGAAAATGCGGTTCAGAGGGTCCATAGAAATGTAAACTCGCAAGATAAAACAGTCATCATCATCATCATCATCATTTTCAGCCAATAGACGTCCACTGCTGGACATAGGCCTCCCCCAAAGTTCTCCACACAGATCGGTCCTGTGCCACCCGCATCCAATGGACTCCCGCGACCTTTACCAGATCGTCGGTCCACCTGGTGGGAGGCCTGCCACGGCTGCGGCCTCCAATCAAGGACCTTTCCACCCCAACGGCCGTCTGTTCTCCTCGCAATGTGCCCTGCCCATTGCCACTTCAGCCACGCAATTCTTAATTCACGCAATTTCAAAGATAAAACAGTACGCGCCACTAATTGGTCAGCACAGTGGCGCCATCTACTTGTAATAATAAACAAGGCCGATAAGGCAGCACGAATGTGCTCCCTATTTACCAGTAAGACATACCTGCTTGTAGTTTAAACCCAACCTTTGTAGTACATTCATCATCATCAGCCTGTTGCAGTCCACTGCTGGACATAGGTCTCCCCCAATGCACGCCACCGCTCCCGATTTTCGGCCACTCTCATCCAGCTCACTCCAGCCAGCCTTCGAATGTCGTCATCCCATCTTGTAGCAGGGCGTCCAACACTACGTTTACCGAGTCGCGGTCTCCACTCAAGGACTTTATGGCTCCAACGGTTGTCAGTTCTGCGGCTAATGTGACCAGCCCACTGCCACTTCAGTTTGCTAATTCAGTGGGCTATGTCGGTGACTCTCCGGTGGTCGTTGTAGTACATTACTATACTACTACTCTTGTATTAACTAGTCTCCGCTAGGAGTAATATTGTTCTGTGTAACTAGTTTTTAAGTTTTAGGTATACCTCTGTTTTGTGTGCAATAAAAGTATATTTATTCATTCATTCATTCATCCAGGGGGTATCCCCCTACTTGGAACTCCGTGTTGATGGCAACACAAAGTTGTAATTATTTTGGATGGCAACACTGTTCGGTTGCTCTGTCCCTGTGCTTTTTCGTCCGACGCCATTTAATTTTATCACCAAATCGTTCTTTAAATTACTAAGTATTAAGATGTTATAGTGAATTACTTAGGTAATTGAACTACTTACGTAATAAAATAACTACAGTCCACTACATCAAGGGTTTTGATTGCCCCTAACACTCCGTATAGTTCCTCTAGAATATTATAGCGGACAAACGAGCAGACGGCTCACCTGATGGTAAGGATCACGCTGCCCATGGAAATCTGCAACACCTGAGGCATCACAAATGCGTTGCCGGCTCTTAAGGAAGCAATAAGCTCACAGAAAACCGGCGTGAAGCAGTTCCTGTGCTGTGTTTCGCCGAGTGAGTGAGGGTACCGGAGGCCCATCGGGGGGGAAGGGGATTAAAGGTTAGCAGCGCACTTGTGACTCCACTAGTGTTGCATGTGTCCATGGGCGGCGGCAATTGCTTACCATCAGGTGATCCGCCTGATCGTCTGCTACCTATCATATAGAAAAAAAAATAGACCTTTTGTAAATACATACTAATAACACATAGAAAACACCCAGACCCAGTACAAACAGACATGTTCATGCACACAAATGTTTATACTGTGCGGGGATCGAACCCGCAACGCTTGGCCCAGACGCAGCATTCACTACCATATTTATTGTAATATCGGACCAAATAAAGATTTTTCTTTCTTTTTTTTTCTTTCTTTCTTTCTAGCCCATTAAAAAAAATCCAAATTTCCAGACGCCACTCTAAAGCTGCGACACGCCGAGCGCATCGCTGTGCATTACCAACATCGTCTCTCGTACCATCTGGGGTCCATCATGGCTGGAATACAGGTAACTTAGCCAGGCAAAATTCAGAGGAATTGTTTGATCTACTTCCTGCGGCTGAATTCTTACATCGAACCACACGCAAGCGGCTGTCATTCCATCCTCATCATCTTGATGGTTGGCGATCTAGCACTGTGCGTTTTTCGAGGAATTTTCTCCCGCGAACCTCAGTCTTGTGGAATAGTTTAGCTGCGGCAGTATTTCCTGACGGCTATGACTTAGGGACCTTCAAGAAACGAGCGTACTCCTTCTTAAAAGGCCGGCAACGCATCAGCGACCTCTCTGATCTCGCAGATGTTCATGGGCGGCGGTGATTACTTACCAGCAGGTGACCCGCTTGCTCGTTTGCCGCCTCTATTATAAAAAAAAAAATCTTGGGTAACACTCACCAAAAAACTAACTTGTTGTTTACCCCTGAAAGTTAGTTTACGCGTTTACTTTTTTTTTTAGTGATAGGTAGCAGACGAGCAGGCGGATCACCTGATGGTAACCAATTGCCGCCACCCATGAACACATGCAACACCAGTGGAGTCACAAGTGCGCTGCTAACCTTTTATCCCCTTCCCCCCCGATGGGCCTCCGCAGCTCCGGTACCCTCACTCACTCGGCGAAACACAGCACAGGAGCTGCTTCACGCCGGTTTTCTGTGAGGCAGTGGTATCACTCCGGTCGAGCCGGCCCATTCATGCCGAAGCATGGCTCTCAATTAATCTTCACTTCACTTACCATAGTTACAATACATTGTTTCAGAGCACCTTTAAACATATGCTGGAGGTTTACAGAAAATATTCCAATATGTCAGACTATAGATCCGAAAAGTATTATGTGCATGATGTGTTCAACGCATACCACATCATAAGTACGTATCATCTATCTATATGACCCAGATAAAGAGATAACTTCTATAGACAACGACGAGGCTTATAGGTAAACCGAAAACACGAAACGCTTGCGCGATGCAATTGGACACAGCGCCATCTATTGTTTCATCTGACGACCCGGTTGGTTCAGTGGTAGTGAATGCTGCGTCTGGGCCAAGGGTTGCGGGTTCGATCCCCGCACAGTACAAACATTTGTGTGCATGAACATGTTTGTTTGTATTGGTCTGGGTGTTTTCTATGTATTATAAGTATGTATTTACAAAAGAAAAGTATTATACGTATGTATTCGTAATTCCACTGTTGGTTCTGATATCTGTAACACAGGTGCTTGAGCTACCTATCTCAGAGTCAGACCAATGCATGTGATGTAGTGAAATATTATATTATATTATTATATTATATTATTTCTGAATTACTGTCCCGAAGCGAAGTGAGTGCCGGGCGGGCCACTAGTATTATATTTGACTGCCGCAGTGGCGCGTTGGATTCCCGTGGCAAGCAGAAAGTATGTTTCAAATTTTTCGAACATTAGTAGCTCGGGTTTGTAATCACCGCACCGCATTAGGCAAGCGTGGAGATTAAGCCTATTCCTATCATAGTAGCGATGAAGTGATTTCTATGATGGATGCCTTTGCCCTGCAGTGGGACAGTTAAGTATAAGTAGGCTTTTTTTATGGTATAGGTAGCAGACGAGCAGGCGGATCACCTGATGGTAAGCAATTGCCGCCGCTCATGGACACTTGCAACACCAGTGGAGTTACAAGTGCGCTGCCACCTTTTATCCCCTTCCCCCCCGGGTGGGCCTCCGGTACCCTCACTCACTCGGCGAAACACAGCACAGGGGCTGCTTCACGCCGGTTTTCTGTGAGGCAGTGGTATCACTCCGGTCGAGCCGGCCCATTCATGCCGAAGCGTGGCTCTCCCACAGTTAGCTGATACTTTATTTTACTTTATACTTTTTCTTTAGAAGGTGACTTTAATGAAATTCGTATGGAAAAGGCATTATTCCACAAAGAATTGGAAGATTACAAGAGAAGGAATACCATAGTAAAACAGAAAGACCGATTAGAAGAGGCCAGGAAAAAGCATTTCGGTAAATTGAATTAAGTATAGTCTGCCGCAAGAAAGTGTAGTTATGACCTTGAGTGCGCAGAAACCAATTTTCATAGAAAGTCTTTTTCACAAGTGCGCAAAATAACGGTCATCGCTATACTTTCGTGCCTCCAGCTATACTTGTTTTTCTTACTAACCTTACTGAGGAATAGATTTAATATTAGGTACCTATATTAAAGGGCAATGGAGAAGGCTATGCTCGGAATCTCCTTGCGTGATCGTGTCAGAAATGATGAGATCCGCAGGAGATCTAAGGTCACGGACATAGCCCAAAGAATTGCGTGGCTGAAGTGGCAATGGGCAGGGCACATTGCGAGGAGAACAGGCGGCCGTTGGGGTGGAAAGGTCCTTGAGTGGAGGCCACGCGCAGGAGGCCGCAGTCGTGGCAGGCCTCCCACCAGGTGGACCGACGATCTGGTAAAGGTCGCGGGAGTCCATTGGATGCGGGTGGCGCAGTACCGATCTGTGTGGAGAACTTTGGGGGAGGCCTATGTCCAGCAGTGGACGTCTATTGGCTGAAATGATGATGATGACCTATATTAAAACAGCATCTCACATTGTTGGAGGCCTTTGACTGGCAGAGAGACAGTATTAGCAGCGGTCGTCACACTTTACTGTTCAAGGGCCACCAAACATAACAATGTGAGTACTAGGGCCCGGGCCGCAGTATATGTGAAGGCGTTTCAAGACCTTTTGCATACCTACTTATCCATAGTAGTCCATACTATTATATAAATGCCGAAATGTATGTCTATTACTTCTCTACTCAAAAACCACTAAACTGATTTAGGTACTTACTTTACATGTAGGTAATTTGGTAATTAGGGATATGTACATAAGTTGACTATTAAGGGTCTACATCGAAAAAACTAGCGCCGCCAACCTATTTACACTGATTGTGGCGACAAAATGATATTTTTTTCTGAAGCGGTCCTTCAAAGATACTCCGAGCATAGCCCTTTCCATAGCTCTTTGAGCGACTTTGAACCGGTGGATTAGTCCAGCCGTGAGTGTCCACGTCTCGGCACCGTAAGTCATGACTGGAAGGACGCACTGGTCGAAGACTTTCGACTTAAGACGTTAAGGGATGGGTTACGAGAAGACTTGACGAAGCCTACCAAATGCTGCCCAGCCTATCATGTCTATCTAGGGCCGCAGTTTGACGAACACGGGTTGTATACCCGCTGAATGATAATTTATTTTTTTTCTTTACTTTTTTAGAACACTGTTAAGTTTGCTGACTGACTGAATCGGTACTGAAAATTTCTTTTTTCCATAGCAAAATATACGTATCGTCGAAGGGCGTCGAAGGTCGACGGTAACGATGGTCGGCGAGCGTTGATGGTCGACGGTGACGATGGTCGGCGAACGTTGGCGGTCGAAAATAAAGATGATCGGCCAGCGTCCATGGTCGACGGTGACGATGGTCGGCGAGCGTTGATGTTCGGCGGTGACGAAGGACGGCGAGCGTCCATATTCGACGGTGACGATGATCGGCGATCGTCGATTGTCGACGGTAACTATGGTCGGCGAGCGTCTACGGACGACGGACACGATGATCGATCGCCGATGGTCGACGGTCACCATCGTCGGCGAGCGTCAGTTACCGCCACTAACCAGGAGTTGGAAGAACAGTATAAGAGCGACCTGCGTCAACGGAAGTGGGAAGAAAAATGGCAGAATTTCGTTCCACAAGTCGAGGGCATTGACATCAATATTCCAGGATTGGAGCCCGATACCGGAAGAATCAGAAACAGTAATAATTTCAGTATTCTAACTACCGCACTCATAGACGTCACTTCATCATCATCATCATTTCAGCCAATAGACGTCCACTACATACGCTGGACATAGGCCTCCCCCAAAGTTCTCCACACAGATCGGTCCTGTGCCACCCGCATCCAATGGACTCCCGGGACCTTTACCAGATCGTCGGTCCACCTGGTGAGAGGCCTACCACGACTGCGGCCTCCTGCGCGTGGCCTCCACTCAAGGACCTTTCCACCCCAACGGCCGTCTGTTCGTCTAGACGTCACTTAAACTTAATTAATTAAATTGTATTAGGTAACTTGATGTGTAGCCATCATTTAATTAATGTTCTTTTCTTTACAGCTCTGTCTAAGAAGCCGTTCACCGAGAATCGGCGCTTCATGATGGAAAAGGTTAAGAAACGAGTGGAGCTAAGCAACGAACGCCTCGAAAACTGGCAGAAGAAATTTGGCCACCATTTCGAGCAAAGAGAATAAAGAAGAAAATATAAAGAAAATAAAATAAGAAGAATATAAAGGATTACTAGCAAACCCTCACTTCGTTTCGGGATTTCTATTAGTTAGTTCCAAACTTGACCAATAGATGGCGCTTGCGCCATGTTATGGACACCTACGATTACATTGCGCAAGTGTTCAAAAGTAAATTTTATACCATGTTTGGTGCAAATAATAAATAAATTAATAATAAATTTACACAAGATCTCATACAATGACTGACTCCGTACTAAGTAGCTCAAGCACTTGTGTTACAAATATCAGACAGCAGAGGATCACAATAAATATAATACACTAGTGGCCCGCCCTCACTTCGCTTCGGGACCGTAATTCAGAAATGAACCAATAGATGGCGCTGTGTCCAATTACATCGCGCAAGCGTTTCGTGTTTTCAGTTTACCTATAAGCCTTGTCGTTGTCTATAGTAGTTATCTCTTTATAAATAGTATAGATAAATACATACATACATAACAAGAGTGTTCATCACACGATGACTCTTGCGTCTGGGTATAGGTAATATAATTATGTAGTACCTTTTTGGTGCCAAATAAACGTATTCTATTCTATTCTATTCTATTCTATTATATATTTGTGTTCCTCAGTTGTCTGATATCTGTATCACAAGCTAAGTACTTAATACGATCAATGTATGAGATGTGGTGAGATATACTGTCCCGCCACTGCAAGGCAAAGGCCTCCGTCATAGAAATCAAGTCATCGCTGCTATGATGGGATTAGGCTTAATCACCACGCTTGCCTAATGCGAGTTGGTGATCACAAACCGAGCTATGCTCGCATGCCTGCTATCACAAAATAATTACACACAGAAAGTAGACTGCCCACTAAGAGCTAAAAACGTGTCATGTACTCACGCATGCGCACCAACGAGGAAATACGCCTTTTCGACCACATTAATCCTAGCCTATGACATAAGATTGTCGAACTGTCGAGGTCTGTGGTAGAGGCCGCGCGCTTATGTACTCATGCCGGGCAACAACCCTAGCATATGTAAACGAACTCTTCTAAATTCAAAATCAGGCTGAGTCTACCTTCTGTGTATAATTATTTTGTGCTGCTATGGTGTCCTATAATTAAAACAGTATTAAGGTCTTGTATGTGTTATTCTCATTGTACTCGGTTCCTACTGATGTTGTTGGATGTCCTATTTAATAAATTACATTAAATAAATAAAACAGGAAAGAAGTTGTATATTTTAACTATCCATCCAAGGTCTGCCCTGGACCTATCAAAAGTCATAAAGTTAGTTGATGGCGCCAATGCTACTTACGTCATAGAGTATGATAGCCCCATTTTCTATCTATTTATTTATCTTCTATACTATTTATAAAGAGATAACTTCAATAGACAACGACAAGGCTTATAGGTAAACCGAAAACACGAAACGCTTGCGCGATGTAATTGGACACAGCGCCATCTAATGGTTCATTTCTGGATTACGGTCCCGAAGCGAAGTGAGGGCGGGCCACTAGTACTATTTCTAAAAAGATAAATGCCGTAGCCACCGGCACATCTTATATACAAACCGAAAAGGAGAAACACTAGCGCGATGCAATCAACGCCCAGCGCCATCTGTTGGTAGATAGTGGAACTATTGATCCGATACGAAGTGAGTGCGTGCTGCTAGTCCTACTATTATTATAAAGGCGAAAGTTTGTAAGGATGTATGGATGTTTGTTACTCTTTCACGTAAAAACTACTGAATGGATTTGAATGAAACTTTACCACAATATAGCTTATCCATCAGAATAACACATAGGCTACAATTTATAAAAATATATTGTGTAGAATGCCCAAAATATATAATTAACTCCACGCGTACGAAGTCGCGGGCGGCCGCTAGTTGGTTATAATGATAAGTACTAAGTATAGAACTTCGTAATGGTTCCTCAAGAATAAATTTCACGACTTTATTGATAGAGTTTTTTCCTCTGAACCTATGTCCACCACCATTTGGGGATCTCCCAGCCGTAGTCAATGGGCCATATGTTGTTTTTGGGCCGTCGGTCCGCACTCTTCCCGGCTGCACTCATGTGGTCCGTCAATTCCTGTAATTTTCTGTAGAATTTCGCCGTTCTCTTCCTGTCTTTTCTGTCCAATCTTTCTTGTTGCCTTATGGTTTCTTGGTCTTCTAATACCTGGAGAAAGTAGTATAATGAGCTCATAAGTTAAACAAATTAATACCCTAGCGCCGCACCACTCGCGACTTCGTAGTTATTTGCAATATAATTTTTATGTTAGTTCTGGTTCGCTATTTGGGTATTTCTCATTTTTTAAAAAGAAAAAGTCACTTCCATGGAGGGCAACTTTCTTTCAATCCTTATAATTACGAATTTCAAAATATTGCGAGCTCGGCGAGTCCTTTTTCCATGACCGCTGATACCAAATTTATTCAAATGCATCATCAATTTAGTACAGAAAAAATTGCCCTCCATGGAAGTGACTCTTTCCAGAAAATGAGAAATACCCATTTTGGTGTAATGGACATTGGTAGATTATATGTTTTGACATTCATAAGTGGTCTGTATGGACCTAACTTGAATAAAGATTTTTTTACTATTTTTAAATAATATGTGACCGTTTCTACAGCTGTGCGAGAAAGATGCGCTACGAAAGTATGTGACCGTTTCCAAGAATACTAAGCCCAAATTTTCAATGTTCTTGTTTGTACTAAGCTATGAAGATGTGCGAGAAAGATGCGCTAACAAAGATGCGCCGCTGCAAAGTAGCTTTGGGAACTACCTGTGCTATGGACGCATGCTATGGACGCGTGGTATGGACGCGTGCTATGGATGTGTGCTATGGAGGTGTGCTATAGATGTGTTTATGAATGTGACCATTTAGTGCTGTGGATGCGTGCTTTGGATGCGTGCTATGGATGCGTGCTATTGACGTGTGCTATGGATGTGACCATACGTCCCGTTTGGTCACCTGTCCCGTTGTTCCGAAACAAGGGCCTGGACGCACAATTGTCCCTATTTTGTGGAAAAAGCACATATCTGGGGGCAAAGCCCCCTTCCCCCTACCTTCTGCACGTCCACTTCCTCCCCCGCCTGGAACTCGGGCTCGTGCGCGTACTTCTCCTGGATCTCGTGCATCATGTTGACCAGGTGGTACACCTCGAAGTGCAGGTGCTGGATCAGCTCGGTCCGCTTCAGGGTCGCGAACACCACGCCCTTGGTACTCCTATGGGGTGCGTGATGGTAAAAATCTATGCTACGAAGAAATGTGACCGTTTCCACCAATGCTAAGCCCAAATTTTCAATGTGCTTGTTGTACTAAGCTATGGAGCTGTGCGAGAAAGATGCGCTAACAAAGATGCGCGGCTGCAAAGTAGCTTTGGGAACTAACCTGTGCTATGGACGCATGCTATGGATGTGTGCTATGGAGGTGTGCTATAGATGTGTTTATGAATGTGACCATTTAGTGCTGTGGATGCGTGCTATTGGATGCGTGCTATTGACGTGTGCTATGGATGTGACCATACGTCCCGTTTTGAGTGAGACAGTCCCGTTTTTGTCCCGAAATAAAGTGCCTGGACGCACAATTGTGGAGACCCTACCTATTTTGTGGAAAAAGCACATATCTGGGGGCAAACCACCCTTCCCCCTACCTTCTGCACGTCCACTTCCTCCCCCGCCTGGAACTCGGGCTCGTGCGCGTACTTCTCCTGGATCTCGTGCATCATGTTGACCAGGTGGTACACCTCGAAGTGCAGGTGCTGGATCAGCTCGGTCCGCTTCATGGTCGCGAACACGCTGTCGCCTTGGTACTCCATGGGGTGGCGGGCGTGGTTCACCATTCGTCTGTAGCTTCAAATTGAGGAAAAATTTAACATTTATAAGGCACATCAGGTTCGTCCGTGCGCAGAGTAAGTACTGCAGCCACCTCTGATTGGTCAATTTAAGAAACTACATTTTCTAGGTAGTCTTGGGTCTGGGTTAGGGAGTCCCTCCCTCCCTCCCTAATAGAGCCGGCAACGCATTTGTGATGCCTCAGCTGTTGAAGATGTCTATGGGCGGCGGTGATCACTTCCCATCAGGTGAGCCGTGCTCATTTGTCCGCTATAATGTTAAAATAAAAATATAATAGTGGCCCGCCTTGCTTCGTATCGGGACATTAATTCCGCATTAAGCCAATAGATAGCGCTGGATGTCGATTATATCACGCATGCGTTTCGCTTTTCCAGTTTACCTAAAAGCCTTGACGTTGTCTTTGCCTTTTAGCCTTGTTGTTGAAGAGAAAGAACTTTGTCAAAAGTTTTTGACAAAGTTCTGAAAACTATCAAAAGATAATATTTATGATAATTTTCAGAACTTTGTCAAAACTATCATAAGATAATATAAGTATTTATGATAGTTTTCAGAACTTTTTCAAATATCCTACTATTCAACAGGAGCCTGAAGGCACCTACCGGTCGATAACTTCTGCCATGAGGTAGCCAAATTCATAGTGAGGGGACTCTTCGTACATGAACCTCATTTCGTGCATCTCGTTGAGTCTTTTCGTTGATTCGTCAGCATACTGCTGCATGAGCTGGTAAGTAAAGAAAGAAAGATAAATAGAAATAAAGAAATAAAATTCATTAATTTTTGGACACCAAAACACACACCTATTACTTAATTTGAACACTCTAGCAAAAGTATTTTATTACTTAGGTAGGTACTGGATCTGTCTCTCCATGATTTTGTTAAAGTTGTTGAGAATAAACTATTTATTTTAAATAAGTATTACTTAGGTATGATACAGACAAAGAGAAAGTATCAGCCTACACAGGGTGTCTGGAAACATTTAGATACATCCCTATAATCATACAGAGTCGGTCACGTGACATGGTCATTACAAAGTATAAGCACGTATAAGACACTGAAAAAAATTCGACGAATTTTCAAAAGTCGTTGAACAAAATAATAATGTTCATAAGTAAATGGTTGGTAGAATTTAGTTTATTAATTTATTTATTTAAACTTTATTGCACAAAATTTGTAACAATAGGCGAACTTAATGCCCAGGGGCATTCTCTACCATTAGTTATAGGGATGTAAATGTTAATGGAACGAATAATAATACTTATCCATACTATCCATACTATATACTATATAATACTATTACTATATTTACTATATTACTATATATTTTACTATCCTAACTAATATTATAAATGCGAAAGTAACTCTGTCTGTCTGTCTGTCTGTCTGTCTGTCTGTCTGTCTGTCTGTCTGTCTGTTACTCTTTCACGTCGAAACTACTGAACGGATTTAAATGAAATTTGGTATACAGATGATCTAGACCCTGAGAAAGAACATAGGCTACTTTTTATTGCGAAAAGGGGGTTGTAAGGGGTTAAAAGGGGGGTAAAAAGTTACTTTTCCACGCGGACGAAGTCGCGGGCGGCCGCTAGTATATAATATTATAAATGCGAAAGTAACTCTGTCTGTCTGTCTGTTACTCTTTCACGCCAAAACTACTCAACGGATTTAAATGAAATTTGGTATACAGGTAATCTAGACCCTGAGAAAGGACATAGGCTACTTTTTATTGCGAAAAGGGGGTTGAAAGGGGGGTAAAAAGTTACTTTTCCACACGGACGAAGTCGCGGACGGCCGCTAGTAATACATATTAATAAATAGAATAAATTAATAAACCGTCAAGTCCGTTGAAGCCGTAAAATCCTTGAGTGGAGACCGCGCCTCGGTATGCGTAGTGTTGGACGCCCTGCTACGAGATGGGATGATGACATTCGAAGGCTGGCTGGAGTGGGCTGGATGAGAGTGGCCGAAAATCGGGAGCAGTGGCGTGCATTAGGGGAGACCTATGCCCACAGTGGAAGAGTTTGGGTTGCTGATGATGATGATGAATGAATGAACGAAATGAAATAATGATTATTTTACGTCTTACCGCTACAATCCTTTCTGGCACTAATCTTGCACTAGTGATGGGCTTATGGCGTTTTGGGTTATAATCCTGATCTTGCCAGGAAGGTGCCACATCTGTAGCAAAATTTATCCAAATCAACTGCATGAATTAGGTACAAATGATTAATATAGAAACACTTCATAGTTAACATTAATTAAAATGCGCTTCACGCTTAAACTAAACAATTGCACGTATTTTCACTATTTATGTGTACTTACTTACCTAATATTAATAACTTTATAATAAAACTAGTGGCCCGCCCTCACTTCGCTTCGGGACCGTAATTCAGAAATGAACCAAAAGATGGCGCTGTGTCAAATTACATTGCGCACGCGTTTCGTGTTTTCGGTTTACCTATAAGCCTTGTCGTTGTCTACAGAAGTTATCTCTTTATAGTACAGATAGAAGATAGAAAATTAATGGTCGATTATTATAATTAGATTGAGATGTATTTCAAGTACTTACGTACGTTAAAAAATACTTGTGATCTTAGTTGGGGGGCGGGGGTAGAACGAAACCTAAGTAACAACTACGCACGTCACAAACATTTGTGCTGGTGCGGGAATCGAACCGGTGACCCTTTGGGTCTCAACCGGCGTTTAAACTAATTGTTCTAAGATTAATCCACTTACTCAGAAAAAGTATTGTTAATATTTCAAGTAACATGCTTCTTAAAAATATTACATTATAATGAAATCATTTCCAATCCAATTTAAAACTTTTATGTTTCTACATAACAACGTTGTATGTACGATTAATAAATTAAATTCAAAGATTAACAGTTTTAATTACCTAATAATGAAAAACTGTTAACTAATTTTCTTTCAGTGATAATGAGTTTCTAATAGTTTTGGGCATGTTGTAGGAAAATTATAAAATTGACCAGAAAAGATCTGACCAATTCTTTATAAGTGTAATCGAAAAAGCGCAAGACCTCTCAGATCTTCTTGAACCTTCGTGTGATTAACACTGTCTTGTGTTTGTTCAATGTCTGTCAACATAATAAGTATATTGTATTTTTTTATTTGTGATCCTCTGTTGTCTTTTTTTTTATGTCCCAGGGGAAATGCTTTACGTCCCATTTATGTCGGACTCCCCCCGCGGCGGCGGGGGTGTACCGACTTAAGTGGGGAGAGATCGTGGTGACCGACACGAAGGCTTCACGCTCCACGACCCTCCCCGGACGGGGCCCGCCTAGACGGCGGGCAGGACGCTGTCCCCCCCAGATGGGCTGGGGGGGGACGATAGGGACAACCGAGGGTGAGCGGCCGTCCCTAACAGGCAGTGAAGGTGGCCGGTGCAATGCCGGCGCTGGTACCCCCGTACCATGTGCCGGCTGGCCTCCTCCACAGAGAGGAAGGAGACGCGCATATTGCCGGTGTCTTCTCCCCCTCCTCGCCTATCCTCTGTTGTCTGATTTATCTGTATACAAGTGCTTTTAAAAGCTACTTACTTAATACGAAGTCAGGTTAATGCATGAGATGTTGTGAGAATTTAATAATGTTAATAATGTCGGTTTAATATTTATCTGGCCAATTCTACGATGGGTCTACGAGACATGTTGCGGCTACATAAGAAGTAATAAAATACGTACCTAACTACATACTTAATTATATAAGTATACGTGTGTATAAGCCAGCAAGATTTACTTGATCAAACGGAAAAAAATGAAGTGGAAAATATTATTATTACTTTGTAAGGATAAAATATTTTATTTCTTGAAAATCAGCGTCAATCATTTTGTATTTTCTATCTTTCAATCATAGAATCCACACAACATTTCTCATACATTGACCTGACTCCGTACTAAGTAGCTTAAGCACTTGTGTTACAGATATCAGACAACAGAGAATCACAAATATAATACTTAAATACATACACACTACCCTCAAATGTATCTTAGTCTAAGTAAGATTGTTCAGACAGTAATAAAGCATTTTTCATTTTCATTTTTTTTTCATTTTCATATATAACACCCAGACACTGAACAAACACAAGTGTTCATCACACGAATGTTTGTCCAGGGTGGGGATCGAACCCACGAACTTGTTCGTTTGAGGCAGGGTCGCACTGCGTTTACGGTACCAAATGCGTCATCCGGCCCGTCGTTTCTATTATATTTTTCAATTATACCGCAGGCATCTCTCTCCCCCTCTACCGCTCGCACACACACTCTCTACACGACATAATGGGCTGGGCAGACAAGAGTTCCGTTAAGAACATCACGTATGAGTTGATTATGGAGGCCCAGATGAAGATACGCCAGGTCAGCGGTATTCGAGACCATCATTCCGATATGCTTGCCTTCGATGTTGGACTAGTCATGGGTAAGTGCCAATAGGACCGTTAGGATTATTATCAGCAACCCACACTCGTCCACTGCTGGACATAGGTCTCCCCTAATGCACGCCACCGCTCCCGATTTTCGGCCACTCTCATCCAGCCTACACCAGCCAGCTTTCGAATGTCATCATCCTATCTTGTCGCAGGGCGTCCAACACTACGCTTACCGAGTCGCGGTCTCCACTCAAGGACTTTACGGCTCCAACGGTGTCAGCGGCTAATGTGACCAGCCCACTGCCACTTCAGTTGGCTAATTCGGTGGGCTATGTCGCTGACTCTGGTTCTCTGTAGGATTACATCATTCTTCTTCTACAAGCCTTGTCATTGTCTTTAAAAGTTATCTCTCTTTAAATAGTATAGAAGAAGATTACCTACATAACAGATCTGCACTGCCTTATCCCTTGTTAATTCGCTGTATTATTCCTCTCTACCCAAAGGTCGTCTGTAAGAGATCGCTATTAGCGATAAGGCCGCCGATATTGTGTTTGTAAATTACCATTAGCATTAAGTTCTGTAATGTGTTGTACAATAAAGCTATCTAGATTAGATAGATATAGCTGGCGGCACGAAAGAATGGCGATGACCGTTATTTTGCGCACTTGTAAAAAAGAAGACTTTCTATTAAAATTGGTTAGCTGTGCACTCAAGGTCATAACTACACTTTCTTGCCGCAGACTATATCTACAGGGTGTATCTGTGTTCTATCAATCATTCTGAACAACATTTTTTCAACAACTTTTCCAAATTCTTCGAAAAAAATTTCGACTCCCCATACAAAATGACCAAGACACGTGACTGAGTTTTTATGGAAAGATGAATTTTTTTGAGCCGATATTTAGAAAAGTCCGTAGAACAAATTTATGTTGTTCAGATGGTTGGTAGAACACGTAATTAAAGGGATGTAAATGTTCACAGATACAACCTGTATATTCCCCATTTTTTTAAGGGTAGCTACGTTCCGAAACGCCGATATTAACAGATAGTTGACATTTGTACTACCCTAAAATCTATGAAAATAATTCAGATTGCGATAAATTATTTTTTCCTAAAAAAGAAATTGTTTATAAACAAATAATAATTTATAATTATCGCATTTATAAACGTATTGTTCTCACAAAAATATACATTTATTAGCGGTCCGCCCCGGCAGCTTTTTTTTTGTCAGTCTGTACCCACGTGTGCGAGTATAGACGCAAATAGTGTGCGAGCGAGAGGTGAAAAGTTGCGCCGCCATTTCTAATCCCAGCGTTTATCCGCACGGGTAGTAAGTGCCAGTTTTTCTCCGCAGGCAACATCAGAGAGAAGTACCGGCGCATGCTGGAGATCTACCGCGAGTTCCGCGACAAGCAGCCCACCAACCGGACCCTGTTCTACCCTCCCAGCTACATGCGCGAACTGGTGCCTATCTTCTACCTCCAGGCCATGGAGAACGTTCGCATCATAGAGGTACCGGCTCTTTTTAAGACTCCAGCTCTTTTTGAGACTCAAACTCTTTTTAAGACTCGAATTATTTTTAAGACTTAAGCTCTTTTTGAGACTCGAGCTCTTTTTAAGACTCGAGCTCCTTTTAAGACTCCAGCTCTTTTTAAGACTCGAGCTCTTTTTAAGACTCGAGCTCTTTTTGAGACTCCAGCTCTTTTTAAGACTCGAGCTGTTTTTGAGACTCGAGCTCTTTTTAAAACTTGAGCTCTTTTTGAGACGCTAGTAGCTCTTTTTAACATTCGAGCTCGTTTTGAGACTCAAGCTCTTTTTAAGACTGGAGCTCTTTTTGAGACTCGAGCTCTTTTTGAGACGCGAGCTCTTTTTAAGACTCGAGCTCTTTTTAAGACTCGAGCTCTTTTTAAAACTCGAGCTCTTTTTAAGACTCGAGCTCTTTTTAAAACTTGAGCTCTTTTTGAGACGCTAGTAGCTCTTTTTAACATTCGAGCTCGTTTTGAGACTTAAGCTCTTTTTAAGACGCGAGCTCTTTTTAAGACTCGAGCTCTTTTTGAGACGCGAGCTCTTTTTAAGACTGGAGCTCTTTTTGAGACTCGAGCTCTTTTTGAGACGCGAGCTCTTTTTAAGACTCGAGCTCTTTTTAAAACTCGAGCTCTTTTTAAGACTCAAGCTCTTTTTAAAACTCGAATTATTTTTAAGACTTGAGCTCTTTATAAAACTCGAGTTATTTTTAAGACTTGAGCTCTTTTTAAAACTCGAACTCTTTTTAAGACACGAGCGCTTTTTAAGACCTGGCGTGTAATATTGAGATTAACCTCTTTTCAAATAGTATTAAAAAAAGATAAAGATATTAATATATTATTTCCACCGGCAGAGGGATATAGACAAGATGATCGATGTGTTAGAGGCGATTGAGGACGAAGATGTCAACCCTGACCCGCGGTATACCTGGAGGTTGTCGACGAATCACACCACGCTTGGACCACACGATCGCAAAATAAGTATGTGGTGGTAGATTTTTTTTTATGTCGTTTATATATATTTGAGTAGATGTCGCATGCCTCCCACAAAAACAGCTTTAATGAGTAAAGGTATTTTGTGGCTCCAAGAATTTACAATAAGCCCATTGACCATTAGACAATTAGATTGCAATGAGTTTAAAACCAAAATTAAAAAATTACTGGAAAAATGCTATTACAATTTGACGGATTTCTTAAATGACAATTTATGATTTTTTTGTAACTGGCCTATTATTGACATTTTTAGGGCTGATTTTTCCTCAGAACAATAACTAAAGCAATAGAAGCCCTACTAAAAAAAAAGCTACGTACAGCTATCTTATTCACATCTGATGATACATCGTGCACGAGAGTAAGCGAAACAAAAACACCGCCCGGTTTCTATTATTTTCGAATTGGTCACTACTTTAAATGTCCAAATGGTCTCTTTGGTTCTAATTATGCTGCTAAATTAAAAGTTCGTACTTGCGCAAGCTCTTTTTGGTAAAGTCAAACCGATTGAGAATGGTCGCATTGTTATGGTTGTGTGTCGTGGACGGTTTAGGGAATTTGTGATATTTTTTTAGGATGCAAACGTTTGATAATACACGTTAAACTTGGTAGATATCTTTAGTGCTAGTACCGTCATCTGTGGCAACTTTACCATTAGCGAGCAACTTTACCTATAGATACCTCTGTGGTTATTTCACAAAATTATTATAAATCTATGGCACGCTGTACATTTTTGGGTGATTTGGTAGATTTCTTATAAAATGCTGGCAACCCAAAAAGTGTTTCATACTGGTATCTTTAACAATTTAAAAAATACGACACTTTAAATTCACATGTGGCAATTTCTGTTATTCAACATACTGGCAAACATTTGTGTTTGAACGAAAGATTCTAAGTGTACGTAAAGAATTTTTGAAGTAAAAGGTAAGTACTGTATCCTAAAATGGTTTTATTCAATTATCAATGAAATATAACTGCAAATTTTAGATTTATAGACGAAGGCAATGTTAAATGATGTTAGGTAAAGTTGCCAAACTTAAAATAATGGCAACTTTACCTACTGCTAGGGTTGTCACGTCTTGCACGTTTAAAAAATAATAATCGGATGACTCAGGTTTGTTCGGTATAATTAATTCATTAGATTTTTGTTAGTTTACCGCCCCGTACCTTCTGGATACTAATTTCTATAAATATTCTTCAAAAATTTACTTCAGAATCTTATACCTTTGTATATATTTTTTCTTTTTATGACAAAGGGGGTAGAATAGTGTTAGTTATTTTTTTTAAAACAACCGGGTTCGATTCCCTACCTTAGTACCAGCTTTTATAAAGTATGAATTCAGTATTCTTTTCATAAAATCAATGGCATGGTACATACGTACATACCTTGGTACGTACAAAATAATTGTTTATTTTTTGCGTTTTTGACAGCCCTTGCAAAAAGAGTTAGTTTGTATGAAAATTCAAATAAATGCGGGGTATCTTTACCGTACCTCAAAATTTTGCAGACAGTGACACTCATATGGCAAACTTTGCTTACTTCACACAAAACCTACATCCTAGAGCAACAAACTTTAAGTCAAGTGTTTTAAAGATTAAAATTCTAGATAAAATGGCTTAGGCAATCTTGCCAAATCTGTGTCAACTTTGCCTGCCGTTATGTTTTTGAACACTGTGACGTATTTATTAACTTTTGTCGATATGAAAACGTCTGAGCATGTAGCCACATACCTTTTCTACAGAATACATAAAAATTATACGTTATAAGTATCATAGTAACTGAGAGCAGCCTATGCGTGTCCGCCTGCCACGTTTTTGCGCAGTCTGCGCTCTCGTGTACGAGAATTAATAGCTGCTAGACAAGCTACTTACCAGTCAATTAAAGTTAATTTTGAGTTTTTTCGCTGAATTCACTTTACTTCAAAATGTTACAAGCGAAAGAAAATTGTTTGCTACTGAAAACGTAGTTTTTCATAATAACTATGATTTCAACGAGATTTATTCTAAAATATTACATTCTATTATAGCTAAAATTGATGAATTTGAGGAAAAAGATAGTGGTTGGGCGTTTTTACGTAATTTGTACTTAGAAATACTTTACATAAACGGGACTAAACGCGACGAAATTAAATAAGTACATTTTAGCACTTACTGCTTGACGTTTCGGCTGCGTACAACAGCCGTGGTCACAAGCGAACTGGAGGTGTAGTGTGTCGGAGTGACTTCACTGACAGTTTATTTAGTGGCAGTGCAAATATCGAAAATGAGAGGGTATCTGAAGATGCACAAGCCGGGCGTAGCAGACGACGCCGTGCGCCTCCAGTTCGCTTGTGACCACGGCTGTTGTAACGCAGCCGAAACGTCAAGCAGTAAGTGCTAAAATGTACTTATTTAATTTCGTCGCGTTTAGTCCCGTTTATGTAAAGTATTTGTATAATGCAACGCGAAAGTTTAAAAACATATTGTACTTAGAAGTCAACATTAACAAGTATAACCCTTTAAGAGCTTCTAGATTTATTGAGTTACCAAAATGTAAAATCAAAACGCGCGTGTGTATATATTCAAAATAACGATGCATTCTGTTTCTTATGGTCTGTAATGGCAAGCTTGTTTCCAGCTAAAAATAATGCTCATCGAACTTCCTCATATCCATCACTAGCGGCCGCCCGCGACTTCGTCCGCGTGGAAAAGTAACTTTTTACCCCCCTTTTAACCCCTTACAACCCCCTTAATATTATTATGTTGATA
>CM026302.1:5735807-5794446 GCA_014851415.1 Cnaphalocrocis medinalis
AGGGATGTTAATGTTCACAGATACAACCTGTATAATTAATCATTTATTTAATATCATAGAAATGGACTAAATTTAAAACGTGTCAGTAATTTGTATAAATCCATTTATTTTTGTTAATGTATCAAATGTATCTTTTTTATAATCCCAGTATAACAACGAAACTTTGTAGTCTATGCCAATAATGTATTTTTGTATAAATAAATCTTTATTTTTCATAAACATCTTCTATAATTCATTACAAAAATCATTTTATTCATTGTTACATACGTAATGTAATGTTTCCAAGTTAAAAGTCTAAAAATCAATGCAGCCGTACAAAACATTCTATTTAATTTAAAATATCACGATGTAATATTATTTTATTTGCGATCGTAGGGAACAGCTACGAATCGAATCGTATTTTGGTTTTACACTTATTTAAATATTTTACAAAATACGTACAGTGGCGGACACATCAAGCTTTACAAAACTGTCAAATTTCCTCAATCGATTTCGAACTCAATGTGTAACAATAAAAGGTTTATAATCGAATGAAGAAATTTGACAGTTTTGTAAAGCTTGAAGTCCCACTGTACAGCCCACATCAAAGTATACAAAACTGTCAAATTTCTTCAATCGACTCTTATCTTACTGTACTGCTGTACGTGTATGACACACATTAAGGTTGAATATCAATTGAAGAAATTTGTCAGATTTTGGTAATCTGATGTGTGGCTGTCTGTACAAACTAGAAATAAAAATATAAAATCATGTGATATTTTGAAAATTAGGAATAATAATATGTTGTGATGTAATTAAAAGTCAAACAATGCTTATTGTGAAGACCGAGTTAAGGGGCTATACGAATGAAACTAGCGCCGCCAACCTATTTACACTGATTGTGGCGAAAATACGATATTTTTGAAGAAAATAAAACATTACAGACTTAGATCCAAGTAAATTGGATTTTTTAAGAGGCAATACAATATTTCTAACACGCGACAAGTAACAATAATGTTAATTATTGCTAAAAACGGCCACTTTTAGCAATAATTGACATTATTGTTACTTGTCGCGTGTTTTATATATTGTATTGCAGCTTGAAAAATTCAATTTACTTTTATCTAAGTCTGTAATGTTTTGCTTTCTTAAAAAATATCATATTTTCGCCACAATCAGTGTAAATAGGTTGGCGGCGCTAGTTTCATTCGTATAGCCCCTTAAATGAAGCACTTATTAAAATTACAAATAAAGGACTTAGTTAAAATTAGATATTTTTAATATCATAAACGCAGAACAATTATATAATATAACTAAAACAAAAGCTCATTGAATATTCGATAGTGTTCTGGGTCATTCCCATAAAAACTTTATTACCGTGTCATTCTTCAAACTCATTATACAGGGTGTATCTGTGACCATTTACATCCCTTTAACCACGTGTTCTACCAACCATTCTGAACGACATTTATTCTATGACTTTGAAATTTCGCATAAAAAAATGTCATCTTCCCATACAAAGTCGGTCACGTGACTAGGTCATTTTCGCAGTCGCAAATTTTTTCGAAGAATTTGAAAAAGTTGTTGAACAAATGTTGTTAAGAATGGTTGACAGAACACGTGGTTAAAGGGATGTAAATGTTCACAGATACACCCTGTATATCGAAATTTACATCAGGAGCAATTTGCTTACCGATTACTCGCATACAGAAGCTAAGGTCTCTTCAATTTAAAATGTAATACCTATTTACAGCTTTTGATGTCTTTTCGGAGAATATGGATTAAAGACTGCCACGGGAGTAGGGTTGCCAGGAAACCCAAACCAGTAAGCCTAACATGCGTACCGCGACAAAATTTTACCGACCCTCGTTCGCGAGAGCGCATCCTTCTATCCCGCTCATCGCTCAGTCAGGTGAGCGAGAAGTAACTTGCGCCGACACAATACGAGTGTCGACAAAATTATCTCGTGGCGCGCATGGTAGTCGGCAGGTGAGTCGCGAAAAAATACCGGAAAACCCAAACCTGGTTGAATGCTGGGTCGCAAAAAAATTAAAAATTATATTGTTCTGTCCGGTATGACCATTTATTTTATACCGGACAAGCCTCAAAAATACCGATCTGTATAGTCCGAGGCAAGAAAGTGTAGTTATGACCTTGAGTGCGCAGAAACCAATTTTGATAGAAAGTCTTCTTTTTTACAAGTGCGCAAAATAACGGTCATCGCTATACTTTCGTGCCTCCAGCTATACGCTTAAATACCGGGCATCTGGCAACCCTACACGGAAATGAATATGCGCTAAGAATGACCCTTCTGTTTTCATTTAAATTAAATACATTAATTTTGAAATAGTTTCAGAAATTATATTTTTGTATTAAATCCATAATAATTAATACAAGTTTAATTCTAATTACATATGTATTAATGTTTTAGTGTATGAATTTGTCTGTCTGTGGAAATATTTTAACAAATTGCACTATCATATTTCATTTAATTATTTTAGTATTTTTGTAAAGAAAACTAATAATGTGATGTATGTTATCGCAGTACTTTTCTATACCTAATTTAAAATTAAACTTGTATTTACAAATTCAGTTTTTTTCAAACAATACTTAATATAGGTATACCTAGTTTCGTCTGCTTTATTTTTCAATATTATTAGTCGAGTTTCTAGGATCTAACAACACTTAAAAAATACAATTTGTAAAATACACTGTGTATCGGTGAAAAGTTACAATACAGTTCTAATATTTTATCAAGCCACTAGAAACTCGCCCTCACTTTCGGGATTTAACTTAAGTCTGTACCAATAGATGGCGCTGGTTGCCGATTACATCGCACCAGCGTTTCGTGTTTTCGGTTTTCTTTTAAGTCTTGACGTTTCCTTTACGATTTAGCTATAATAGAATACGCCGATAAATTTTAATCGGTTTAATCCCGAAGCCCTCAAATAGGTAACTCTAATAAAGCCCCTTTAGCATGTTAGTTCATCAAAATAAGCAAACTAAAAATCAGCTGTTCTGTACAAAAAACGATACACACAAAATAAAGACTCTGACACAGAAGGCTGACTGCCCACTAAGAGCTAAAAATATGTCATGTACTCACGCATGCGCACTAACGGGCAAAAACGCCTTTTCGACCACATTAATCCTAACTTATGACATAAGATTGTCAAATTGTCGAGGTCTGTGGTAGAGACCGCGCGCTTATGTACTCATCCCGAGCAACAATCCTAGCATATGTCAATGAACTCTTCTTAATTCAAAATCAAGGCTAAGTCAGCCTTCTGTGTCAGAGTCTTTATTTTGTGATTCACCGGGCATTAATGTATGGAGCAGCTGATTTTTATTTTGCTTATTTTGATGATGTAACATGCTAAAGGGGCTTTCTTCGTGTCACCTATTATAAGGGCTTCGGGATAAAAACGACTAAAAATTAACGGTGTATAAGATATTTAATGGACAATTACATTTTTATTTTTTAGTAATACCTATCCAAAATAAATATTAAAATATAGCAGACGAAACTGAAATACAAGCTATGTATCAAAAGATGAATCTAACTTATACTGTGCTTCAATAATGGACGTTATTCAAATGACTTACGAACTAGTATGCTTTGCGCTCGCATAATATATGGCGACATACAAGCAGTCAAATATGGTGACGAAAGATTATCTTGATAAAATAGATCAAATAGACTAAAATTGGAAAAATATATAAAAAGTACGAACTTATATAAGGAAATATCTGGATGAGAATTCAATTAAAAGAATTGGTATTTCGAAATATTAAATATAAATAAGTGACACAAACATCGAACAAAGAATTCGACTTTTTTGAAGAGATGAACACCTGCTGTCCAACAACATTTTGTTCTCTGACTTTTGGAAATTAGCGTAAAACATTTTCAACTTTTCATACAAAGTCGATCATGGTAATTTTATATGGGTTGTCGAAAAAATATTCGTCGAATATCGAAAAGTCGTTGAACAAATGTTGTTCAAAATGGTTGGTGGAACACGCGGTTGAAGGGATGTAAATGTTCACAGATACACCCTGTATAGCTGTAAAACTACTAATTACTTTATCAAACGCTATCAGTATAGAATTGTGTAGGTATCTAGAAATTTTATACTTAATCAAAGGCAAAAAATTGTATTTATTTATGGATACTTCAAAATCTTTCGTCGCCACATCTCACTTAATGACACATTCACCCTTATATAGATATAATTTTTGGTCTGTACATACATGTATATGTAAATATGTTTGTCTGTCATTCGCGCGTCGTCACTGCGGTTCCTTCTTCACTTTCAGATCGAGAACGTCATCCGTAGACACTGGAAGAGAAAAAAAAAGGTTTTATATACTACTAGTGGCCCGCCCTCACTTCGCTTCGGGACCGTAATTCAGAAATGAACCAATAGATGGCGCTGTGTCCAATTACATCACGCAAGCGTTTCGTATTTTCGGTTTACCTATAAGCCTTGTCGTTGTCTATAGAAGTTATCTATTTATAAATAGTATACTACTAGCTTTTGCCCGCGGCTTCGTTCGCGCCCCCCATTTACTTAAAATGGGGGGTTAGAAAGGGGCAAAAAGTAGCCTATGTTACTCTCCATCCCTTCAACTATCTCCACTAAAAAATCACGTCAGTTCGTCGCTCCGTTTTACCGTGAAAGAAAGATAAACATACAGACAGACACACTTTCCCATTTATTTATAACTAGCGGCCGCCCGCGACTTCGTCCGCGTGGAAAAGTAACTTTTTACCCCCCTTTTCAACCCCCTTTTCGCAACAAAAAGTAGCCTATGTTTCTTTCTCAGGGTCTAGACTATCTGTATACCAAATTTCATTTAAATCCGTTCAGTAGTTTTGGCGTGAAAGAGTAACAGACAGACAGACAGACAGAGTTACTTTCGCATTTATAATATTAGTATGGAAGTATGGATTAGTTTAGATAGTGGCCTAAACTAAAAAGGTTTAAGGTTGGCAGCGCTCTTGTGACTGGTGTTACAAGGGCGGCGGCAATCGCTTACCATCAGGTGATCCGTATGCTCGTCTGCCACCAAAAAAAAAAAAAATTACCTTCACACTCCACATAAGTTATCCTCCTTGGCGCAGACTGCTTTCTCCCATGACTTTTCCTCCTCCCCCCCTTAACGGAGAGGTTCAAAACCTCCCCCCCTTCTTCCTTAATAATACCCCCCTCAAACATCACCGACTTGACATCCGTATTAAGAAACTTCACATTGGCACTATGGAATTTAGTGTCAGGATTTTCAACTTTAATATTGGCAACAAATTTAGAGTCGGGACTTTCAACTGTGAAGACGCTAAATTTAGTGTCCGTGTCAAAATTGTTAGCACTAAATTTAGTGTCAGCACTTTCAACTTTGATATTGGCACTAAATTTAGTGTCGGCACTATCAAATTTTACATTGCTACTAAATTTAGTATCAGGACTATGACTTTTAGTGTCCTCTTTTTTATCGTCAGAAATAAAAACAGTTTTTAGCAAATACTTTTTTCTTTTCTGTTTTAAATATATGATTAACGCTCTGTTGGACGAGCTTGTCTATTCGACACTCGAAAACGTTTAGTTCCCTCTCTATATCACAGGGGGAGAGGGGGGAGGACTCGCTCTTGTCTTTGGATTTCGCTTGAGATTCTGGTAGTTCCACGTCTATTTGTGGTACTTCGGATGTGTCGAGACGTTCTCTTAATGTCTGAAAGTAATAATACATTTTATTATTTTTTGGCCCAATAATTAAATAAATCTACACAACATGGCAGCGCACTTGTGACATCATTGGTGTTGTAGGAGGCGGCAGCAATCGCTTACCATCAGGTTATCCGTCTGCTCGTCTACCACCTGTCTCGCTGTCTTACTTTAACAATCACTACTCTATCACTTGTCTTATCTCAACTCGTCGACCACTTGTTCCACTGTCTCACCTCGACGACCACTCGTTCCACTGTCTCACCTCGACGACCACTTGTCTACCACTTGTCTCGCTGTCTCGCTTCGTCGACCCTTTGTTGACCAAATAGTAGACTATTTGCCGCTGGCAGCGGTTGCCATTTGTTTCGCTGTCTCACCTCTACGACCTTTTTCGCTGTATCAACCCAACGACCAAGAGACCTATTTTTGAATTTTCGCTTCGTCCAAACAAAACTACTCGTTTTGCAAGTCACGTCTCGTAAGTCGCATGATTCAAAATTTTCCCCATTTTTGAAATCACTCGCTTAGGGTATTGCCAAGCTTTTCAAAGTATAGTTTTAACTTCACGGAAACGAGTGGTTTAAACCACTCGTTGCAAATCGCTCGTTTTCGAATGATTAAAAAATGCGAATGTCAAAAATCATGCGAGTCACACATTTTTTAGTGACACGACAATTCAAAAATAGGTCTCCTGGTCTCTATCTCACCTCGACGACCACTTGTCCCGCTGTCTCATCCCGACGACCACCTGTCTACCACTTGTCTTGCTACCTCACCCACTAAACTTGTCTCTTTCTGTCTCACCTCGACGAACAATTGTCTCTCTCACCTCGACGACCACCTGCCGCAGCCGCTGGCAGCGGTCCCGCAGCGCGCCCCGCTGCGCCACCAGCGCCTTGCGCTCCTCTACCACTTGTCCCACTGTCTGCCACCTGTCTCTCTACCTCACCTCGACGACCACCTGCCGCAGCCGCTGGCAGCGGTCCCGCAGCGCGCCCCGCTGCGCCACCAGCGCCTTGCGCTCCTCTACCACTTGTCCCACTGTCTGCCACCTGTCTCTCTACCTCACCTCGACGACCACCTGCCGCAGCCGCTGGCAGCGGTCCCGCAGCGCGCCCCGCTGCGCCACCAGCGCCTTGCGCTCCTCTACCACTTGTCCCACTGCCTCACCCCAACAATCAATTATCTGTCTCACCTCGACAATCAATTGTCTACCACTTGTCCCGCTGTTTCTACCTAATTGTCTCGCTGTCTCACACCAACAACCAATTATCTGTCTCACCTCGACAATCAATTTGTCTCGCTGTTTCTATCCAATTGTTTCGCTGTCTCACCTCAACCAATTGTGTCTCACCTCGACGACCCCTTGTCTACCAATTGCCGCTGGCAGCGGTTGCCATTTGTTTCGCTGTCTCACCTCTACGACCATCAATCTACCACTTTTTTCGCTGTATTAACTCGACGACGACTTGCCTCGCTGTTTCACCTAGACGACCAACTGTCTACCTCCTTGTCCCCCTGTCTCTACCTACTTGTCTCGCTGTCTCACACACTTGTCTCACCCCAACAACCAATTATCTGTCTCACCTCGGCAATCAATTGTCTACCACTTGTCCCCGTGTCTCTACCTACTTGTCTCGCTGTCTCACACACTTATCTCTGTCTCACCTCGACGACCACCTGCCGCAGCCGCTGGCAGCGGTCCCGCAGCGCGCCCCGCTGCGCCACCAGCGCCTTGCGCTCGGCCAGCGCGTCGTCGCGGCAGGCCCTCACCGCGCGCAGCTCCCGCGTCAGCCGCCGCAGGTGCTCCATGCTACGGCGGCGGCTGTTCCTCGCTGGATCACCTCGACGACTTGACTCGCTGTTTCACCTAGACCAACTGTCTACCACTAGTCCCCCTGTCTCTACCTACATGTCCCTGTGGAGAAGCTGATGAAACTCGGGACCATGCGCTGTGGGAAAGTCAGCTGTATGAAGAGGAACGGCAACAGATGGTGAATGACTGGAACAGGAACGAGATAGGACCAGTATACCATCAAGAGATGGTCAACTCTGCAGAAGGTTTTCGACGGTTGCGTGCGTTTGCACAAAAGGCTTGACATTAGGAAGGAGTTCGATTGATGTGGAACTGCCCGAGCGCGAGTCGCTTGTGCTGTGGTGTTTCACGCCCCAAATGGGGAGAATTGACATTGAGATGGGCTAAAGACACAGACTTTGTAGGGAGTGAAGAAACGCACCGGGGAAAGAGCCCTTAGCAAGTACCTGGTGAGCGTCTCCCAAGATTCGGTCCGTATGCCGAGACGGTAGGAAGGACCATGGGCTGGTGGAGGGACTTGTCTCTACCTACTTGTCTCGCTGTTTCACCTAGACGACCAACTGTCTACCACTTGTCCCCCTGTCTCTACCTACTTGTCTCGCTGTCTCACACACTTGTCTCACCTCGACGACCACCTGCCTCAGCCGCTGGCAGCGGTCCCGCAGCGCGCCCCGCTGCGCCACCAGCGCCTTGCGCTCGGCCAGCGCGTCGTCGCGGCAGGCCCTCACCGCGCGCAGCTCCCGCGTCAGCCGCCGCAGGTGCTCCATGCTACGGCGGCGGCTGTTCTGGGAGGCCAGCTGGAAAATATCATTAATACATTGGTTTGAAATAACTTTATTTATACAGGACTAGCGGCCGCCCGCGACTCCGTCCGCGTGGAAAAGTAACTTTTTACCCCCCTTTCAACCCCCTTTTCGCAATAAAAAGTAGCCTATGTCCTTTCTCAGGGTCTAGATTATCCGTATACCAAATTTCATTTAAATCCGTTGAGTAGTTTTGGTGTGAAAGAGTAGCAGACAGACAGAGTTACTTTCGCATTTATAATATTAGTATGGACTAGCGGCCGCCCACGATTTCGTCCGCGTGGAAAAGTAACTTTTTATCCCCCTTTCAACCCCTTACAACCCCCTTTTCGCAATAAAAAGTAGCCTATGTCCTTTCTCAGGGTCTAGATTATCTGTATACCAAATTTCATTTAAATCCGTTGAGTAGTTTTGGCTTGAAAGAGTAGCAGACAGACAGACAGAGTTACTTTCGCATTTATAATATTAGTATGGATTATTTTATAAACACCATCCTTCAAACCGGGTTTTCTACTAACCATCCTGAACAACATTTCTTCTACGACTTTTCAAAATTCGTTGAAAAGTTTTTCAACTCCCCATACATTGACGACCCGTTTGGTTCAGTGGTAGTGAATGCTACGTCTGGGCCAAGGGTTGCGGGTTCGATCCCCGCACAGTACAAGTATTGGTGTGCATGAACATGTTTGTATTGGTCTGGGTGTTTTCTATGTATTATAAGTATGTATTTACAAAAGAAAAGTATTATACGTATGTATTTGTAATTCCACTGTTGGTTCTGATATCTGTAACACAGGTGCTTGAGCTACCTATCTCAGATGCGATGCGATGACCGTTATTTTGCGCATTTTTTTATTTGTAAAAAAGAAGACTTTCTATCAAAATTGGTTTCTGCGTACTCAAGGTCATAACTACACTTTTTACCTCGGACTATACAGGGTGTATCTGTGAACATTTACATCCCTTAAACCACGTGTTCGACCAACCATTCTGAACAACATTTGTTCTATGACTTTTGAAAATACGCATAAAAAATTTCATCTTTCCATACAAATTCGGTCACGTGACTTAGTCATTTTGTATGGGGAGTCGCAAATTTTTTTGAAGAATTTGGAAAAGTTGTTGAACAAATGTTGTTCAGAATGGTTGATAGAACACGTGGTTAAATGGATGTAAATGTTCACAGATACACCCTGTATAGACGTATAATAATATTATGTGTTAAAGTACGTGAGTAGCTGATCTAAGCGAAGTAGCGTGCGAACGCAACCTCAACGTATTGCTTACAGCCGCAAGAGTTCCGGTTTCACTCCACGTTGCGGTTGCGAGACGAAAAAATATGAATAACCATTGGAATGAAAATTTATCCTAACGACAAGATCAACTCATGAAATAAAATGGCCAATACACAGACTGAAATCTTCTATCCACCGTTCAATTTCATTTTTTAATTGTCGTGCCTCTCTAATCTATACTATTTATAAAGAGATAAATTCTATAGACAACGACAAGGCTTATAGGTAAACACGAAACGCTTGCGCGATGTAATTGGACACAGCGCCATCTATTGGCTCATTTATGAATTACGGTCCCGAAGCGAAGTGAGTGCGGGCCACTAGTCACTTGATATTGGCGGAATCATTGCATTTCGAAGTGTCCATAGCCATAATTAAAAAAAACATCATCAATGATGATAGAAAGGGGGCGGGGGCAACTCGGGCAGGAATTTCAAGATTTTTTAGCTGGTCAGTGTTTAGACTTAGCCCCACCAAAATATTTGTGATGATATCTCATACTAAACTCTGTGAAACAAGAAATATTGGTTAGGTTAGGTTAGAACAGTGACCAGCTAAAAAACCTTGAAATTCCTGCCCGAGATTTTTTGCCCGAGTTGCCCCCTAAGCCGATAGAAAGGAGCAAAAAGTAGCCTATGTCACTCTCCATATCTTCTACTATCTAACCACATACAAAATCACGTCAATTCTTCGCTCTGTATTGTAGTGAAACAAAGACAAACATACAGATAGACACACTTTCCCATTTAGAGTCCCCGCAGACTACAAACTTTCTATCGGCCGATAGTTTAGTCGACTTCTTAATCAGTATGAAGATGTCCAGTGTGATCGGCCGATACTGATGATGTGAATAAAATAAATAAATAAAATAAATTGAGACAACATCACATACATTGCCCTGGTCCCAAACTAAGGTTTTCCCTTGTACTATGGAAACCAGAAACAACGAAGGAACCACAAACAACAACACAAATATCTGTTTCATCAACAAACATTTGTGTTGGTGCGGGAATCGAACCCGCAACCCTTACGTCTCAACCGGCGCTCAAACCATTGCGCTAAACGGGTTGTCAATCGGTAATGTGAGAATCTGCATACATCTTCATACTGATTAAGAAGCCGACCAAACTATCGGCCGATAGAAAGTTTGTAGTCTGCGGGGAGTCTTATAATATTAGTATGGAGAACTGACGTCATTTATCGTGTATTGTATCATATACGTGATCAGATCTGCTGACACAGCGTACCTACGTGATAGATAGATATCTGAAGGGCTTAAGGGGCTATACGAATGAAACTAGCGCCGCCAACCTATTTACACTGATTGTAGCGAAAATACGATATTTTTAAGAAAGCAAAACATTACAGACTTAGATAAAAGTAAATTGAATTTTTCAAGATGCAATACAATATATAAAACACGCGCGACAAGTAACAATAATGTTAATTATTGCTAAAAGTGGCCGTTTATAGCCCCTTAAATACCGTTATAACTGACATCACATCGTCTATCACATACGTGAACAGATTTGCTGACAATGCGTACCTACGTGATAGATGGATATCTGAAGGGCTTAAATACCGTTTTAACTGACGTCACATCGTCTATCGCATACGTGATCAGATTTGCTGACACAGCGTACGTGATAGAGATAAGCCCTGTGAAGATAGGAATTCAACAGTACGTGTCTTACCGCCATACCCAAATTTGCGACGAGTTAATCAATTCATGCCATTATTAAATAAATTCACACAATATCTCATACATTGACCTAACTCCATACTAAGTACCTTAAGCAGTTGCTTGTTACAGATATCCACAACAGAGGATCACAAATATAATACTTAAATACAGATAATAACACCCAGCCCATTCCACCACCGGACGACAAGGCGCGGCGAGAGTTTTCACCCTTATGTGGTAGATTTGCCCCCTGCCCATACGAAGCGATTCGCTTCCACATTTATCATACGGACAGCTAAGGAGTGGAACTCGCGACCACTATAACTTGGCTATCTTTAAGGCAAGAGTGAACAGGCATCTTCTAGGCAAACGCGTGTCATCCTAGACTTCATCGTCACTTTCCATCAGGTGCGATTGTGGTCAAGCGTTGGCCTATAGTCTAATAAAAAAAAAAAAGACACTGAACACAAGTGTTCATCACACGAATGTTAGTACAGGGTGGGGATCGAACGTCGTGTGTTCGAGTCCCACTCTTTGGCGTGTGAGGCTGGGTCACTATCAAATGCGCCATCCAGCCAATCAAAACTTATTAACATTAATCCTATAATCCCTCTTCATTGTTTTCACTTAAGTATCCCATCGAATTACGAGAGCACTTGTGTTTGCGCACATATAGGAGCGGCGCCTATAATAATCGAGAATTGAAAAACTAAAATTTCAAAGTTAAAAAAATTTATTGTTTTTGTTGAATATATTTATTTTTTTTATGTGATAGGTAGCAGATGAGCAGGCGGATCACCTGATGGTAAGCAATTGCCGCCGCCCATGGACACCTGCAACACCACTGGAGTCACAAGTGCACTGCTAACCTTTTATCCCCTTCCCCCGATGGGCCTCCGATACCCTCACTTACTCGGCGAAACACAGCACAGGAGCTGCTTCACGCCGGTTTTCTATGAGGCAGTGGTATCACTCCGGTCGAGCCGGCCCATTCATGCCGAAGCATGACTCTCCCACAGTTACTTATATTTTCATCGAGTTGGTGAATAAGTAACATAACGAAGGGGTTTTTTTGAAATATAATTTCCCGTTTACTTTAAACCGTTTTTTTATTGGTGCTTAGTTATATAATGAAAATTCCATAATTTAAATTGGTCATACTTTTTGTCATAATAAATTCGTAATTATACAATTTTGTTTTATCATACCCTGTTCTTGATCCGCCTCCTCAGCCCCTTGAGAAAGGCCAGGTCTCCATCGCTGAGGCGCAGCGACTGCACCCTCTCGGAGTACTTAGTGGTGGGCAGCCCCGCCACCTCCTCAACTGTCATGGTGATACCCCGAGCTGGAATGGGAATGATTAATAATTTCACGAACTGTACAGTGTAGTGGTTTCTTTTTTACGTGACAGGTGGCAGGCGAGCAGACGGATCACCTTATGGTAAAAAAGGTACTAGGCTCTATTTTTTTAAATAAAATAATTATAGGTCCAACATCTGGAACTTGTACTTTTTTGAAGTGAGTTATAATTTTTTTTTTTTACTGGAACCAATAAAAACAGCTGCAAAACTGCTAAAAAACTTAGGTGTGAAACTAAAACAAAGTGTGGTCGGACCAAATAAGTATTCAATAGATGTGTTTTTCTAAACATTTAACGATATTATAGTACCATTAGGCAGGTTGCGTAAACAATACTTGCTTTGAAACATGCCCTGTAGGTATGTTGTAACTAAATAAAAATTAAGTCCATTTTAGCAGTAGGTATGCAATTCGTAAAATTAGAAGATTATGACATGTTTTGTGCATTACATATTACATTCCTGATCCTACGAATAAAGAAAACAGAAATATTAAAAAATATATAACTTTTTTTCATTATTCTCGGACTTAGGTAATACCTAAATAATGCACTTCGTTCGAAAAAAAAGTTATTTTGCAAAAACTTGCTAAATTCTAATACCCTAAACACAATAATCGAGTCATTACTATTACTACATACACGAACGAAAGAAATAAATCTACGTCATATTACAAAATACCTGTTGCATCGCTTCCCAGAAGTCGACACTCAAATTTCAAAGTTTAAAAATTGGATTACAGCGACATACCATCAAGTATTTCTTGATCCAAATGATAGGAAGATGCGTTCTTCGCATTATCGTCCATTCTTCATATTTGAAAAGTTGTTTTATATTGGATTTTTCTTATATTCTTCGAGTATTCTTATCACAAACACGATAGGTTAGATTTGCAACTGTCACTGTCAAAATAGACGACGTTCGTTCCTATTCACACATGTTGTTTATTGATAACAAACATTCGAAAAATTATTATAAGTAATATTATAGATATTCTTAAATATTTCTTTTTTACTAATTTATATTAATAACACGATGGGAAGCCTATTTCGATATTAAAATAAATAAAATTGAAATAACCAATGCGATGTCAAATAGTCAGAGATTCGATAGATAGAGCGATGTCATCTTTTTTACTGTCAAAAAAAAAGTTTTTGACGATCTGCGGAAACGCGAATTTTGTTTCTTTGTTTTCGCTGGTGTTTTATTGTTTTCCGTTAATATTACGAATTTATTTGGTATGTATTAATTTGGATTAAAATTCTGCGTTATTACAGAATCCGTTTGGATGATTTTATTTCGGTACTTTTGCATTTATACCGTGCCGAAATTTGACATTTAATTTGTCCATTGTCGTACCTCATGGAACCAACGAATGTTTTTAAAAACCGGACTTCTGTTCAATCGTATTTATTAACCAAACTAGTGGACAACAACTTGTGGTATTTATTTTACTGTAACTAGGCACCATTATTGTTCCTTCTATAAAATTTTATTCTCAAGAATATGCATAAACTACATGGTGCTTGAGAAAATCCTTCATCCAAAAGATAAACTAGAGTATTCTTAAAACTCGCACAAAGGAGCAAAAAAAAAATTAGGCTGGCAGATGTAAATTTCTTGACCTTCAGAAAATCTCAACCTTTTTGTAAACAAATTCAGTTATCATGAACATCAGACCATAATGATTTAAAATTTATTAAATTACTGCTAAAGATCTGATCAATACCTAAAAAAACTATTAAATTTGATTAAAGAACACATGGGCAAACAAACTTAAGTATTCACAAGTCCTATTTTGTAATTTTTGGTTTTTAAACATGTAATTGTTTAAACATATAAGTAATGTTTGCAAGGGAAATAAGTCATGTAGGTACGAACAGAAAAGGTAATACTACTAATTATGCATTTTTAAGATCAGTTTTCACTAATATGCTGAAATAAAATAAACGGAGAACCCATTCAGCAAACATTTAGTAATAAATAAATGTTTTTTATTTGGAACCAAATTATATTGATACGAAAAACGGGATTAGTCCATTGTATGTGTAGGGTCGTGGCTATTCTAGCCAGCTTAGCTCCACCCAGAAGCGAAGAAGCTTCCTGGGGTCTTCACAGGCTTCACGGAGTGACCTCGCAGATCCGAGGATTTCCTAGCATCACAATCCAGGACTGTGTGCCACTGATTCCTTGGTGCTAAAGCATCCCCGTAAGGGGCTATCACTCTCACCTTAGGTGAAAAGGTGTTTGTTTAAGGGACAGGGAACCGACAGTGGCCCGTAATTGTCCCTATTGATATTCTAAGATTGTTTCTTTGTATTGCAGGTTATTTTCATTGTAATGTATATAATTATGTTTACGTAATATATTTTGGCAGAATTATGACAGCACGGGGAAGGAACAATGATTGGGAAGAATATAATAACTCATATGACCAAGATGACGATGCCGGGTAAGTAGTAATCCATTCCGCATCAAAAATAAGATGGTATATTCAGCACCGCTAGAAATTGAGTAATGTATACCTGGCGGCATGAAAGAATAGCGATGACCGTTATATTGCGCACTAGTAAAAAAGAAGACTTTCTACTAAAATTGGTTTGTGCGTACTCAAGCTCATCGCTATAGTTTCATGCCGCAGGATGTATCAGCCTATCATATTATAGAAATCAAGTCATCACTACTATGATGGGAATAGGCTAGATCACCACCCGGGTTAGAATCCTGAGTCGAGCAAAAAGTATGTTTCGAACCTACATACATATATAGGTCATCATCATCATCATCGGTATACACCATCTAAGAGCCATGCCACACGATGCGGAGTGATAACATGATTTCTATGATGGAGGCCTTTGCCCTGCAGTGGGACAGTATATAGGCAGTATATGATACTTTACTTCTTCCTCAAATATCATAATCTTTCAAAATCTTCTTTTCCCTCCACAGTGGAGGACAGCTGAACCAATGCCGGCTTTACATAGTGAACATTCCAAAAGGCCTAAGCGAAGAGGGGCTCCGTACAGCTTTCGCCAAGTATGGGTCCCTGTGTGAGGTGTACGTAAGCAAGGATCCACATAAGAAATATGCTTTGGTCTGCTACGAGACTCCTGGGTGAGTGATATTTTTTTTTATGTGATAGTTGGCAGACGAGCAGACGGATCACCTGATGGTAAGCGATGGGCGCCATAGTACCCTGCAACATCAGTAGAGTCACAAGTGCGCTGCCAACCTTTCCCCTTACTCATGCGATACGTTTACAGCAGATTTTTTTTTAATTTTTTTTATGATAATATAGATGGCAGATGAGCCCACGTATCACCTGATGGTAAGCGATTACCGCCGCCCATGGACACCTGCAACACCAGTGGTGTCACAAGTGCGCTGCAAACCTTTTTCCCCCTTCCCCTGAATTGGGCCTCCGGTACCCTCACTCAAACCAAACACAGCGCATGCACTGCTTCACGCCGGTTTTCTGCGAGGACTTAGTATTACTCCGGTCGAGACGGCCCATTCATGCCGAAGCGTGGCTCTCCCATTGTTAAAGACTATCAATAAATTTGTTACAGCGAGGCAAAATTAGCTATGACCAAGCTAAACAATACTGAGCCAATGAAACTTCAAATCTCCGTAGCTTATAAGGTAAGTACTGAGTTTATCTTATCCTTAAGGCGAGTCCAGACGTGTAATGTAATAATACGTGTAAAGACGTGTAATGTAATAAAATAAATGTAATGTAAGATTACGTGTAATTACAGTGTGACCAACAAAACGTGACTATTAAGAATGGCGGCAAATTCAAAAAATCTTGGGGTGTCAACACTCATTATCACCTGATGGTAAGCGATGGGCGCCATAGTACCCTGCAACATCAGTAGAGTCACAAGTGCGCTGGCAACCTTTCCCCTTACTCATGCGATACGTTTACAGCAGATTTTTTTTTAATTTTTTTTATGATAATATAGATGGCAGATGAGCCAACGTATCACCTGATGGTAAGCAATTGCCGCCGCTCATGGACACTGCAACACCAGTGGAGTTACAAGTGCGCCGCCATCCTTTTATCCCCTTCCCCCCGGGTGGGCCTCCGATACCCTCACTCACTCGGCGAAACACAGCACAGGGGCTGCTTCACGCCGGTTTTCTGTGAGGCAGTGGTATCACTCCGGTCGAGCCGGCCCATTCATGCCGAAGCGTGGCTCTCCCACAGTTAATTTTCTACACTTCTCTTTCATACGGTCCATTGTACAGACAGCCACACATCAGGTTACTACAATCTGTCAAATTTCTTCAGTCGATATTGAAACAAACGCGTTTGACATAAAGGTGAGGTTCGATTGCAGAAATTTGACAGATTGTAGTAACCTGATGTGTGGCTGTCTGTACGTGATGGGTCGGCTGGTTATAAAAGCCAGCCCAGATCCGCCCAGGAGCGCAGAAGTTTCCTGGGAACTTCACAGCCTTCGGTGAGCGTTACATGTAATGCTTGTATTGTCGTCCACACGTAGAAATCGTGTTACATTACACGTTACACTCGTCTGGACCCGCCCTTATAAGTCACCTGTTTATCTGGAGGCCAATTCTCGGTTTTCGCCTTCTATGTCGACTCGACTTCGTGGAACGCATAGACCACTAGAACAAGATAAGGAATGTCGATTGTAATCTGTGTTCTCCTATTGGTTGGGCGTTCCATGAAGTCGACTCGACATAGAAGGCAAAAACCGAGAATTGACCTCCTGGACCTGCCTTTATAAGTCACCTGTTTATCTGTGCTCGATAACGAACGAAACGCATTCTCAGGAATTCCCCGTGTGATTTGAATAGTACGTCACAGATAATAATAATTTGATACTCTCGTACTATCGGTTCTCGATAGCCATAACGGTTTTGCCGTACACCTCATAACGTTTAAATGCTTATCGTTCAGATAGAAAACAGCTTTTTTAAACGTGTTATTTTGGTGGCAAATATTTTTTTCCCAAAAATAATGAAAATAAGTTGAAAAACAAAATCTCTTTCATATTTATTTGACCCTATGTTCGCTAAAGATATTTTTTTTGCTTTGGTAGTATAGGATATTATGTGCAGTTATTTTAGGTGCAACACTTTGTATATGTCACCGTAAAATAATCCGAAACGTAAATTGATTATTTCACGTTATCAACTTTTGAAAAATAATCAATTGCAGCAGACAGACAAAAAATTTACTGATTGCATTTTTGGCATCAGTATCGATCACTAATCATAATCACCCCTGATAGCTATATTGAAAATATATTTCACTAGCTTTTGTCTGCGGCCGCGGCATCGCTCGCGCCCTCACTTCCCTAAAATGGGTTAGAAAGAGACAAAGAGTACCCTCTGTTACTCTCCATGCATCCCTTACACTATCTCCAATTAAAAAATCACGTCAATTCGTCGCTCCGTTTTGCCGTGAAAGAAAGACAAACGTACAGACAGACACACTTTCCCATTTATAAGATTGGTATATGGGTCGAGTTAGGCTGGCTAGAATAGCCAGGACACCACACGCACACTGGATCAAATAAGAGTCTTAAGTGCGGAAACAGGAGCCCACTTTACATTACATTAATATTAGTATATGGATGTTCAGAATTAACCTCTCTACAGATTTATTATAAGTATACAGGAGGGCTATTCTCGTGACTCGTGATATGAGATAACACTGTAAATATCGCATGAAAACCATTTTTTTTGTATTGGTTTTCGTGCGATATCCGCCATGTTTTTATATCGAAAGCATAAGAATAGCTATCCAGATAACGTTTTCGATCTCTACTTAGAAGCGAAATATTTTCGAAATAACCCAGTAGGGGAAATACCGCCCGCTTCTCACAATGGCTACCTATGTTTTACAATAAGTAATCTGTGGTCTTACGATACTGATTTCTCACCAGCCAGTTCGCTTCGCGATTGGTATTGAAAATTCATAATCTATTACGTATTTTTTTTAATTAATGTCTTGCGTCTTTTTCTATAGTAGGATTGGTTAGAAATGTCGTCTAATATAGACAAAAAGACGCTGTACCAAAAATTGTTTGACTGTTATAAAAAAACCATAAAAATACAAGGTTTCATAATGTAGAGAAGTTAGTCAGCGAAGTGTGGCGTAGTTGTAAGTTAGAAGCGAAGTCGGGTGTGGATCTTAGTGTTGTTGTGTCAAAAAAAATTGAAGAGGAACTTCTAAGAGTGAGTAGGAACTGTTATATGAGTTTCTTATAATGTGTCAATAAAATGATGAAATTAATTGATGGCGCCACTGCCACCTATGTCATAGGGTGTGATATTCTTATTGTTTATAAAATATTGAAAATCCGTTTTCAAGACTTTCTTGATTAATTATACAAAAAGAGTTAATGAAGGAATAAAAATATACATTACCAGCTTTTGCCCCCACTTCCCTAAAATGGGGGGGTTACAAAGGGGCAAAAAGTTGCCTATGTTACTCTCCATCCCTTCAAATATCTCCACTTAAAAAATCACGTCAATTCGTCGCTCCGTTTTGTCTTGAAAGAAAGACAAACGTACATACAGACAGACACACTTTCCCATAATATTAGTATGGATACTCTGCTGTAAGTTAATCTTAGGTAAGACTGACTGTACATACAGATAAGTATTTTTTCATGAACCACGTAATAAGTGTGAGTCGTATTCCCCCCTCGAGGGTTCGTACTACGTAGGATCTTTCTAAAACATAAATTGACTCAGGTCTGTCTGTGGATACTATCTTAGTTTTTTTTTTAGTTTATTATGGTCAGTAATTAAAGAAGTTGAACACTTTGGTACCATGTCACAGTAACATTTTGTCTTTACCCCTTGGAAACTGACTGGGCGGTTAGTTTGACATGGTACTAAAGTGTCGAGTTACGTTTAATGGTGACCGCTATTAAAACGCTAATAAAACCTTTTCGATATCTTAAAGTTTCAGCACTTTAACAGTAAACAATCTTTATTTTAGTCACGAGCTAAGAACAATCAATCAAGAGACAGCGTGGATAGAAGTTATTCAAATGTACATTCGAAGCGAAGCCATCGAGAAGACAATGCTAGTATCAGCAGCAAAAAGAGCTTGAGGTGAGTACTACGAACATAAGTAATTTTTTTTCCTAGGCTGCATAAAAATAAATTCTAACGCCACTAGGTATGTATTAAATTAAAAAGTAAAATCAGCCAATCACAGAGCACTGCCGAGTTGAACGTCAAACAATCCACCAATCACGGCTTTGATTACGTAATACTAGCTCCTGATTCGCTATTAGGCTGTTTTAACTTGAAGTTTTGTTTATTTCCGATTTCGGCAAAGTTTGCTATTTTTCTGGAGGCAAAATGGTGGTAGTGTGCTCGAATAAGATTTCATAAAGTTTTGAAGTCTTTTTGAGTTAAAAACAGTACGAGTTGTGTATTAATCGAGATAGTATTTTGTCTTTCCTTAAAGTTTCTTCATATTTAGTATTTAAAATGCAAAGTAACGCCGGGGACGGTCTTATTATGAACAAGTATTTTTCGTCCATGGAAAGTCCTGGGTAAGTTCAAACCAAGTTTATCAACAGGATTTGTAAACAAATGTAGCATTTGCTGATTCACTCGCAGTCCTCTTTGTTGTAACAATGTTACTTTTATGTTGATTTCTACGTAAATATTAACGACGTCTTATAAAGACGCATGTGTTTTAGATAGCGGAAAATGTGAAATGTATGTGTTTTTTCGTACTTAATTCGTGGTTTCTGCGAATGAATTTGTCGTTCAAGTTGGTCTTGTATTATCAAAAGTTATCTTTATGGGTTAAGAACTTAATATAAAACAGTAATTCTTGTATTTTTATTATGTTGCACTGGGAATTTAAGACTCGGCGTTCGCTTTTTGAGGGTAGATTCTCGTGTTGTATTCAGTAGAATTTATGCCTAAATGAAAAAATACCCGTAATTTATCAGATCATATCATTTAAAGAATTCATATTTACCTAAGTTTTATGGCGAATATACCTACTTTTATTTTAACAATGCACACTGCTTGAATACTTACCAAAAGATATCTTTAAGAATTTGCCTAACATACCGTCGCGTTTCTTAGTACTAAGTAGTTTCGACTTTCGTTTTCAAATAAATAAAGGTTTGATTATTAAAGTTGCCACAGTTTTGATCAAAATAAAGTCAGTTTTGATCAGTAAACTGTTTAAGGACCTAAGGTAGAACTAGATTAATATGTAGGTAGGGTAGGGTGGAAAGGTCCTTGAGTAGTGGCCGTAAGCAGGAAGCTGCATCCGTGTCAGGCCTCCCACCAGGTGGACCGACGATCTAGAGAAGGTTGCAGGAGTCCCTTGTATGTGGGGGGCACAGGACCGATCTGTGTGGAGAACTTTGGGAGAGGCCTAGTTATGTCCAGTAGTGGATGTTTACTGGCTGAAGTGATGATGATGAAGACTGCAGTAGGACCTTGTTAATCCGGAAAAGCAAAATCTGGACCGCATGCAAATTATTGAGGTGTCCATATTGTAGAATAATATTTAATTGAACAAACTTTAGGATCTTGTCTTCGTTTTTTTTTCTTCATGTTTGTTTAGTCTATGACAGAAGCTAAAGTTATAGTTGTTTGTCAATTTACATATTATACAGGAAGTTTCATACCATTATATTTTGATTTCAGGGTGCAAGAAGAGTTCACCAACGGGGACGACATGGATGACTCTTTCGCCAAAGTAGATGATGATATGGTAAGCATATAATTATACTTGGTGAACTCCCTTCTCGTCCATGTCAGCAAAAGTTATTCATAGAGATACTTTTTTTTTTAAGGTAAACACATACTTTTTTAAACATTAACATAGCTCACATTTTCTAATGCATATGACATTAAAGTTCCCACAGTTAAATTAATCCATACTAATATTATAAATGCGAAAGTAACTCTGTCTGTCTGTCTGTCTGCTACTCTTTCACGCCAAAACTACTCAACGGATTTAAATGAAATTTGGTATACAGATAATCTAGACCCTGAGAAAGGACATAGGCTACTTTTTATTGCGAAAAAGGGGTTGTAAGGGGTTGAAAGGGGAGTAAAAAGTTACTTTTCCACGCGGACGGAGTCGCGGGCGGCCACTAGTAGACATAAATTCTTTATTTTTCGAACTGGCTGGCTGGCGACTGGGACTTCCTTGCTAAAGTTGCTAAGATAACTTACTTACTTACTACGCTGGCTCAACGATCCAAAGTGGGTCTTGGCCTCCGACGTCAAAGTTCGCCATTTTTTGCGGTCCTGTGTCATTTCCCCGATGATTTCGCAACAGGAGTACGCAAAATGAGAGTCAGGGTAGGAGGTGAGCTGACACAAGAGTTTGATGTAGTCACCGGTCTCAAGCAAGGAGATGCGCTGTCACCTACACTTTTTTTTTTGCTAAGATAAGATGAACGCCCCGTTGGTCTAGTGGTATAAGTACTGGGCCGTGATCTCGGGGTCCCGGGTTCGATTCCCGGGTCGAGCAAAAGTATGTTACGAATTTTTCGAACATAGCTCGGGTTTGTGATCACCAATCCGCATTAGGCAAGCGTGGTGATTAAGCCTAATCCCATCATGGTAGTGATAACATGATTTCTATGATGGAGGCCTTTGCCCTGCAGTGGGACAGTATATAGGCTGATACTTTAAGATAAGATGATGAAATAATGTTTATTTGTTCGCAGGACCCTGACATCAAGATAAAGGGTCTGCAGCTGGAACTGCAGAGGCTCGAAGTCCAGGAGCAGAGGGTGTTGCTCCGCCAGCAACTGTTTCAGCTGGAGGCCGCGAAGAAAAAGAATGTAAGTGAAGAATTCTTACTTCTTTATTTTCAAATTTTTTTTTTCTCTGGTGTTGCGGGTGTCCATGGGCAGCGGTAATAGCTTACCATCAGGTGATCCGTCTGTTTGTCTGCCCCCTATCTCTTAAATAAAAAACTTTCCAACTCATACAACATGAATGTATTTTATTTAGCACTAGCTGTGTGTTATTCTGATGTATAAGCTATATTGTGGTAAAGTTTCATTCAAATCCATTCAGTAGTTTTTACGTGAAAGAGTAACAAACATCCATACATCCATACAAACTTTCGCCTTTATAATAGTAGTAGGATTTTTAGTCACAGCGGACAGAAAAGGGAAGTCTTGGGAGGACATTGGTTTCTGTTATGATAGATATGGGTACACAGGTATGAGAACACAGATTACAGTCGACATTCCTTATCTTGTTCTCCTATTGATCTATGCATTCGATGAAGTCGACTCGACATAGACCACGAAAACCGACAATTGGCCCCCTGCGGTCGACAAGAGATTGTTTTTTTCTATGTTTATACTAGTAGTCACTTAATGCCATTCTATATTGGTTTTGTCATTTTAAAGACACTAATTTGTTTGTACATATTTTGTTGTAGATAACTCAGAGCGCGACAAATCGCTGTATCCTTCCTGATGGCAGGATCGTCGTGCGCAACGTTAATGATCGGTAAGAAATTCCACCATAATAATTGACTGGCCGAATACTGCATTCGATAGTGACCGTGCCTCATAAGCCCAAGTTCGTGGGTTTGATCCCCACTTGATGAACACTTGTGGTTGTTCAGTGTCTGGGTGTAATATATTGAATTTAAGTCTTTGTGTTTCCTCTGTTGACTGATATTTGTTACACAAGTGTCCAAGCTACTTGGTATGGAGTCAGGTCAATGTATGAGATGTATTAATTATTAAAAAAATCTAGATACATCTTACTGAAAGCGTTTGAAATAGTGGTCCCATCAGCACTGTACATTTTTATTTCGTACATGCCTTCAAGGTCGCAAACAAAATGTAGTATTTATTTTCAACCCTAATCCATAGATTTTTTTTAAATGCCAAATTGCGCTCTTTTACGTATGAAGCCTTTATTGGCAACGAAAATTTTAACATGTTCACGCTCTATCTAGGGTTACAATGATAGAAGAATTTCTCATGATATTTTTTTATTTCTCGCACTAGCGCGCCAAAACAGAAAGTCGTAACCTGGTAAGTTATGTGTATACTTGTGTATGGGCGTTTGTGCGTGTCGTCTCTTTCTCTCATAGGTAATGTAAAGGTAATCTATAACATCTGGCCCCTTGTGGCTTGTAACGAAATCTGTCTTCAATATAAAAATAAAATGGAGACTAAAAATTTATTTATTTATTTAAATAAGGTACACCAACAGCAATACACATAAAACATTCAAAAATAACATTCTATATAAATATTTAAATATGTTTGCCCACAGCATTCACAATATTGTAGCTAATTAGTCTTTTAATTATTTTAAACTTAGAATCTATACAAAATTAAAGTGATTACTATTAATTGGGGGAACACTGGTTGACTGTAAGTAAGTAATCAACAATTTTTTTCTTAAATACTGTACTGGAGTCGTGGTAAATGTCGATAGCAGGTATTTTATTCTGGATTTCGTTATATCCCATGCAAATTCTAGCTAGGGGGCAATGTGCACCTAAATTAGTTTTGTGACTAGATATGCTAAACAGTTTGCGGATTGGGTAGCGGGGACATTTGTATGGGACATTAATATTGATTTGACCAAGAAGAGGGGGGCTTTTAATTTTACTGTTCAGCAGTTTATGCAAAAACATTAAATCTGCAACTAACCGTCGATTACGTAATGACAGCATTTCGAAAAAATTTAGCCTTTGACTGTAGGGATGTCTGTGAGTAATGCCGGGAGCAGAGAAGGCCAGACTGCGTGTGAACGCTCGCTGAATGGATTCAATACGCTGGGACGATACGTCATAGACGGGGTTCCAAGCGACACTTGCGAATTCGAGATGACTACGCACTACCCAGATAACAATTTAAACTTGAAACTGACTTGCGATAGGTTTGATGTATCAAACATGAAGCTTTGTCTCAAATTTGCCGTGGCAAGTGTATAAACTTGAGGCGAGGTTAAATCAAACTTTCTAGTTCCGAAGCAACAGACTTGCTAGAAAATTATTCTATAAAGTGTATGCAAGTTTGACATAACAAAGTTTGGAGGCCAATCGGGGGGGAAGGGGATAAAGGTTAGCAGCGCACTTGTTGCATGTGTTCATCATGGACGGCGGCAATTGCTTACCACCAGGTGATCCGCCTGCTCGTCTGCTACCTATCATATAAAAAAACCTTGACTCAGTTCCACACACTTTCCCAAGCAGGGCGCAGTGACAGACGTCCCCGAGTGACGCTCCTCAACAGTCACGATTGCAATAAAGAATCCATGACTCAAGTAATATTCACAAATTGGACTTCTGGTAGTCATTGTTTGGAAAAAAATCTCGTCATCGCGATGTAGAAAATAAACACGACAACCGCACAAATAACTTGGTAATCCAGTACAAATACATAGCATTACAATTTTATATTTGCGGTTGATGCCTTTCTTGAAGAACAACACGAGTATCTTTGAAGGACCACATCAGAAATGATGTAATCCGACAAAAAACCAGAGTCACCGACATAGCCCACCGAATTAGCAAACTGAAGTGGCAGTGGGCTGGTCACATTAGCCGCAGAACTGACAACCGTTGGAGCCATAAGGTCCTTGAGTGGAGACCGCGACTCGGCAAACGTAGTGTTGGACGCCCTGCTACAAGATGGGATGACGACATTCGAAGGCTGGCTGGAGTGAGCTGGATGAGAGTGGCCGAAAATCGGGAGCGGTGGCGTGCATTAGGGGAGACCTATGTCCAGCAGTGGACGAACGTGGGTTGCTGATGATGATTTGCGGTTTGCTTTGCTAAACAAAATGCACAGAGTTCGTTTTCCCTGAACCGCACAAATAACTTGGTAATCTAGTACAAATACATAGCATTACAATTTTATATTTGCAGTCGAACTTTGCTTCAAAATTATCAAAGCCTTGAAACATCATACCTTAATCAACAAGCTTACAGCAAATTTTGTCATAAACTTGATTTTTCATGTTTGACGTGACAATCTAAAAATCAATTTTGCAGCAAGCTCGCTTGCTATCTGGGTAAGGTATTATAAAGAATTTTCTTGGTTAAAACATTACGAAAACCCTTAGTATTTCTTTTTACAATCCCTAACATACGAGCCGCAGTCTTTATTGATTTCTCCGTGTGCGCTGTAAATTTTAGTTTGCTCTCTAAGATTACGCCTAAGTCTCGAACTTCATTGACCTCTGCCAATTTTACGCCACCTAGGTAGTAACCAGTCTTAATTGGTAATCTCTTTCTATTGAAGCTGATATGGGAACATTTAATAGGATTGAGTAACATAGCATTGTGATCACACCAGTTTGAAAGGCTATTCAAGTCAGCTTGAAGGAGTCTCGCATCATCAGGACTTTTAATGGTTCGAGATATTTTCAAATCGTCTGCAAATAGGGAAACTCTGCAATGATTTATATTGACAGCGACTTCGTTTATAAAAATTAAAAACAGCAGAGGACCCAAATGAGACAGCAGAGGACCCAAATGAGACAGCAGAGGACCCAAATGAGACAGCAGAGGACCCAAATGAGACAGCAGAGGACCCAAATGAGAGAGATGAAAATTGATGCCGTTAATTTTAATAAAGAGTTTTTTCAGCATCTAAAAATTATGCTGTCACTTTTTACGACTTTGGGAGAGCCACGCTTCGGCATGAATGGGCCGACTCGACCGGAGTGATACCACTGCCTCACAGAAAACCGGCGTGAAGCAGCCCCTGTGCTGTGTTTCGCCGAGTGAGTGAGGGTACCGGAGGCCCACCCGGGGGGGGAGGGGATAAAAGGTTGGCAGCGCATTTGTAACTCCACTGGTGTTGCAAGTGTCCATGAGCGGTGGCAATTGCTTACCATCAGGTGATCCGCCTGCTCGTCTGCTATCTATCACATAAATGAAAAATAAAAAAACGAGTAGCAAGATCAGTTTTAAACCGAGACTAATTTTAGAGCTCGATTTTTGATACTTTTAGAGATGTCTATAATGAAATGATTGCGATTGTTTCTGGTAATCGATAATACTTCCTAAGGAAATGGAATCGATTTTTTTATACTAACAGCAACACACATTTTGCCAAAAAATAACAAAAACAGCAACAAACAACAGCAATAAAAGTCAACAATAACAAACACAACAACAAAAAGTAACAATAACCGAACACCACGCAAATACAACGAAAATACAACTCGCATACAAGGCTGATGTACTCGTACTAATCCGATTATCGAGTAATCGCAACATGGCCGCCGATTATGACATGTCGCAGCCAAAGATATTGTATATAAGAACTAGATGGCGTACTCATTACTTGCATTCGAGCCTCGTGAGATGTTTATAACTTGATTGGCGTCCTACTCTAATAAGGTGACCACACGATTTAGATTTTCGATTACAATTATTGTTTGTTAAACTCAGTCCACCCACGTGGGAGTCGGACATCGCTTTCTCTAGGAAACTCGTGAAGCCCATTCAAACTAGAAGGGCTAGCACGAACGTTTCAAAGTATCGTTTGAGTATTTATGAGCAATTTTGTATGAAAAAAACACAAGTCCCAAATTAAAATTCCTTATTATGTATACGTACGATACGAAGAGACTACCGACTTTTCGAAAAGTTTGTGCTAGCCCTATTAGATTTTCTATTTACCTACCTATAATAATACACTCTGCGGCACATTTAACCGGCCATAGCGTATTATTCATACAAACGTACACACTTTGCGATTTGAAGGTTCTAAGGATCAAGAATATTGACTAAAATTTAATTTTTTCACAAACTCTTGGGGAAACTGGGGACACTTGATCCCCATTGTTAGTTCTATAAAAACAAAACGTACATAGGTAGGCAATTTTGTTAACTACCTACTGTTCCTCATTATTTGATTATTATATTTATTAGTGCTTCATATATATATTTTTTTGCATTTTCCCAGAACTTTCCAAAAGGATCAATTGTCCCCTATTCTGGGAGACTTGATCCCAGTAACAGGTAGACTAGATCTTAGGGGATCAAATCTCTCTAATGCAAATTTGAAATAAATGAAAACCCGGTGTCCTTTTTAAAAGCATTATTTAATTTAACAAAATATTAAAGCACTAGCGGCCGCCCGCGACTTCGTCCGCGTGGAATTTCTTATAACCCCGTAATGTTATTTAGCCTATAGCCTTCCTCGATAAATGGACTATCCAACAAAAAAAGAATTATTCAAATCGCACCAGTAGTTTCGGAGATTAGCGCGTTCAAACAAACAAACAAACAAACAAACTCTTCAGCTTTATTATATTAGTATAGACGATGCCCAAAAATGGCCATAGCACGCCCATAAAAAAGATTTCGGTTAAAAATTATGTTTTTAATTATTTTTAATGGTCAACATATTCGTTTTGCCCCTAAAGTCCAGAATAATTTATCACACTAAATAAGTTTTGAATTGACCCCACTAACACAGGAATCATTATTTTCCTGGAAGTGCAGAGCCGAGTTGCCATTTAAGAGCCAAACGTCAATTAAATCGATTCTTATCGATTAGAGTACGCACCACAACTCAGGGGGCGGATTTTAATGATCTAAATAAAATAACCTAAGGACGCGTTACTTTCTTTATTTATTCAAAATATATCTAAATTAATAACAGCTCATAATTTCCCAAAATGTCAACATGCCAAAAGTCAATAGCAGCCTAACTGCTGTGTTTTTTTCATTGAGTGAGGGTACCGGAGACTCAGCGGGGGTTAACCATACTTGAGAAATAGGGGGAGGTTACCGTCTTTCGCGCTTTTTATACAGATTCCTTGCTTCACGCTTGCGGGCCAGTATGGCGATGCCAACGGATAGGATACCATGAGGATACTTCATCCGTTTACTACCGTTGGCTAACATTTTGTTTACCACCAGGCTGAATGGAGTCAATAAAAATAAATAAATATCCCAGGACACCAATTAGGTACACAACAAACAATATGAATGTATTTTTTTTTAATAATTTGAAACAATCGATATTGATTACTGTTTCATTTATTCAATAGGTATCGATTGTTATATTTGCAGTGGCAACCCCACTTACTTATATTATTTATCTATGCCACTTACAATACGTCAAACGTCATTTTACGTAAATTCACGTTAGCTCTCGAGTTTTGAACTTTTGAAATTGAGTATAATATTTTTATTAAGTAAAACAACGAATTGGAATAAAAATGGACTCCGGTGATTGATCTAATACTGAAGACCTTGGCTTGAACATGGATTCCGCTCCCGCTTCCTCCGCAACCACTCGCCCGCCATTATCGCTGAGGTGCAAAATCTCATTCAAAAATGGATTAATTCAGTGGTAAATAATGATCGTAATATCTTTTGATTGTTTAACAATTTACAGTGGACAATATGATTGTATTATATGGGCTTTTTCATTGCAACAGGTATTAACAAGCGACGACATTAAAGTATTAAGGTATTAACAAGAATTATTCTTGCTGGACAGCAGCTTGGAGTGAAATAAGACAGCCTACTTCTGCAGATCAACAAAGTGCACCAATTGTTGGTCATACACATGTGTGCATCTCCTGTGGACGGTAGCTTTACGAAGAAGATCACACACATTGACAAATACCACACCTCGTGTAGATGGTATTAGACAAGATATTACTCGTCAAATTGCACCTCGTGAGGTAAGTTTTGACTTTATTAAGGTTGCATTTATTTGTGTTGATAAATCTGATCGGTGTTGATCTTGATCAACAGTAATAATACAGGTTGTGCAGCAATACAACAATACTGTTGCAATTGTATTGTAGGCCGTCAAACTGTGGGATGCTGTGCCCACGTCTTGTCGGTGATCTGGTATTTGGGATGGGCTCGCCATGAAAGTAATATAGCAGTACCTGCGCAATTTCTGGATGACGTCTTAATTTTTTATGACGATGAATAAAGAACGTTTTTAAATGAAATTCCGACTTTTACTTATCTGATGATTACCTCACAACAATAATTACATTATATACTATATTTTACGCATAAAATTATTGGTGTGCGCTTTTCAGCCAAAACTATTCTGAACTTTGGGCATTCCCCTTTATATTGCTTTACATGTCTCACATGTTTCACTCAAGTATTAATTTTATGAGCATTGAGTCTCAGTCTTAGAAGAAATTTTATATTTTCATAAATATAAAATACAGCTTTGAAAATTTACATTTTATTGCATTAGCACTATATGCGAATGCACTATCTATATGAACTGATCATCATCTAAAGGTTGGACTTACATTAGAAACGTTTGAAAATCACTTGTTTAGTAATTTTTCCCGGTATGACGGTAAGCCACCTTTTTTTAATTTCTTCATTCTTTGGAAATCTGAAACAGTAAAAAATCCAGTCTTTAGATGACAAGCGAAATGGACACCCTACTCAATGCAAAAATAAAACTTTGACTAAACACTTACTTACGAAAGATACACCGCAACCTTTATATGATTCACTTTTGCATCACACAACAAGTGTGAACCATTATTAAATAAATAAGCACAATTTTTTTACACTTTATTTTGTCGTCACAATAATACAATCTTTCAAATTATTTTTGCCGCCGCCATATTGGTGATGTCCAGACGCCAAGTGTTGCTTATTTATTATAATTAAAACTACCATATCACCGACTTTTACATAAAACTAGTCGTTTATCATGGTTTAAAATTAAAAAAAATAAAAAAGACATTATTAATTCCAACGTATCATTCCTTTAAATTATTCAATATTTTGAAAAGTTCCCCAGAAGAAGAAATATAAACTTTGCGTAAGTTATACCACAAAGGGTTTTTTTTATGATGGCAACCCTTTAGACAAGGACATATTCCTGTCGATCGCCATCTCGCTCGGCTCGATTTTCTGTAAAGCGATTTGGCATTTCAAAGTAATCTTTATTCTCACTGCATAGAATCGAAATTAACATTGCATTCATTTTCATAGTACACCATCTTGTTATAGTGTAAAATCTTTGGTCGCAGCTCTATGTTTTTTCCACGTTCCGTTACAAGTAATACGATGTGCATAGGATTGTTTTAAAAAAATGTTGTTATTTTCTATTCCATTAAATTAAAGTAAATGATAATGTTTTGTTTTAATAACTTTGAGATGTTTTATTGGAATATTTTTTGGAATGATGCCGCAATTAAATGAAAAAGATAAAAAAAATATTTTCATTGTCAAACATAAAATGCGTAGTTCAGAACGCGATGAAGTGTCACAGGGCTCTTCTTAGCTGAAAATGGACTATAATAAGGTGTATTCACTTCACTCATATGTTTTGTGTCACATCATAATAAGCGTTTGAAATATCCACTAGATTGCGTACTAAAGAACTTTCGTCCATCTATCTACGCGGTGATTGGTTATTTTCTTAAACAAAGGATCAAATAGACAGGCCAAGCGCGCATCACCGTAAGGGACAGATATCTATTATAGCCCGGCCAAATGAAATATACCTACAAAATGGCGGATCGATGTGAATCGTCAGTACGACTGAATTTGGTTGGTTATTACGAAATAACAAAAAAATCGAACTGAGCAAGTAGGAAATTAGGGTTACTATGGCAACTAGCTTTTATTGGGCACAGTTTAGAGCAGCGGTCGTCACACTTTACTCTTCAAGGGCCACATATCAATATGAACATTAGGGCCCGGGCCGCAGTATATGCGTTTCAAGAGCTTTTGCATAGGTACTTATCCATAGTGGTCCACACTATTCATATAAATGCGAAAGTGTATGTCTATTACTTATCTACTCAAAAACAACTATACTGATTTCTGATAAGTACGAATATGTAGTTGACTAGTAATTAAATAACTCTACTATATCGCGGGCCGCACAAATAACGTCGGCGGGCCGCATGCGGCCTGCGGGCCGCAGTTTGACGACCGCGGGTTTAGAGTGTGAAAAAGTGAAACTGACAAAGACAAACAATCATGATTCTGTCTCTTTTACTCTTAGCGATTTCTGTATGTAGTTGTTCCGTTTACACGAGTATTATTATTTATTTGCGTGTCCGGTCTATTTGATCCTTTGTCTAAGATTATTTTTGATGTGAGATGTCAACATGTCACTGAACCACCAATGATGTTGAAGTTGGACCCCAGTCTAACAGGACGCCACCTAGCGGATTTTTCACACGCAATAGCCTCCATTAAAAAGCTATGGCAATGGAAATCATTGTTGTGTCTAACTTATAATGGTTGTATTAAGATATTGTTTTTTGCTTGCGTGTTGTATATATTAAAAGCATTGTTTTTAGCCCACTACCCTATTTAACCCAGTCTATATCTTCTTCTATACTATTTATAAAGAGATAACTTCTATGGGCAACGACAAGCCTTATAGGTAAACCGAAAACACGAAACGCTTGCGCGATGTAATTGGACACAGCGCCATCTATTGGTTAATTGTTATTGTCTGTAATACAAGTGCTTGAGCTACTTAGTACGGAGTCAAGGTCAATGTATGAGATGTTGTGTGAATTTATTATTACTAGTGGCCCGCTCTCACTTCGCTTCGGGACCGTAATTCAAAAATGAACCAATAGATGGCGCTGTGTCCAATTACATCGCGCAAGCGTTTCGTGTTTTCGGTTTACCTATAAGCCTTGTCGTTGTCTATAGAAGTTATCTCTTTATAAATAGTATAGATTATTATTATTTGTTACAGGGGCACGGAATCACGCGAAGTCGAAGGCAGTTTCGCGGCGGGCGCTGGAGATTCCGTAAGTAAAAATACTGTTTTGATTTATTTAGTTACAGTCAGCTACACATCTGTAGGCCTAACATGCGCACCGCGACAAAATTTTGTCGACTCTCGTTCGTGAGAGCGCATCCTTCTATCCCGCTCATCGCTCAGTCAGGTGAGCGAGACGCAACTTGCGCCGACACAATACGAGTGTCGACAAATTATCTCGTGGCGCGCATGTTAGCCCCGCAGGTTACCACAACTTGTCAAATTTCCTCAATTGATATTCAACCTAATGTGTATGACAGTAAGATGACAGTTGATTGAAGAAATTTGACGTAAGACTTTCTTGATGCATTATAAATCTGTTATATTTAAGGTGTGGTAGAAAGTGAATATTCTGAATGTTTCAATATCGGTTATGTTATTATTATTATGTAGTTATATAATCTGCTGTGTGTTCTTAGAAATTTTGTAATTATAATTTGCATTTTCAACGGTCAGGCGTTTAGACTGAAGTCAACATACTTTACTGTAAATGTTACTGTCAGTCATGTATTGTAGGGCTTTTTCTGCTATGAAATGCTATGATTTCATTTTATTATACTATAGAGAAATGTATAATTTAAGTGGCCATAAGAAAGACAGAGCATTTATACTTTTTTTAAAATTAAATTATGGCGCTTTCTAGGGCGGGTTCACATAGGGTTGTGAGGATAACTTTGCCAATGTTTAGTGAAATTTTTGATATTGTGTGGGTCCTGGTAGTGAACTCTCGAAGTCGGATTAAAAGTCACTCAGCAAAACCCTTTACCGTTTTATCGACTGACAGCTGTCACTTGACAAAGTGTTATTTGACGTTCAATTTACGTCACACCCTTGTAAGCAACGCCATATTGCTTTAAGAGCGTTTTCGCGCGCTATTTTAATAGTGTAAATTGTTTTCTGTATTCTGATGGGGGAAAAGAAAAAAACATCTGTTGACTCGTATAAAAAAAGTTTTTAATCAAAAATATTGTTGTATGAGAAATGTGGAAAATGAGGCCGTCGAAAGCTATTTGTATGTTTTACAACAGTAGATATACCATTGCATGAATAGGATCTTTGGCTTAGTCAATATCAGTTTGACATATTTCATACTACGATTGAACTTTGCAAATGTACTGCTTAACACATGCTTGCTCTTCCAATATGCATGAATTATTTGTGTACCTATCAAAAAAATGTATGCACCTTTGAAACAGCAGTAATCATACCTAAACAGCGTAATTTTCAAAATTCACCCTTAAACCAACGCGTTAAGCTACAGTTTGGTGGTCGGGGGTGATTGCATGAAAGCTTCACGAATGCAAGACTGAGAAACTGTATGAAGTGGTATGATAGAAAGTCACAACAGATACAAAACCACTTCTCTTCTGCAGAATGAGAGGGAACCAGTGTGCCCCTGCCACGCGAAGAACGAACGATCCTGGGACCAACCTGGCACCTCCGACGGTAGTTCTACGCCTTCCACTTGCGTATTGTGCTCCGAAGAAGTTAGTAGAAAGGAGAAGCGCAACCCAGCTAAGTCTGTAGCGAGTAAATATACAGAAATAAGTCGAAAGTCGGATTACTCGAGTAGATTTGAGAAAACAACTGATTTGAGTAAGTCGGTAGCTAGTAAAACTATTGATGTAAAGTCTGAGTTTAGTAAAACGTCGGTTAGCAAGCGGTCGGATGTGACTAGCAAGAAGATGGACGTGGAACCGGTTAGAAAGAGAAGGAAGAGTGAGATTACATGCGATTTGAAGTATAGTGACTTTTACAGCGATAGCGACGATGAGGCGGATGAAACGAACAGGCTGATCCAGTTGAGAAATTGCGACTATATGGACATTGTGGGTGATACTCTGAAGGTCGTTATTGCTTTGGCTGGGTATCCGAAATCAAAGATGCGTTTGCGGCAAATGGAACTCTTTCAGAGATGTCTTACGGACGTTATTGATATGCAGCTCAAAGCTGGTCTTCTGAAAAAGGTGCCGTCTTTCTTAGACTATTACTTGAATAGGGGAGCAATTGTTTGTATATGCAAGGATGTGGATACGAGAGATTGGATGGTACGAGTGTCCCCAGGTCTTCAAGAGAGAATGTGTACTAACCTGATCTTGTTGAAAGCGAAGGTTAAAAGGCTCTGTCTTGCTGTGTTGAAGATCCCTCAAACCTGTTGGCCAGCTAATGCCCAAGATGCCTTCAAACTTTTACAATACTTTAACCCAACTCTCAAAACAGAACTGTGGAAGATATATTCCCAAAAGACCATCGATAACATAGAATGCACTTCGTTCCTCATTGATAGAGTCTCCGGAGAAATTATACGCGGCCCTTCCTTCAAGAATGTCATAGATTACAGTCAGATGGAGTTTGAGTTGACTGGTTACACAGAAATATACTTTGAATGTTTGTTGTCAGACCTGGAAGATCTGTGTAGTGTTGCTTCTAGGGTCAAGTTACTGGAAGAGCTGAAATCTGAAGAAGCAACTCCTAGGAATGTGAATGTGAAATGTGATGAGCATAAAAAAGAAGTGGTTGAAGAGAAAGCTGAGATAATTACTAAGGAAGAAGAAGAGGAATCTGAGAATGATTCTGATGCAGAAAGTGAAGAAGAAGTTGTAAATAAGTCGCCAAAGGTCGATAAGGCATTTGAAGATGCTCTACAAAAGGAAGTCTTGAATAAGATTAAAGATGTGAAGTACATAAGTGAGAAGGATGAAGTGATAGTCTGGTCGGATGAGACGAATAATTACAACAGTGATCACGAGGTGGAACAAGAGATAGAGAAAGAAGATATCGTTGAAAGAGAAGAAGAGTACATTGAGGAAATCAACGTGACAGCTACGTCTGCTGTAGCTGTATCAGACAAGACAGAGTCTTTAATAGAAAGCAACGACAATTTAATTAGTAGAAGCAGCAATTTGAACATTGATAGCAACAGAGGCATCGCCTACCATCGTCGAACCAACTACCTACATGTAGAAAACGAACTCAAAGTCGCTATTACTTTGGAAGGTTACCCACAAAATAAATTGGAAGGTACTCATATAAGACGGCTTAAACATTTATTCAAAGAATATTTGCACAAAGATATGAAAATGCAAAGATTCGCGAACTTAATCATTCCAAAATTCCAAGACATTTACTTATCCAATGGTGCTGTGATATACATTTGTGATAGTTTAGAAACTAAAGATTATTTAACTGAAGTGTTACCAAAGTTTGTTAATTCTACAGGTTTGAAGTTGACATTTAGAGATATAAAGAATCTAGTTAGGTATACACGAGTAGTTCTGCGGTTGCCTAAAGAGTATGCTCATGTTGAGTCTGTTGAGATTTTGCTAAAATTGCAAACTAAATATCCTGGTTTAAAACCAGATTGTTGGAAGTACTACTCAGATGTGGCTGGCAAGCAGAAACGCCAGTTCGGAGTAGATCCTGAATCTTTAGACGTTATAAAGAGTCCAGACTTTGAACCTACTTACGAAGGAGAGAAATTGAGCTTCAGAATCATTGATAGACAGAAGAGAGATGTTAGCTTTGAAGATTCCAACACAAGAGACGATAACGTAGATGACAATGAAGCTAAATTGCTGAGAGACAAAGTGCTCAAGATTATGCATGTGCCTATAGATCCAGAAATCACAAATACGCCTTTAACTAGAATTAGGACTAATCATTATTCGGATTTGATTGCAGATGATTTGAAACTGTATGTGGGCCCTAGTAACTATCCGGAATCGAAGAGTAGATGAAGTTTTGTTTCATTCGATTAAAAGGACTTTTGAGAACATTGTCTGCGAAGGTTTCGACAGGGGAGATTTGAATGAGAAAACAGTACCCAAATTCCACGATATGTACCTCTTCGACGGTGTCATATTCATCATTTGCCAAAACATGTATTCTAGAGAATGGATGGAACAAGCGATTCTCTCAGTCAATGCCAGGTTGCATATCAATTTGAAGTCTACGGAATTTCGTGGTGCTGTCGGTATTATAAGCATGGTTGTGAAAACCAATAAAGAAACAGACGAAGTGATATTAGAATTGCAGAAGCAGAATCCTAGACTGCGCACCAAATATTGGAGAAAAATCAGTACAGTGCGCACTAAAACTAAATTAGATGTTGTCCTACAAATTGATAAACTGTCAGCTCAGGTTATTACTAAACCAGATTTTAATAAATACATAGATGGGAATCCAGTACAATTCAAATTAGGTCATCTGCAAAGTCTGCTAAAACCCAAATCAAGTCTTGATGAGCTTACTAAAGTGTACATGAAGAAACTGCATGGTAATGATAAAGAGAATGTAAGAAAAAATGTTAAAGTCAAAGAGAAGACGATTGAAGAACTGAAATCTGATATTAAAAAGAAGTATCCGGATTTGAAGATCGATCAATGGATGGAAGTGATAACTCAACATGAGAAAGATATTAAAATATGCAATTACGAAGTTGATGAATCGCATAAAGTCGTTGAGAAAGATTTTAATAAGGAAGATAATAATCCCGCTGTGGAATCCAATCGTGATAGAACCAGATACGTCGTCTGGTAGATGTTTTAGCGACATTCTTTCTCCTGTAGATAATAATATAGGCGGTAAAAAAGTCGTGGTTAAAATACCACCAAATCTATTACCCGATAATAAGGATGATTTGAACATGCTATTTGATTTATTGGAAGATAAAAATCCTGGTCTGAACACGGAATTGTGGAAAGTTTATACAGATTCCTCGTACCCTGGGAATGGCAGGTTTTCCGTGTTGATTGACAGGCAGAGCGCTTCTGTTATACAGGGGAGGAATTTCGACCCTATTGTGGGTGGGGAAAAGCTGAAATTCTTTTTCTGAGACATGTAACTTTTAGTGATATTGCTTGTTTTGTGTAAGCTTCAATTTGTATTTAGAATTAGCTAGTGTGGTTATGTCGTTTTGAGTTAAATCGCCTAAATTGACTTCTATTTTTGTAATTTTGGATATACATATTTGGGTAATTAATATAGATAGACAGATCTTGAACGCGTTAAATTTTAATTTTTGCATGTTATTATAATTAATGGTGTTATGTATAAACTTTGTTTCGTTTTTTATTGAACACTGTATTATTGTGTTGTTTACTTTAAAAATGTTATAATAATTATGTATATCGAGGAATCATAAAAACTTTTGTGCTGTCTTAAATTCAATATTTTGAAATTACTGCTTATTATTTCTTGAAATTGAATTGTATTTCCTGTATAAATGTTATGTTGTGTAATTGTATAATTATTATGAACATTTTTGTAATTGTATTGGGTTGATATAAATATTATGAAATGTCACTAGTAGTATTTTTATACATAAAATGTATAAAAATACTATAGTTGTAATGAGACGATTCTCCTGGTAATGAAATTCCAATGTTATTTACGAACTTCTCTCATCCTGATTTTGTTATGTTGCAAGTGAAGTATAATGAATATTGCTGTAGCATTAATTTATTTGATGCTGACATAAAATATAAATACAGGATGTATCTGTGAACATTTACATTCCTTTAACTACGTTTTCTACCAAATATTCTGAACAAATACATCCTGTATATTCTTAAAACTAACAGTGCCAGGCCGCATATCAACCCACGAAACTTAATGTTATAAGGTTCTAGAGGGTGTAACAAAAAAGGGGTATCAACCATAAAGGGAAATAATGTGTACCTTGTGTAGATTCTTTTATTAATTTTAAACTTTGCATATGCAAAGTTTCAAATTAATAAAAAATATTTTAGGAAAAGATAAACAATCTTACCGTAATTCATTTATAAAATTTTTTTTTTACAGTAAACCCCCTTTTTGACAGTAAATTGAGACAACATCACATACATTGTCCTGGTCCCAAACTAAGGTTTTCCCTTGTGCTATGGAAACCAGAATTTTATATTCAAATAATTGTCAGGAATGCAAGGGGCGGTAACTATTCAAAAAGGAGCGGTCAAAGGTTAATATCCCTATCAGCTGATTGCTTATTAGTGATGTGCGAATTGAAATGGATTTCACGAAGAATCGGATTTCAATACAATATTAATAATCGTAATATTAACTTGGCAGGTTAAAAACTCTAATATGAGATTTGTAAAGTGTGTCAGAATCGTTTCACTTTGGGATGATACCCCCTTTTTGTTACATCCTGTACATATAATGAAGAAATTAATCCTATGCATTGGTTGATATTGTGACTGAGCGTACATTTTACCCTGGATGTGACATATTATTGATTTTTAGATATAACCTTTACATTAGTTTTTTAGGGTAAGTATTTTTCTACGGCGTAAAATGTATTTTTTTAGTTTGTAACACTTACTTTTAATATGTTATGTTTAATTTGTCTTTTACGTTCCAATGTTGATTTGCTCTCTGTCATTTAGTTTTAAATAAAATGTGATAAATAATTGTATTTGTTTTATTTTTAATATCATATGAAACATTCAGAATATTCGCTGCATACCTTCTGCATAAAATAATTACATACAGAAAGTTGGCTGCCTACACTTTGTATAGCTGGCGGCACGAAAGAATAGCGATGACCGTTATTTTGCGCACTTGTAAAAAAGAAGACTTTCTATTAAAATTGGTTTCTGCGCACTCAAGGTCATAAGTACAACTTCTTGCCGCAGACTATAACTGTGAACATTTACATTCCTTTAACCACGTGTTATACCAACCATTTGGAATAAGAATTGATCAACGACTTTTCGAAATTCATCGACTCTTCATCCATACTAATATTATAAATGCGAAAGTAACTGTCTGTCTGTCTGTTACTCTTTCACGCCAAAACTACTCAACGGATTGAAATGAAATTTGGTATACAGATGATCTAGACCCTGAGAAAGAACATAGGCTACTTTTTATTGCGAAAAGGGGGTTGAAAGGGGGGTAAAAAGTTACTTTTCCACGCGGACGAAGTAACGGGCGGCCGCTAGTATAAAATAAAATGACCGAGTCTCGTGACCGACTTGGTGAGAAAAGTTGAATTTTTTTAATGCGAATTTCCAAAAGTCGGAGCCATTGTTGTTCAGAACGGTTGGTAGAACCCCGGGGCCCTGGGCTGCAGCCCAAGCAGCCGATAGGTAGATCCGGCCCTGCTTATAACACACACACACACACACAGCTATATTATAATCTTCGGTCGCACTTCGTCACCTGTAGTGTTACGTAGCGTTCGTCCCCCTATCAATATCGGTGGAATGAACGGACTATCAATGCATACAGGGTGTATCTGTGAACATTTACATCCACTTAACCACGTGTTCTACCAACCATTCTGAACAACATTTTGTTCTATGACTTTTGAAAATTCGCATAAAAAAATTTCATCTTTCCATACAAAGTCGGTCACGTGACTTGGTCATTTTGTATGGGGTGTCGAAAATTTTTTCGAAGAATTTAGAAAAGTTGTTGAACAAATGTTGTTCAGAATGGTTGATAGAACACGTGGTTAAAGGGATGTAAATGTTTTCAGATACACCCTGTATAGGGACAACGGCGATTCGTAATTCGTAAGATTGGGTTATGGAATGGATTTGTTAAGTAGGACGAACGGGAATTCTATAAATTAATTAATTTTTAGTCGCACCCATAATTCCCGTTCGTCCCACTGGTGGGACGTACAGGAATAATCCTAAGTTCTATGGCGCCGGACAAATACAAGAGGCGCGCAGGCGTGGCGCCGTTTCAATGATATCTCATACAAAATGCATAGAAATATCATTATATCTAATATATATCTTATAGTGATAACGCGGTTAATTGTATAAAAAGATTTATTTAAAAAGTCACACACACTGGTAATAACATAAACAATAATGCAAAGTTCGTAACACAATACGAGAAACCAGTTAAACATAATAAAACAAAAGAAAAGTGACAAAAATGAGTCGTCGGCGCGGCCGGCCCAGCGGTTCGTGGCGCGCGCGCGTTCGCGGAGGCGATCGCAATCAGACTGTCTAACGATTACTCTAATAGTGCGCGGGAGCGTGGCGGTTGGCGCGCCGAGCGGCGGAACCGGCCTAAACCATTTTTATTAGGAACAACGCTCTCGCTCGCTATAATCTAACATTAAGATATATTGACGAAGCGGGGTGCCCGTTATAACTGCACTGGTGATGCACTCGCTTCACGCCCCCGCCTCGCCTTGTTTTAAGTGATAGGTAGCAAACAAGCAGGCGGATCACCTGATGGTAAGCAATTGCTGCCGTCCATTGTCACTTGCATTTGTTTGTTTTTTGTTTTTCTTGAATTTGTCCTGCGCATAAGGCATAAGCATAATCACTTATTTTTTCATAGTCCTAGTATAATCATAATTGACGACCCGTTTGGTTCAGTGGTAGTGAATGCTGCGTCTGGGCCAAGGGTTGCGGGTTCGATCCCCGCAGAGTACAAACATTTGCGTGCATGAACATGTCTGTTTGTATTGGTCTGGGTGTTTTCTATGTATAATAAGTATGTATTTACAAAAGAAAAGTATTATTTATGTATATATTTGTAATCCCACTGTTGGTTCTGATATCTTTAACACAGGTGCTTGAGCTATTTATCTCAGAGTCAGATCAATGTATGTGATGTAGTGTAGACACAGGTCCCTCCACCAGCCCATGGTCCTTCCTACCGTCTCGGCATACGGACCGAATCTTGGGAGACGCTCACCAGGTACTTGCTAAGGGCTCTTTCCCCGGTGCGTTTCTTCACTCCCTACAAAGTCTGTGTCTTTAGTCCATCTCAATGTCACTTCTCCCCAAATGGGGCGTGAAACACCACAGCACAAGCGACTCGCGCTCGGGCAGTTCCACATCAATCGAACTCCTTCCTAATGTCAAGCCTTATGTGATGTAGTGTAGTGATAATGGAGTAAAAGCTCCATAACATATTAAACAAATAACCAACACACACCACAGCTAACGATTCCCGCGCTACAGCGCGGCGCCACTTGCGTCTCGTGCGGGGGCCCCTCGGACTCGTTCTGCTCGCGGTGCGGTCTGACCCCGTACTGCTCGCCCCGCTGCCAGAGGAGGGACTGGGCGGAGAGACACAGGGCCGTCTGCCACAACCTAGCCAGGTGAGGGACATGTAGCATTGTAGTTTCCTCGGACTCGCTCTGCTCGCGGTGCGGTCTGACCCCGTACTGCTCGCCCCGCTGCCAGAGGAGGGACTGGGCGGAGAGACACAGGGCCGTCTGCCACAACCTAGCCAGGTGAGGGACATGGAGCATTGTAGTTTCCTCGGACTCGCTCTGCTCGCGGTGCGGTCTGACCCCGTACTGCTCGCCCCGCTGCCAGAGGAGGGACTGGGCGGAGAGACACAGGGCCGTCTGCCACAACCTAGCCAGGTGAGGGACATGGAGCATTGTAGTTTCCTCGGACTCGCTCTGCTCGCGGTGCGGTCTGACCCCGTACTGCTCGCCCCGCTGCCAGAGGAGGGACTGGGCGGAGAGACACAGGGCCGTCTGCCACAACCTAGCCAGGTGAGATACATGTAGCATTGTAGTTTCCTCGGACTCGCTCTGCTCGCGGTGCGGTCTGACCCCGTACTGCTCGCCCCGCTGCCAGAGGAGGGACTGGGTGGAGAGACACAGGGCCGTCTGCCACAACCTAGCCAGGTGAGATACATGTAGCATTGTAGTTTCCTCGGACTCGCTCTGCTCTGCTCGCGGTGCGGTCTGACCCCGTACTGCTCGCCCCGCTGCCAGAGGAGGGACTGGGCGGAGAGACACAGGGCCGTCTGCCACAACCTAGCCAGGTGAGATACATGTAGCATTGTAGTTTCCTCGGACTCGCTTCTGCTCGCGGTGCGGTCTGACCCCGTACTGCTCGCCCCGCTGCCAGAGGAGGGACTGGGCGGAGAGACACAGGGCCGTCTGCCACAACCTAGCCAGGTGAGAGACATGTAGCATTGTAGTTTCCTCGGACTCGTTCTGCTCGCGGTGCGGTTTGACCCCGTACTGCTCGCCCCGCTGCCAGAGGAGGGACTGGGCGGAGAGACACAGGGCCGTCTGCCACAACCTAGCCAGGTGAGGGACATGGAGCATTGTAGTTTCCTCGGACTCGTTCTGCTCGCGGTGCGGTCTGACCCCGTACTGCTCGCCCCGCTGCCAGAGGAGGGACTGGGCGGAGAGACACAGGGCCGTTTGCCACAACCTAGCCAGGTGAGATACATGTAGCATTGTAGTTTCCTCGGACTCGCTCTGCTCGCGGTGCGGTCTGACCCCGTACTGCTCGCCCCGCTGCCAGAGGAGGGACTAGGCGGAGAGACACAGGGCCGTCTGCCACAACCTAGCCAGGTGAGGGACGTGTAGCATTGTAGTTTCCTCGGACTCGCTCTGCTCGCGGTGCGGTCTGACCCCGTACTGCTCGGCCCGCTGCCAGAGGAGGGACTGGGCGGAGAGACACAGGGCCGTCTGCCACAACCTAGCCAGGTGAGATACATGTAGCATTGTAGATATACAACCTAGCCAGGTGGGACATCTGTAGATAACCCATCAATGCCTTGCTGCCGCATTCATAGACGCAGCGGAGGGACACAGGGCTGTCTGCCACAATCTAGCCAGGTGAGGGACATGGAGCATTGTAGTTTCCTCGGACTCGCTCTGCTCGCGGTGCGGTCTGACCCCGTACTGCTCGCCCCGCTGCCAGAGGAGGGACTGGGCGGAGAGACACAGGGCCGTCTGCCACAACCTAGCCAGGTGAGATACATGTAGCATTGTAGATATACAACCTAGCCAGGTGGGACATCTGTAGATAACCCATCAATGCCTTGCTGCCGCATTCATAGACGCAGCGGAGAGACACAGGGCCGTCTGCCACAACGTAGCCAGGTGAGGGACATGGAGCATTGTACATATACAACCTAGCCAGGTGGGACATCTGTAGATAACCCATCAATGCCTTACTGCCGCATTCATAGACGCAGCGGAGAGACACAGGGCCGTCTGCCACAACCTAGCCAGGTGAGATACATGTAGCATTGTAGTTTCCTCGGACTCGCTCTGCTCGCGGTGCGGTCTGACCCCGTACTGCTCGCCCCGCTGCCAGAGGAGGGACTGGGCGGAGAGACACAGGGCCGTCTGCCACAACCTAGCCAGGTGAGATACGTGTAGCATTGTAGATATACAACCTAGGCCAGGTGAGACATCTGTAGATAACCCATCAATGCCTTACTGCCGCATTCATAGACGCAGCGGAGGGACACAGGGCCGTCTGCCACAACCTAGCCAGGTGAGGGACATGTAGCATTGTAGTTTCCTCGGACTCGCTCTGCTCGCGGTGCGGTCTGACCCCGTACTGCTCGCCCCGCTGCCAGAGGAGGGACTGGGCGGAGAGACACAGGGCCGTCTGCCACAACCTAGCCAGGTAAGACATCTGTAGATAACCCATCAATGCCTTACTGCCGCATTCATAGACGCAGCGGAGAGACACAGGGCCGTCTGCCACAACCTAGCCAGGTGAGATACGTGTAGCATTGTAGATATACAACCTAGCCAGGTGGGACATCTGTAGATAACCCATCAATGCCTTGCTGCCGCATTCATAGACGCAGCGGAGAGACACAGGGCCGTCTGCCACAACCTAGCCAGGTGAGGGACATGGAGCATTGTATTTATTAAACCTAAATGCCCATTATCTTACAACATCAAACTCTTGACAAGGAACAATAATATTCATTATAGAAAGTGTTAAAACGGCCACTTTTAGCAATAATTAAGTTTATTGTTACTTGTCGCGTGTTAAAAATATAGAATTGCGTCTTGGAAAATCCAATTTACTTGCATCTAAGTTTGTAGAGTTTAACTTTCTTTAAAATATTATATTGTCGCCACAATCAGTGTAAAAGGTTGGCGGCGCTAGTTTCGTCGATATAGCCCCTTAAAGTTAGACCAGGCAGGCACTACTGGGGATTGGATTGCTCAAACCACCGGACTCCGCGAGGGAAAAATTCCTACTGGGTGTCCTGGTAGGTCGCGCATTTGGGAAGGGCTGCATTGCGCCAAACAATTTGGCTCAAAGTGGCGAGCGCGATTTGCTGTACGGTCCAGTCCCGCAAATCGCCTAGTTAGAGTCCCACACACCACCTTGTCCCCCACATGTGGCAAGGTGAAGGCCATTATGGTTTCCCCTGGGAAAAAAGGCATCTACGTAACGCCATCTATTGAATGGTTAATTTGCAAGAAACCTCATTACCAGGCCCTCTTAATCCTTAATCATGGTCTATGCGTACTTCTGGCCCCAAAGTGACAGCTATGGACGCAACCGGGACTGTAAGACGTTATTTTTCTTAATCGATTGTTGTGTTTAACTATTTGAATAATTCCAGGATGGCTGGCAAACCAGATCCACCAGCACCTGAGAACAATAATTTGGAAAAAGATATGTAAGTATAGTAGTATATATATTGTGTTTCTTTTTGTCGTTATTTTATTTACGCGGCAATCGAGTTGTTGTCAAGGCATTATAAGTGAAGTAATAGTTTACTATTTGCGAAATTGTCAAATCAAATTATTATGTCGGTACGACATTCAAATCTTCAAGAAACGAGCCTATACCTTCCTAAAAGGCCGGCAACGCATCCGCACTCCTTCTGGTGTAGCTGATGTCCATGGACGGCGGTGATCACTTACCATCAGGTGACCCGCTTGCTCGTTTGCCTTCCTGTAATATATTAAAAAAAAAATTAAATCGTCGTGGGTTCGATTCCCACCCTGGACAAACATTCGTGTGATGAACACTTGTGTTTGTTCACGCTTCGGCATGAATGGGCCGGCTAGACCGGAATGAAACGATGGCCTCACAGAAGACCGATGTGAAGCAGCGCCTGCGCTGTATTGCCGAGTGAGTGAGGGTACCGGAGACCCAATTGGGGGAAAGGGGGTTAAAGGTTGGCAGTGCACTTGTGACTACTGGTGCTACAGGTATAGGCGTCGGTAATCGCTTACCATAATTATTCATTTAGCAGTTTCATCTTAACTGGTGGTCAAATATTTGCAATAATGTTTCCACTGGATATTGTATATGTATACCTACAATATTGATGAGACTATCGTCAGCTCATGGCGAATTTAGCACTTACGAAATTCGTTGGCTTAGTAAGGGGTTCGGATGGTGTAAATTGGAAGCACATCTGCCTAGTCTGTGGAAGGTTGTGGGTTCGAATCCCACCTGAACCCTCCGATGTTTTTTTTTAAGTGCAATATTTACTTAAATCTATTCTATTCATGGCTTTCTTGACGCGTTGTATGTTTGCTACAGAGTACCCCCCGCTGCCCCGCTGCGGCGCCCCCGCTCGCCCGCCGCGAAGCCTCAGCGACGGGACGATGACGTACCTGACCAGACTGGACCAAAGGTACCTACTATCATCATACAAAGTGTATCTGTGAACATCTACATTCCATTTAACCAGCAGACGTAACCAACCACTACTTGAACATTAAAATCTTGAAGAAACATAAAACATTTATTTATTTGCTAAAATACGCATTGATACATGGTGTACCAATGGTATCTTGTAGTTATGGTATCCAGCCTCCCAAATTTGACAATAAACTTAAATTCAATTTATGTATACAGAATATAATTTAAATATATCCCATCAAAAACAATACTTGTCCAAAAAACCAAGTCTCGCAACTACCGTCAAAAGTGGTGAGATCCATGTTTTGCCAAATAGGTTATTCATTTATTGACTTGGCAATCACACAATATATCTCACAAGTAATGCATTAAATTGATTCGGTTGTTTAATAAATAAACTACTAAATTTCCTTCCAGAAATACCCACCGACACAGAACAACAACAACAAACAACAAGGCAACCGCAACTTCCCCCACGGACCGCGCAACTTCAACAACACAAGCACCAACAACAACAAGTATAAGACAGGAGATAGAGATAGGAGGCAACCGCGGAGAGATAGCGGGGATGAGGAGGAAAACTGGGGCGATAAGCGTAAGTATTAAATACCTATAACAACAACCAACAACAGCAACCACAACATCAACAACAAGTATGATCAGGCAGGGGACAGGAATAGGAATACTTGGGCAATAAGCGCAAGTATAAACCCATAACGACAACAACCAACAACAGCAACCACAACATCAACAATAAGTAGTATAATCAGGCAGGGGAAAAGGAAAACTGGGGCGATAAGCGTAAGCATTAAATACCCATAACAACAACAACCAACAACAGCAACCACAACATCAACAACAAGTATGATCAGGCAGGGGACAGGAATAGGAATACTTGGGCAATAAGCGCAAGTATTAAATACCCATAACAACAACAACCAACAACAGCAACCACAACATCAACAACAAGTATGATCAGGCAGGGGACAGGAAGAGGAATACTTGGGCGATAAGGGCAAGTATTAAATACCCATAACAACAACAACCACAACAGCAACCACAACATCAACAACAAGTATGATCAGGCAGGGGACAGGAAGAGGAATACTTGGGCGATAAGGGCAAGTATTAAATACCCATAACAACAACAACCAACAACAGCAACCACAACATCAACAACAAGTATGATCAGGCAGGGGACAGGAATAGGAATACTTGGGCAATAAGCGCAAGTATTAAATACCCATAACAACAACAACTAACAACAGCAACCACAACATCAACAACAAGTATGATCAGGCAGGGGACAGGAATAGGAATACTTGGGCGATAAACGCAAGTATTAAATACCCATAACAACAACAACCAACAACAGCAACCACAACATCAACAACAAGTATGATCTGGCAGGGGACAGGAAGAGGAATACTTGGGCGATAAGCGCAAGTATTAAATACCCATAACAACAACAACCAACAACAGCAACCACAACATCAACAACAAGTATGATCAGGCAGGGGACAGGAATAGGAATACTTGGGCGATAAGCGATAATTTAATATTTGAAATACCCACTGACACAGAACAACTACTTTGACGATTATTTAAACGATATATAAAGCATTGTACATCATACTGTTACTGTAATCTTAATCCTATCAAAAACAATACTTGTCAAAAAGTGGTGAGATCCATGTTTTGCCAAGTCGGTTATTCATTTATTGACTTGGCAATCACATTAAAGCACAATATATCTCACAAGTAATGAATTATATTGATTCGGTTGTTTAATGTGATTGCCAAGTCAATAAATGAATAACCGACTACAGTAGTTCATAACAGTAGTTCATAATAAAGGAAATTACACATAAGTTTCCCAAGTTTTATACTTGCTTTTCAATTTATGTTGAATAACACAAATTGCCACATGTGAATTAAAAGCGTCGGATTTTTTAAATTATTAAAGATGCCAGTATGAAACACTTTGGGTTGCCAGCATTTTATAAGAAATCTACCAAAACACCCAAAAATGTACAGCGTGCCATGGATTTTAAATAATTTTGTGAAATAACGACAGAGGTATCTATAGGTAAAGTTGCTCGCTAATGGTAAAGTTACCACAGATGACGGTACCTATATTGTTTTTCTGTCTGTGTGTACATGCTTTTGTATTGCAATCGGGAACTTTATGTGGTTATAAAATAGTTTTAATTTCATAAGATTGTAATATGTTATGTATACCAAATAAAAAAAAAAAAAAAAAATTGATACATTATCTATTTCTCCCACAGCCGCCGCCACGTCAGCACCAATCACATCACAGCCTACCCCCCACCAAACCCCCACTGACTCAGCCAGGCAGCCCAGGCCGCAGCCCAAGCCCGAGCCAGTGGCTGAGCCTCCCAGGCCTGTGGCCGCTGAAGCGCCTAGGCCTGTGGCCGCTGAAGCGCCTAAGCCTGTGGCCGCTGAGGCGCCCAGGCCTGCCGTGAAAGCGCCAGGGTCTGTGGCAGATGCTACGCCAGCTAAGAGTACTAAGAAACTCGTGCCTAGTAGGTAAGTATCCTGAAAAAAATCTGAACAGAAGAGTTTAGGTTCAGTCAACAGTAAAAGTAGATGATCAAAATCAAAACTCTATACTTACTATTGAGCGGAGTTTGCGTCAGAACTCTATGAATTTAACACCATACAGTTCTGACGCGAACTCCGCTAATTAGTGAGTATACCCAAAACTGGAATTCAAGACCAAAAAATCTACTACAATGTTGCTACTGCAATAAAATGATCGTACCATAGTATACCCCTTTTTATCAAAAACACTCGCTGATGTAGGGTAATCGAGACAGTGATTGCCCACTTAAGAAAATGATGCAAAGTTTTATTTCAATGAAATCCTTTATTTAACAATTGGGTAGCAGTGTGCGACTTTTATATAACATTGGTAGTTTAGCTTTGAGATAAGTTAGCAACATTCAAATATCTAAAGAATATTTGTAAATATAACGTTTTGCAAAAAAAAATCTTAAAATTTGTTCTAAAAATTCAGTGATTGCCCACCCCCTCTAAATACTAAATGGAATGTTTTCATACCATGATAACTGCTTCAAATGATACATCAAAGCTTTAACTAGCTCGTTGTTTAGCTTTCACATTCAAAAAATAAAATAAAAGTGACACAATCATTAAAACTACTAAGTGTATCCGATTCTCCTAAGGAATTCGAGTTTTTTGAAGAGACGAACACCTGCTGTGCAAAAACAGCCATTTTAGTATATATTTTTTAAAATGTTGACAAATTTCTTATTTAGAATTCTGATAAAGAGTACTCTAGTGTTATTTAACGGATTTAATTCAAAACTACTCCTTTGTAAATAAGTTAAAATCTACGTTAACCTTAAACCTGGCAATCACTGTACCCTGGGCAATCACTGTCTCGGTTCCCCTAATTTATTTATTGGTAATTTTGATTCTATAATTTAAAAAAAATATTTTATGTACTTTTTTCACGTAAATACAAGAAACTTAAATAAAAACTTAACCATCCGTAATTTTAGTTTTCAAAGATGGTATTGCGCTTGTAACACTTCAGGTGTTAATAACATTTGGTACACAACACTTTAACAATGTATGGAAACTTGACAGTTTAGTCTGCATAACAAGAAAAATAATGCCAAAAAGGTTGGCGAAACCTGAAAACGTCACTTGAAAATTACATAAGTGACATTAACAGATTTGACAGTGACGTATCTGTCGTAGATTTTTTGGTCTTGAATTCCAGTTTGGAGTATAGTGACATTTTGATAGATGGAACCTCAGTTCTACGGCCCCCATTGTTTCACCCCCTCTTTTGCGTTTAGGGTTTCTTTGATCGAGTACTTTAATAATGTAATTAGTAATTAGTAAAATTCATAATAAAAACTGGTTAATGCAGAAAAGCTACTATGATGTAGAAGATTATTTAAATGAAGTGGATTCTTGGACATGTTAATTTCTTTGCCTTTTATTTTATATGTATAATTTGATTCCATAATTTTACTTGGACGATCATCTAAACGATAAAAGCATTGGTTATCATACTGTAACTGTAATCTTAATAATGATTTTTTTTAATTATTAGCAGAATGAAAATTGTAATGATTATAATTTGACAAGAGTAACTACTGATTTTCTTGCTGATTCTTCTCGGTAGAAATCAACTTTCCGAATCAGCGGTAGCTTACATAATATTTGACATTCATAAATGTTCTATAAGGACTTAAATTGATTAAAGAATATTTCTATTTCTATTTCTATACGCCAAAAGGTCGTGGGTTCGATCCCCACCCCGAACAAACATTCGTGTGATGAACACTTATGTTTGTTCAGTGTCTGGGTGTAATATATGTATTTAAGTATTATATTTGTGATCCTCTGTTGTCTGATATCTGTAACACAAGTGCATAAGCTACTTAGTACGGAGTCAGGTCAATGTATGAGATGTGTGAATTTATTATTTACTAGTGGCCGCCCGCAACTTCGTTTGCGTGAACTTTATGACTCTTGGCTTAAAGATGAACAAACTTGGAACCCCCTTTTTGCTCCATTAGGGGTTTAAGTTTGGAATATCCTTCCTTATAGGATCTCATCCAAAAATGCTCATCACATTTGACAATTTTCCATTCCATTTCATTCCATATTTGTTACTAGCGGCCGCCCGCGACTTCGTCCGCGTGGAAAAGTAACTTTTTACCCCCCTTTTAACCCCTTACAACCCCCTTAATATTATTATGTTGATACAAATTATTTCGACCAAATTTGGTACCATAAAAACGGTCATTGTGACTAAACCTTAAAAGATAGACATATGCCGTCGCGGACTTTTTTTTAGATCATGTATAGAGGAATAATTCTTTCATACATATTTTTTGTGTATCTTGAACCGTTTTCGCAGCGCACGCAAAGAAAGCCTTCAAAAATGAATAATTTTCCCCGTTTTTTACACATTTACCGCTCTGTCTTTGCTCCTATTGGTCATAGCGTAATGTTATTTAGCCTATAGCCTTCCTCGATAAATGGACTATCCAACAAAAAAAGAATTATTCAAATCGCACCAGTAGTTTCGGAGATTAGCGCGTTCAAACAAACAAACAAACAAACAAACAAACAAACTCTTCAGCTTTATTATATTAGTATAGATAGTGGAGCTGGGCTCTTAGAGTTCCAAACCCGATGTTCCATGATCTTTGATTTTTTTCATGGCATCATAAAATGCTCATCAATCTAAACAACTTTTGTTAAAGTGCCATTGACCTACCTCTTATAGTTTAGCTGGGCTGTTGTGGTTCTACATCAAGGAGCCTGGTCTTCAAAATATAATATATCCTATAAGTTGCCCTGATATTACAGCTATACAATAAAAAAAGTTTCAATCGAATTGGTTTAGTAGTTTCCGAGATTAGCGCGAACAAACAGACAAACAGATAAACAGACAAACAGACAGACAAACATTTTAAAAATCATTGATTCATGTTCTGTTACTGTTTTTTAGTCGTCCTAAGTTATTTTGAGATAAATATCTTCAATGTACAGACACAGCTTTTTTACATTTTTATTATATGTATAGATTTATTATTTAAACTTGTCATTTTCATCTGTCAGTTTACTTTACATGATTATGAATCAGAGTATAGTGTAATGGATATGTTAGACTAATGCAATATTCCGTCCTACCCCAGCTACCTCATCGAGCATCTATCCCTCGGCGACACAGTCCTCCTCTCCGTGGAGTCGGCGGGGAGCGACAGTCGCGCGCCCCGCGGCTTCGTCTGCCTCGCCATGCACGAGAAGTTTGAGAAGGAGTACCAGGATCTGTGCGAGCAGTATACTGTGGATTGCGAGGCTGAGACTAGTACTATCACGTGAGTATGATTAGCGTGGCGTGTTTTTTTAATGTCCTAAGTTGAGAACTAGATTTCGTAATCTGTGTTATTTTTGGGGCTGCTTGGATCATCTATAAATTTCGTAATGAATTTATTGCTTTTAAATTTTTTCCTTAAATATTAGAAAATCAGGGCGCCCTATTGGTCTAGTAGTTAACGTACCGGGCCGTGATCTTCAGGGTCTCGGGTTCGATTCCCGGGTCGGGCAAAAGTATGTGTCGAATTTTTCGAACGTAACTCGGGATTGTGATCATCGCAACGCATTAGGCAAGCGTGGTGATTAAACCTAATATAGCCATAGTAGCGATGACTTGATTTCTATGATGGAGGCCTTTGCCCTGCACACAGTGGTCCCGGCTCCTAAGAAGGGCGGTCATGGGGATTGCAGGTCGGATTAAAAATAAGATATATCTTTTTACCTAAGAAATTATTGTTTTTGAGGTTCTAAGGGTAATGAATAACAAGTACCCATAATTTTTTTTAAAGCAAGGTTGATATTATATTGTCAAAAAAAACATTCATCATACTAAAAAATAGGAAGGTAAGTAGGTAACAATAAAATTAGTTTTACTTATTTATTAGTTCTGAGCATAGCTTATTTGGCATATAAATAATAAAATTTACCAGTTAATACTTAACGGAACATAGTATTTAATATAAAACAAGGGTTATTTCACACATTATGTTAACGAAAATTACATTTTTGATAGAAATATAAATAGTTTAAATACTTAATAAATCCAACACTTCTTTTGCTAATACAGACTTCTTCTTACAAGGTAACTTTCTTATGCTAGAAATAAGTGGATCTAAATTAAGAGGAAGCCTGTTCAAAAGATCAATGTATTCACGTAGTCCTCCGTCAGAGCTCCGAAGTATACAGACTTCGATCTTGTTTAACCAGTCACTGTATTTGCCAATCAGCTTAGATTTTGACCTCCCCAGATTCTTCCAATATGCAGCAAATCGTTTACAGAGATTATAAATTAAATCGTTCAACTTATCGGTCTGGATATTTTCAGTGCCCGGCTAAGAGGCTGCTAGCATTCCAAACACTTCACGTGATCTATCTGCCTCGTTTTTTTTATTTGTGGCAGATAACTATGTGTTTAGAACGTGCATTCGAGAGAAAGATCACTTGATAGTGGTCCCTGCAGAATAAAAAAAAACATATTTACCTAAGGTATCAAATTTACCTATATAGCACCTAGTCCTTTCAATGACTTATAGCAATCCTCGGCGCAGTTTTGCGCAACTAAGCGTTACAGTTTTCAAAACTAGACAAACAAGAGATTATTTTGATATATGTTACATCTATGGGAATTCGTTCCTTCCTAAGTAAAAGTTTAATTGAATATGGAAGAGTGGCGAAAAATAAAGAAATCGGAATCTCTCTTTGACGGTGCTAATTACCGATAATGATAGGCTTAAAGTTAACACAAAATGATTTAAAATGTCGTACATACCTTCTGTTTGAATATCCATGGCACAACAAATCACAAACAATCACTTTCCGAGAACATCAACACTTTGAAAACAATAGAAATTTCGGTGATAAAATAACGCTAATGAGCACTAACGAAATGTTACCACTTCGGGTGCAAAAAATTAAATGTTCCACGTATGTCATTGCAATTTAATTCATACCTGGGGGTAGAAGGGTTATTTATCTACCCTCTAAAGGTAAATGATGTCATAATTTGACCATCGACATTTCAGCCCTATGACCTATGGCGGGACCGCTGTGCTGCAGTGGGATAGTATATAGGCTGATTTTACAGGTTAATCTATGAGATGTGTGAATTTAACTGATTTATTGCGTAGCCCACTTTTAGGGACTTATGCCCATGGCGGCTAACAAATCTTCAGTGACGCCTACTGGCGTCAGCCGTCACACAGTAAAGTGACGCCCATAGGCGTCTTCCGCCATGATTAAACACATTTTGCTTTTTGTTATGATTTTGACTTGTTTATAAGTACATTCAGTCGGGATCAGATATCAATTATTATTTAAATAATGTCTTAAAGGTGTCATCCGTAATGAATCGGTTAACTGTCGATTTTTTTACGATTGCACATTTCTGTTGATATGTTAGACACCATATTTTGAATCTTTAGTGTTGGAAATAAGGTTCAAAAACAATTAAAATTGTATTTATACCTAAAGGATGTGTTTTGTTTTCGTGTACAGTCCAGCCATCGGCGAGAGCTTCTCATACCTGAACCCATCAGACGGTGGCTGGTACCGCTGCCGCCGAGTGTCCGCCTCCCTCGCCGCCATGCTGGACGCCGGCCGCCTGCAGCCACTGGCGGCCACGCCCAAGCCGCTGCCGGGCCGGTACAGCGACATGCCGGAGTTCTGCTGCCTGCTGGATACCACCGGCGTCCAGGTGAGTGAGGGTCACTGGCGGCCACGCCCAAGCCGCTGCCGGGCCGGTACAGCGACATGCCGGAGTTCTGCTGCCTGCTGGATACCACCGGCGTCCAGGTGAGTGAGGGTCACTGGCGGCCACGCCCAAGCCGCTGCCGGGCCGGTACAGCGACACGCCGGAGTTCTGCTGCCTGCTGGATACCACCGGCGTCCAGGTGAGTGAGGGTCACTGCCGCCTGCTGGATACCACCGGCGTCCAGGTGAGTGAGGGTCACTGCCGCCTGCTGGATACCACCGGCGTCCAGGTGAGTGAGGGTCACTGCCGCCTGCTGGATACCACCGGCGTCCAGGTGAGTGAGGGTCGCTGCCGCCTGCTGGATACCACCGGCGTCCAGGTGAGTGAGGGTCGCTGCCGCCTGCTGGATACCAACAGTGTCCATACGGAGTGATACCACTGCCTCACAGAAAACCGGCGTAAAGCAGCCACTGTGCTGTGTTTCGCCGAGTGAGTGAGGGTACCGGAGGCCCACCCGGGGGGAAGGGGATAAAAGGTTGGCAGCGCACTTGTAACTCTACTGGTGTTGCAGGTGTCCATGAGCGGCGGCATTGCTTACCATCAGGTGATCCGCCTGCTCGTTTGCTAGCTATCACATAAAAAAAAGGGTGAATGAGGGTCACTGCCGCCTGCTGGATACCAACAGTATGTGCAGTAAACTGACACATGTCAATGTGTCATCCCCATACATTATCACTCAATTTGACACATGCAAAATGTCAAAATGCATAGAAACTTGTCATTTTCATCTGTCAGTTTACCTTACATGATTATTAATCAAGAGTATAGATATGTGAATAGTCCCCAAGACCACCGATATTGTATTCGTAAATAATTGAGACATCACATACATTGTACTGGTCCCAAACTAAGGTTTTCCCTTGTACTATGGAAACCAGAAACAACGAAGGAACCACATACACCCAGACCCAAGACAAAAATCTGTTTCATCAACAAACATTTGTGTTGATGCGGGAATCGAACCCGCGACCTTTGCGTCTCAACCAGCGCTCAATCCATTGTGCCATTAGCATTAAGTTCAGTAATTTGTTGTGCAGTAAAGAGTATCTATCTTGTCCACAGGTGGGAGACAACCTCAAATGCAAGTTGATCTCCAAAACGGACGACGTTTACAAAGTGTCGCTGGAGCACGTGGAGACGGGCGCTCCGGCCGGCGAGGGCGAAGTCTCCCGCTGGGTGCCTACAGTGGAGTACCCCGCGCTGGCGCCTGCGCCCCCCGCTGCTGCGGGTAAGATGATTTATAAAAGTTTAGCCTATATATATACTGTCCCACTGCAGGGCAAAGGCCTCTATCATAGAAATCAAGTCATCGCTACTATGCTGGGATTAGGCTTGATCACCACGCTTGCCTAATGCAATGCGGTGCGGTGATTTTACCCGAGCTATGTTCGTAAAATTCGAAACATATTTATTGCTCGACCCGGGATTCGAACCCGGGACCCCGAGATAACGGCCCGGTACTTAAACCACTAGACCAAAGATGCTTTATACAGGGGATTTACTTATTGACTGATGACTGGCCGGATGGCGCGTTTGGTAGTGACCCTACCTCATACGCCAAAGATCGTGGGTTCAATCCCCAGACAAACATTCGTGCGTTGAACTCGTCTTTTTTTTTATGTGATAGGTAGCAGGCAAGCAGGCGGATCACCTGATGGTAAGCAATTGCCGCCGCTCATGGAGACTTGCAATACCAGTGGAGTCACAAGTGCGCTGCTAACCTTTTATCCCCTTCCGCGGGCAGTGGGACAGTAAATAAGGGGGGGGGGGCATTGGGACAGTAAATAGGGGATGCAGTGGAACAGTAAATATGGGGGGGCAGTGGACAGTAAATAGGGGGGGCAGTGGGACAGTTAATACGGGGGCAGTGGGACAGTAAATAGGGGGGCAGTGGGACAGTAAATAGGGGGGAGGGCAGTGGGACAGTTAATACGGGGTCAGTGGGACAGTAAATAGGGGGGGTCAGTGGGACAGTAAATAGGGGGGGCAGTGGGACAGTTAATACGGGGTCAGTGGGACAGTAAATAGGGGGGGTCAGTGGGACAGTAAATAGGGGGGGCAGTGGGACAGTTAATACGGGGTCAGTGGGACAGTAAATAGGGGGGGTCAGTGGGACAGTAAATAGGGGGGGCAGTGGGACAGTTAATACGGGGTCAGTGGGACAGTAAATAGGGGGGGTCAGTGGGACAGTAAATAGGGGGGGCAGTGGGACAGTTAATACGGGGTCAGTGGGACAGTAATAGGGGGGGTCAGTGGGACAGTAAATAGGGGGGGCAGTGGGACAGTAAATAGGGGGTCAGTGGGACAGTAAATAGGGGGGGGCAGTGGGACAGTAAATAGGGGGGCAGTGGGACAGTAAATACGGGGTCAGTGGGACAGTAAATAGGGGGGTCAGTGGGACAGTATATAGACTGATGATACTTTACTTTTACCTCTGTTTCGTGTGCAATAAAAAGTATATTAATTAATGAATTCCTCTTATAGCAATCCAGCCGCAGATACCCGAGGTCCGTCGTCCGGACGTGACCAACAACTCGCGCGTGCTGCTGGTGGACGCGACGGCGTACGAGCGTGCGTTCGTGCGGCCCACGGACGCGGCCTCGCAGCGGAGGTTCGACCAGATACTGGAGGACGTGGTCATGTACGCCGGCAATGGTGAGTGGAGACGTAGGATTGATTCGTTCCTCATCTAGCAATCCAGACGCAGATATGTACCGGAGGTCCGGACGTGATCAACGATCACAGGAGGTCCGGACGTGACCAAGGACAAACCAAGGTCCGCACGTGACCAACGATCATAGGAGGTCCGGATGTGACCAACGATCACAGGAGGTCCGGACGTGATCAACGATCACAGGAGGTCCGGATGTGACCAAGGACCACCGGAGGTCCGGACGTGACCAACGAGCGCAGTAGGTCCGGACGTGACCAATGACTGTACCCGAGATCCGTCTTCTGGACGTGACCAACGACTGTACCGATGGTTCGTCGTCCGGACGTGACCCAAGACTACTGGAGGTCCGTCGTCCGGACGTGACCAACAACTCGCGCGTGCTGCTAGTGGACGCGACGGCGTACGAGCGTGCGTTCGTGCGGCCCACGGACGCGGCCTCGCAGCGGAGGTTCGACCAGATACTGGAGGACGTGGTCATGTACGCCGGCAATGGTGAGTGGAGACATGATTAGTTCATTCCTTATGGATTGCTAGTCCAGACGCAGATATGTAAAGGAGGTCCGGACGCGACCAAGGACTACCGGAGGTGCGGACGTGACCAACGACCACAGGTGATCCGGACGTGACTAAGGACTACCGGAGGTCCGGACGTGACCAACGACCACAAGTGATCCGGACGTGACCAACAACCAACGGAGGTCCGGACGTGACCAAACACAGCAGGTGGTCCGGACGTGACCAATGACTGCACCCGAGGTCCGTCGTCCGGACGTGACCAACGACTAGAGGTCCCTTTTCCGGATGTGACCAATGACAGTGCCGGAGGTCATTGTTCGGACGTGACCAACGATAAGTGGTCACTCGTCCGGATGTGACCAATGACAGTGCCGGAGGTCATCGTACGGACGTGACCAACGACTGTAGAGGTCCTTCGTCCGGACGTGACCAACGACTGTACCGATGGTCCGTCGTCCGGACGTGACCAACAACTCGCGCGTGCTGCTGGTGGACGCGACGGCGTACGAGCGTGCGTTCGTGCGGCCCACAGACGCGGCCTCGCAGCGGAGGTTCGACCAGATACTGGAGGACGTGGTCATGTACGCCGGCAATGGTGAGTGGATTGATTCATTCAATGGACGACGGATTGATTCATTCCTCATCTAGCAATCCAGACGCAGATATGTACCGGCGGTCCTGATGTGACCAACGACCACATGAGGACCGGACGTGACCAAGGTCAACCGGAGTTCCGAACGTGACCAACGATCACAGGAGGTCCGGACGTGACCAACGATCACAGGAGGTCCGGACGTGACCAACGATCACAGGAGGTCCGGACGTGACCAACGATCACAGGAGGTCCGGACGTGACCAAGGACAACCGGAGGTCCGGACGTGACCAACGAGCGCAATAGGTCCGGACGTGACCAATGACTGTACCCGAGGTCCGTCTTCTGGACGTGACCAACGACTGTACCGATGGTTCGTCGTCCGGACGTGACCAACGACTACTGATGGTCCATCGACCGGACGTGACCCACAACTCGCGCGTGCTGCTGGTGGACGCGACGGCGTACGAGCGTGCGTTCGTGCGGCCCACAGACGCGGCCTCGCAGCGGAGGTTCGACCAGATACTCGAGGACGTGGTCATGTACGCCGGCAATGGTGAGTGGAGACATGATTAGTACAGTGGCCAGCACATCAAGTTACTACACTTTGACCTTGAGCGCATCGAAGATGAACTGAGAAAATCGCACGAAAGAGACAAAATAGCGTTGGGCAGATTCTAACTTCACTAGTTTCGTGCCGCCCAGT
>CM026302.1:5794546-5860339 GCA_014851415.1 Cnaphalocrocis medinalis
GCCGGATGTGACCAATGCAGTGCCGGAGGTCATCGTACGGACGTGACCAACACTGTAGAGTCCCTGTCCGGACGTGACCAACACTCGCGCGTGCTGCTGGTGGACGCGACGGCGTACGAGCGTGCGTTCGTGCGGCCCACAGACGCGGCCTCGCAGCGGAGGTTCGACCAGATTACTGGAGGACGGGGTCATGTACGCCGGCAATGGTGTTAGTGGAGACGACGGATTGATTCATTCCTCATCTAGCAATCTAGACGCAGATATGTACCGGAGGTCCGGATGTGACCATGGACTACCGGAGGTCCGGACATGACCAACAACTTACTGAGGTTCGGATGTGACCAACAACTAACGGAGGTCCGGATGTGACCAAAAAATATAAGAGGACCGGACGTGACCAATTACTACCGGAGATCCGGGCGTGACCAACAACTAACGGAGGTCCTGACGTGACCAACGATTACCTGAGGTCCGGACGTGACCAATGACAACCCAAGGTCCGTCGTCCGGACGTGACCAACGACTAGAGGTCCCTCATCCGGATGTGACCAATGACAGTGCCGGAGGTCATCGTCAGGACTTGACCAACGACTGTACCGATGGTCCGTCGTCCGGACTTGACCAAAGACTACTGGAGGTCTGTCATCCGGACGTGACCAACAACTCGCGCGTGTTGCTGGTGGACGCGACGGCGTACGAGCGCGCGTTCGTGCGGCCCACATACGCGGCCTCGCAGCGGAGGTTCGACCAGATACTGGAGGACGTGGTCATGTACGCCGGCGCTGGTGAGTGGAGACTACGGATTGATTCATTCCTTATCTAGAAATCTAGACGCAGATAAGGACCGGAGGTCTGCACGTAACTAAGGACTACCGGAGGTCCGGACGTGACCAAAGACTACCGGAGGTCCGGACGTGACCGACGACTACAGGAAGTCCGGACGTGACCAAAGGATTCAAGAGGTCCGGACGTGACCGACGACTACAGGAAGTCCGGACGTGACCAAAGAATTCAAGAGGTCCGGACGTGACCAATTACTACCGGAGATCCGGGCGTGACCAACAACTAACGTAGGTCCGGACGTGACCAACGGTTACTTTAGCTCTGGACGTGACCAATGATAAGATGTCAACTCGTCCGGATGTGACCAATGACAGTGCCCGAGGTCATCGTCCGGACGTGACCAACGACTCTGGAGGTCCGTCGTCCGGACGTGACCAACAACTCGCGCGTGCTGCTGGTGGACGCGACGGCGTACGAGCGCGCGTTCGTGCGGCCCACGGACGCGGCCTCGCAGCGGAGGTTCGACCAGATACTGGAGGACGTGGTCATGTACGCCGGCAATGGTGAGTGGAGACATGATTAGTTCATTCCTCATCTAGCAATCCAGACGCAGATATGTACCGGAGGTCCGGACGTGACCAACGACAACAGAATGTCCAGACGTGACCAAGGACTACCGGAGGTCTGGTCGTGACCTTCAACAAACGGAGGTCCGGACGTGACTAATGACTACCCGAGGTCCGTCGTCCGGACGTGACCAACGACGTTAGGCTGTCCCCCCGCAGTGGAGCAGCATATTGTCTTATTCTTTACTTTATTGTGCCTTCAAATTAAAAACAATAAAATATGGAGTGAAATACAAATACCTTGAAATCGTTTTCTTATTTATTTTGTTTTGTTTTTATGTGATAGGTAGCAGACGAGCAGGCGGATCACCTGATGGTAAGCAATTGCCGCCGCTCATGGACACTTGCAACACCAGTGGAGTTACAAGTGCGCTGCCAACCTTTTATCCCCTTCCCCCCGGGTGGGCCTCCGGTACCCTCACTCACTCGGGGAAACACAGCACAGGGGCTGCTTCACGCCGGTTTTCTGTGAGGCAGTGGTATCACTCCGGTCGAGCCGGCCCATTTATGCCGAAGCGTGGCTCTCCCACAGTTTTTTTTTTTTTATGTGATAGGTAGCAGACGAGCAGGCGGATCACCTGATGGTAAGCAATTGACCGCCGCTCATGGACACCTGCAATACCAGTGGAGCCACAAGTTTATACACAGTTTTATTTGGAAAACCAACACCTGTCTTAATACAATAATGTTTTCAATGGCTTTTTAGTTCCCATTATACACGATTGTAGAGTGTAATGTTCGTTACAGCCGCACCGCTGAAGGAGCCGCCGCAGAAGGGCCAGGTGGTGATCGGCAAGTTCTCCGACGGGCTGTTCTACCGCGCCCTGTGCAAGAGGACCAACGTCAAGCAGAATAAATACTTGCTCGAATATATCGAGTTTGGTGAGTCACTAATATAGATTTAAGTAAGTAAAACATTTATTGACCACACAAGAAGAGATACAACACAACAGTAGTAAGATACATAATAAGAAGTAGGTAGATACGAGAAACGGAAAGGAACATTACGTGCTTACATAATATAGACAGATAGGTGGTCAATAAGATCCAAACTCAGCATATGCTGATTTTTTAGTGGAGACATAAATTCAATTAAAAAAAATACAAATTAATGTGACCAAAATAGAAATACCAATTATTACAGAGGACGGCCTCGACGGCGCAGTGGACTAAGATGTTCGCCCGAAGCGCGAAAGGTCCCGGGTTCGATTCCTGGTTAAGTCAATTTAGGAAACTACGTTTACTAAGTTTTCTTTTGTTTGGGTGTTCTGAGTTGACGCCCCCAGTTAATTATCTTCATCTGATACTCATAGTGCAGGAGTGGCCCTAGTTTGAGACCAGGTTGATTGGTGTGATTGTCTGGCGCATTTATTATTATTTAATGTTATATTATTTAAATAATTAACGAAAATAAACTAGTTAACTGACAAATCGAGAATATAGTCCGCGGCATCTAACAATAACGATGACACACTGTATATGTTTTTAAGTATTATGTTTGTGATTCCTCTCATCTATAACACAAGTGCTTAAGCTATAGCTGGAGGCACGAAAGTATAGCGATGACCGTTATTTTGCGCACTTGTAAAAAATAAGACTGCTATCAAAATTGGTTTCTGTGCACTCAAGGTCGTAACTACACTTTCTTGCCTCGGACTATACTTAGTAGGTACTTTAGTTATCTTTACAGTCTTAGTAATCTTTACAGGTTTACGTAACCTAATGCGATAGTATAACTATTACTATACCTATTATTATTATTATGAACAGGTAACGTAGAAATAACAGCCCTAGAGAACATCTACGCCTGCCCCGCCTCCCTGGATTTGGCCACGCGGCCCACCGAGGCCTCGCTGGTCGCGCTGCAGGGGCAGTGCGCGGCGTTCACCTCGCCTGCCATGGACTACCTCGACGGACTGAAGGATAATCTGGAGGAACTTCTGCTGGTTAGTGCTATACTTACCAGAATCAGCATATACAAAGTGATTTTTTAAACACTATACAAATTTTCAAGATCGAATCAACAACTACAACTCTCTCCAAGAAACATTAGTCGAAAAACGACAAAAAAAATTGTACTTCCCGTACTATAGGTATCGCGTGATCCGTCTGGTTTGTGAAAAAAGTAAAAAAAATATGACCCATGTTTCTAGGAGAAAGCTGTTCACTTACAGATTTTAAGCTTAAAAATTTGGATAGGGTTTAAAATTTCACCTTGTATACTGTCCCACTGCAGGGCGAAGGCCTCCATCATAGTAATCAAGTCATCGCTACTGATGGGATTATTCTGGTCAAATCTTTTGCTCATTATCATCATCTTAGTTTTAGTAGTGGAAGAGCCTAGCCTTGGCATGGGCTGGTGATATCACGTGCGAGGCCGAAGACCGGCGTGAAGCAGCGCCTGCACTATGTTTCGCCGGCGAAACTCTAGGGTGCTGCAATCGACACCCAGCGCCATCTATTGGCAGGCAGTGGAACTACTGTCCCGAAACGAAGTGAGGGCGGGCTACTAGTCAATAAATAAAAGAAGACCCTCTAACCATAGACTGACCGAAACTCATCATCCACAGACGCTACCATCAGGAGCCAGCTCGGCGGCCAGTGGGAGCAGCGTCTGCCTCACAGAGGTGAAGACCAACGAGTCTCTGAACAGGAAGCTGCAGCAGATGTGCACGCCGGAGTGGAAGAAGCTCGAGGAGAGAGGCGGGGATGTCGTCGGTAAGTTTGTTTTTTACATTATAGCGGCCAAACGAGCGGACGGCTCACCTGATGGTAAGTGATCACCGATTTATACCTCGTGAATGGGCCGACTCGACCGGGGAAGTACCTTCCTCTCACATTAGACCAACGTGAAATAACAGCAGTGTTTGCTTTCATGCCGCCTGCTATACTCCCTGTATAGGATTATACTTTACTTTTTTATCAAGAACTAGTGGCCCGCCCTCACTTCGCTTCGGGACCGTAATTCAGAAATGAACTAATAGATGGCGCTGTGTCCAATAACATCGCGCAAGCGTTTCGTGTTTTCGGTCTACCTATGAGCCTTGTCGTTGTCTATAGAAGTTCATCATCATCATCAGCAACCCACGCTCGTCCACTGCTGGACATAGGTCTCCCCCAATGCACGCCACCGCTCCCAATTTTCGGCCACTCTCATCCAGCTCACTCCAGCCAGCCTTCGAATGTCGTCATCCCATCTTGTAGCAGGGCGTCCAACACTACGTTTGCCGACCTACGACTACGTTTGAAGGACCGCATCAGAAATGATGTAATCCGACAGAGAACCAGAGTCACCGACATAGCCCACCGAATTAGCAAACTGAAGTGGCAGTGGGCTGGTCACATTAGCCGCAGAACTGACAACCGTTGGAGCCATAAAGTCCTTGAGTGGAGACCGCGACTATAGAAGTTATCTCTTTATAAATACACTCGGCGTCAAAAAAATCGCGCTAACGCGCTCATATCACGGCTTCGTATATAAAAAAGTAAAACATTTGATTGCAATATTTTTTACGTAACATTGTTTTTATATGCTCGTCTGTTAATCATGCTTCTTAATTAGTCGTGAAAACTTCCTAATTTTCCCAAAAACATAAAAAAGTAAATCAATGTTCTTGTCCCATACAATGTTCTATGGAGCTGAAAATATGATTTACTTTTAAATTTTTTTGGACGAATCAAGTAAATTCCATGGATGATGAAAATGTTGGATTAAAAGCTGAGCATATATTGGTAATGTTACCTTAAAAATATTGTAATATAATGTTTTACTTTTTAATATACGAAGCTGTGATATGAGCGCGTTAGTATGAAAACTACGCAGATGTGCGATTTTTTGACGCTGAGAGTAGTATAGAAGTATATCGTTCCGCAGACGTGGAACACATAATGTTCAGCGACATCGAGTGCGTGGAGATCCCCCCGGACGGCGGGGAGCTGGTGATCCTGGACATCTCCACGCTGCCAACCGGCATCCTGTCCGGCTGCCCGAAGGGCACGCCTTACATGAACAAGATACTAAAGACTCTAATGGATCAGGTCAGTATATCTAGTGATCCTTACTAGGACCAAGTATCGAAGGGTACAGGGAATGTCACATTTTTGATTTTTTTTTTAATTTTATTCAAGGCAAATCTTTGCCTAAAGTAGTTTGGTCCCCAATTACTTAATTTAAAAAAAAGTAAACAGATGACACCAAAAATACGTTTTTACTTTTTATCTATGGCCGAAGCGAAAAAAACTATGGAAAATATATATTTCAAACGTTACACTGCGTTTTTCTCAAAATCGTTTCATTAGGACATTCCCTGTTCTTTGCCTGTACCCTTATATGGACTGGACACGCAAATAATAGTACTCGTGAAAACGGAACAGCTACATACAGAAATCGCTAGGAGTTAAAGAGACAGAATTATGATTTTTGTCTTTGTCAGAGTTTCACTTTTTTTTGTTGGGCACAGTTCAAAATGTGCCCAACAAAGCGAGTTGCCATAGTGATTACTTGCTCAGTGAGAGTTGCGTCTTATAAAATTTCGAATTATTGTGTGTCCGAAGGACACGCCTTACCTGAACAAGATACTAAAAACTCTAATGGCTCAGGTCAGTGTCTTATTGTACACTAGCTGTTACCCGCGACATCGTCCGCGTGGAATAGTATCATTGGGTTGCATTACAACCCCCGTTTTCGCAATAAAAAGTAGCTTATGTTCTTTCTCAGGGTCTAGACCGTCTGTATACCAAATTTCATTCGAATCCGTTCAGTAGTTTTGCCGTGAAAGAGTAACAAACAGAGTTACTCTCGCATTTATAATATTAGTTTGGATTAACAATAACAGTCTCTTTTTAATCCGTTAAAATCTTCGCCATCTTCATAGATTTTGCTAATATTTTTAGTAATTATCATTATTAGATATTTAAGCGTCATATTGGTGTGTTTATTTTGAAGACACTATAACAATATAGTCTTGAAATGCCCCATTAGTCTAGTGGTTTAAGTACTAGGCCGTGATCTCGGGGTCCTAGGTTGAGTCGAAGTAGGTTTAGATTTTTTCTAAGATAGCTCTGGTTTGTGATCACCAAACCGCATTAGGCAAGCGTGGTGATTTAGCCTAATCTTACCTCTATAATAGTATGTAGTGATAACTTGATTTATACGATGGAGGCCTTTGCCCTGCAGTGGGAGAATATCTGTCTATATGATACGCTACGATTTCCTTGCGTAAGTGCTAGGTCCTTAGGTTAGAAATGTCTAGCAGATAATGGATACGTCATTAATGTATTCGCAGTAATTTGGTTGAAACAGCTATTTGATTGGATGACTAGCGCGTTTATTGAATAGCGACGTTTAATTAAATGACTAGTCCGAACGTTGAATGAACAAGCCTCACTATACGTCCAACTAATTAACGGATTGCAACATAGCTCTTTGAACAAAGCGGACGGAAAATCAGTCAGGTGATTGTAATTTAGTTCATTTTTTTTCCACTGCGGCGTTAGTGCTCTTCAAAACAAAGATGGCGTCAAACAGCTAAGATCGAATAAAATAGCACTGTGTTGATTTTTTATTTTCGAAAAAAATCTTATTAATGTGTGTTATTATGTCGTCATTTTTTTATCTAAAGTTAGTTATCATTTAAGTTTCGAACTTATCAAACTTTACGAAGTCAGCTATATCCCATTCAACGACTATGCTAAATGACGTTCAGTCATGAAGTTGAACGTTTTATTAAACAACTTGAGTTGTCCTTTAATCATTCAATTAAACGTCGCCATTCAATGAACGCGCTAGTCATCCAATCAAATAGCTGATTAAACCAGATGACTGCGACGTATGTAAGTCACTAAATGGCGGCTGACAGTTTACTTAATCCGTAAAAATCTCGACCATCTTTAATGAGTTTCCCAATGTGTCTAATAATTTGGATACAGTGAGGTTTTAGCGTCTCAACTATACTTCTATTTTGCCGATACGTGCAAAGCTTACCATCAGGTGATCCGCCTGCTCGTCTGCTACCTATCACATAAAAAAAGCGATAAGAGATACGCACAAATATTTTCATCGATATTTAAATAATAAATAAATAAATGCGCCACACAAACACACCAATCAACCTGGTCTCAAACTAGGGCAACCCCTGTACTATGATTACCAGATGACGATAATCTGGGGGCGTCAACCCAGAACACCAAGACCCAAGACAACTTAGAAAATGTAGTTTCCTAAATTGACTTGACCGGGAATCGAACCCGGGACCTTTCGCGCTTCGGGCGAACACCTTAGCCACTTCGCCATAGAGTAGAGGTGGGCGTTGTATGAACGAACCGTTTACCTAAACTGTTTTTTGTACGTGAACGATTCAACTAGTTTATAGTTCACAGATAAACTAGTTTATCCGTCGACTGGTTGACGAGTCCGTTGTCGAGTCGCGATTGTCTGGCCGTTCGTTCACGTTCACTAGGTAATCGTTTATGTGATGAAGTAGTCTTTTCGACGACGACCGTAAACTAGTCGAAAATTAGACTGTTTTTTAAACTAGTTTATCGTCGACGGTAAACGGTCTCGTTGCGTCGACTGTAAAATCGTCGACGACCCACCACTACCATAGAGGCCATTTATCACGCACTTCTCTGATATGGACAGACATTGATTTATGCGCATGTCCCCAGTCAGGTGCAATATTGATTTTAGGGTGCCTTCACGTACCTGACCGTCTAGACGAGGGGAGATGTTCCATCGAACTAATTCCTTTGATGTACAAATAAGTACTTCATAAACAACTAGACCTTATTGCAATGCGTTAAGGTTGAAAAGTGATGTATGGAAAAGTTTGTTTCGTATGGGGTCGTGATTTTGTTTATTTGTTGATTTTCATTTGAAGGGTGTAAATACTAAATAAATAAATTGAGACAACATCACATGGTGTTGCAAGTGTCCATGAGCGGCGGCAATTGCTTACCATCAGGTGATCCGCCTGCTCGTCTGCTACCTCTCACATAAAAAAAAAACATACATTGCCCTGGTCCCAAACTATGGTTTTCCCTTGTGCTTTGGAAACCAGAAACAAAGAAGGAACCACGAACACCCAGACCCAACATAAATATCTGTTTCATCAACAAACATTTTTGTTGGTGCGGGAATCCAACCCGCGACCCCTACGTCTCAACAGGCGCTCAAACCATTGCGCTAAACAGGTCGTCAAAATATCCTTACCATTCGCATTGAAATTAAACAGTTATTTTTGGTATTACATAATTTTGATAGTCGTCAAGAACACTTTTATATGAGACTTTATTTGCAAGTTGTTTGTTTATTTACTGCCTGTAAGCAGACGCGCAAATGTTTGTTAGTATAAAGAAAATAAGAAAAATAATACATTTTCAAAATGAATGAGAGAAAAAATTTAAAAAATTTCAAAATATGTGCAAAATTGGTAACACAAGTGCTTAAGCTACTTAGTATGGGAGTAGGGATGTTACGAATGTCAAAATGTTCACATTCGCGAATGCGAATGTTTACGCCGCGAATATGCGAATGCGAATGTTAAGTACTTAAGACATCAATCACATCTAATGTAAAAAAACAACATTATAAATCAATCCCGCATTAAACATTATAAATAATAGCGCCCCGTTGGTCTAGTGGTTTAAGTACCGGGCCGTGATCTCGGGGTCCCGGGTTCGATTCCCGGGTCGAGCAAAAGTATGTTTCGAATTTTTCGAACATAGCTCGGGTTTGTGATCACCAATCCGCATTAGGCAAGCGTGGTGATTAAGCCTAATCCCATCATAGTAGCGATAACTTGATATCTATGATGGAGGCCTTTGCCCTGCAGTGGGACAGTATATAGGCTGATACTTTACTTTTTTTTACTTTATAAATCAATCATTTTTATTACTTAAAAGACAAAAAACATACTGCTGCATGGTCCGCGCGGCCGATGTAGCCGATGTCAGTCTAGCAAGATCAAGACTCACTAGTTCACGCACGCACGACGTGCACACATTCGCATTCCCATAACATTCGCATTGATTTAATCGAATGCGAATGTCGATGCGAATGTTACAAACGATGCGAACCATTCGCATAAGCGAATGCGAATATTCGTAACATCCCTGGACTCAGGTCAATGATAAAATGTATGAGATGTTGTAAGCTTTGAGAACAGTGTCAAATAGCCTACTAACTGAACTGACAGCAAGAACAAAGAAGTAAGCGGCAACCTAACGAGCTGACCTCTTCCACAGATGGCTGAGTACTGCAACAGCGCGCTGGGCAAGGAGCCGTACCTGCCCAAGCATGAGGAGATGTGTATTACCCAGTGCCCACTATGTAAGTTTTTTTTTTCTATTATAAAGATACTTTTCATCGTCTCTCCCATGACTAAGTCTGGGGGTCTACTCCGCCGAACGATAAACGATATATCGTGCCAATAATCGTGTCGGAGCCTACTCTAAGTGCCATCGTATCGACTGTCGTTGATACGAATATACGAACGATATTGCTTTGACAGTTCTTACAAAAACCCTACTCTAATACACCATAAAACGATACGAATAATTGAATTTGACAGCTTCACAAACGTCAAATCGACGAACATTCCTACGAGATCTCTGATGGTGTCGTAAAGATTATCGTTTCGTTGTGATTTTGCATTTAAAGACCCATATTACTGTTCTCCGGACTAGTATCTTCCTTTACCATTGACTCCAGCTCTGTTCAATAGATTTCGGTTGTGATGACGTTTGGATTTTGATTTACATAAATCAGAGTATTTTTGGCGCCAACGCTCGAGTGTGTTCTGTGTGTTTTCGCTGCTTTACCCCTGTTTTCTTTATAATTTTTGACCCGAACTGCCTAAGGACTCTTGCTTTCGCCACTTATAATACGACTCGGACTGTGATATTGATTTTGGGATGGGAATTGATGAATATTGCTGCAGTTGCCTTGCTTTCTTAGACAACGTCTTAGTTATTGAGGATGATGAAGAATGATAATAAAAGCACCTATTGTTAAATTATATCTTGTTGTTTTCAATGTTTTCTCTACCTTATCCACACAATAAAGGGCTATGGGTTATGAAACCCAAGCGCTGCCTGCATTTGGAATGAGTTTTTGTTGTTGTTGCGCAAAATAATATGGTTAATAAAGGCACAACCTGTTAAATTTCTATGTAAAATTACTCAAAAACCTAGCCTCCTTGAATTACGATTTTATTTTCTTATTAATCAGCATTACATGCTCTTTTAATCAACGTATATTTCATTCATTACATTTTTGAATAAAATGTGGAAGCAAAACGGAGTGATTATATTCTCTTTGGTGGAAGCATATAATACAATGTACTCTGTGGTGGAAGCTGTCATAGCTCTTTTGTGTCATTTTTTTTAGCAATTTATGGTCCACAATGAAGATTAATAAACCAAACAGTCAAACTTTTTTTTAATTTTACAATCATTCGTTCACGAACATCCGAATAAAACAAAAGTAAATTGTCTATACTTACGATAATCGACACTGATTACGAACATTTCTTATAGTAGGGTACATGCGAATAATTCGAACCAATGTCGTATCGTTACGAATAATTCGTTGTCGTTTGGCGGAGTAGACCCCCTGTGTCGTAACTAGCAACAGGATAATTTTACAGGGCACCGTATTTTCTGTTTCGAACTTGATATGAAGCTGTATCTTTACAATGGCGATAGAGATAAGACGGTTGGTGGAATCCGCTTGAAAATTAATTTTAAAGAAGTTCATGTATTTAAGTCTTTTTTCTCATGATATTGGTGGTAGACGAGTCGACGGATCACCTGATGGTAAGCGAATACCGCCGCCCATGCGACACCTGCAACAGCAGTGGAGTCACAAGTGCGCTGCCAACCATTTATTAGGGTATATTTAGGATAGATATAGATTAGGATAGGATAGATATATAGACATACTTTTTTAGTTGCTGTACTATGTTTTTAAAAACGCTATCTATCTATCTATATGAACTTTAACATTTACCTCACAAAATGGCGGATGGAAGCTTCCAGAACACAGGGAGGGCCACCCTTCCGCCTCTCATCGGATTTCGAATCAATAACTTTAACCCTATGTACAGTTGGTACATAAAATGTTTCCTGTTGCCATGCACGAAGTAATATACAACTAGTAATCGCCCGCGGTTTCGCCCGTCTGTATTTTGAACGATTGTATTTTTTAAATTCTGCGTTTTTCTACCACTATCTCGATATGTGTTACGATTTTGTCGACGAAGTTTTGCAAGAGGGTAACAGTCTCTTAACATTAACCACCACCTGTTGTATCTAAAGAAAAGAGACGCATGTGTGAAAGGGACGGAGATAAAGATTTTGTGGTATATTCGGTGGTAAGGGTTAAAATTCGGTATGATACTTGGACCATACAGGGTGTATTTGTGAACATTTACATCCCTTTAACCACGTGTTCTATCAACCATTCTGAGCAGCATTTGTTCAACAACTTTTCCTAATTCTTCGAAAATTTTTTCGACTCCCCATACAAAATGACCAAGTCACGTGACCAACTTTGTATGGAAAGATGAAATATTTTTATGCGAATTTTCAAAAGTCATAGAACACATGTCGTTCAGAATGGTTGGGAGAACACGTGGTAAAAGGGTTGTAAATGTTCACAGATACACCTTGTATCATCAGTAGCTAGATATACAATAAGATTGTATACTGAAATCGTTTGAAAAAGTTATCTTAGCGCTGTCATCAGTAGTGTTACGGTTATACAGGGTGTATCTGTAAACGTTTACAACCTTTTACTTTATTTACATTTTTTTACGGGCTTTTTGAATTATGTCGAATTTTTTTCGACTCGCGATACAAAATGACCAGGTCACGTGACCAACTTTGAATAGAATAGAATAGAAAAATATTTATTCAGCAACAATCTTACAGCTAATAACAATAAAATCTTAAAACTGAAGCATTTTGTAGTATGAAAAGTTTTTTTTTTTTAGAATGATTGGTAGACATATGGTAGCAATTATAGCGTTAAATAACTATTCTTACGCGGACACATAAAAGCGAAGAAATGCTGAATTAAGCAACGTAAAAACAATATACAGGGTGTATCTGTGAACATTTACATCGTTTTAACCGCGTGTTCTCTCAATCATTCTGAACAACATTTGTTCAACAACTTTTCTAAATTCATTCATCGGACCAAGTCACGTGACTGATTTTGTATGGGAAGATGAATTTTTTTATACAAAGGACTTGTCCCATTATAGGTTGGGTCTATGTTCGCTACATGAAAAAATGGAGAAAAAATTGCTTATTACGAGAAAAATACAATGAATTCCATATAATGCACAGTTTTTTAGTTATAAAATTAAAAAGATGATCATTTTTCAACCTTTACCAAAGACAAAAAAAAACAAGTGTCAATATCAATGTCTGTCAATGTGACGTTAGAGTGTTTGTTTTTTTGGATAGTTTTTATTTCTTAGTTTGTGGTTTGTTTCGTCAAACGTCAGACAGACAGTTGTTCAGATATGTTGGTAGAACACGTGGTTAAAGTGATGTAAATGTTCACAGATACACCTTGTATAGAACTTTGACGGTCCCGCTCCCAAACAAATGCACGTGGGGACATGAGATATACCGCCGATCAACAAGTGGCTTTAGCCTTAGCCAGGTCAGGTTCAAACGTCGCTTTCTTTCAATGTAGGTTACTAGATTTCGTACTGTAGACATTTACTTTTTGTGTTGGACACAAAATTCTGCTAGTATAATATGGGCAAAAAAAATTCATGGTTTATGTCCTGAGGGGCAATTTTCGTGCACTCGATATTGAAGTCTAATTTAGAGATTTCATATCCATGCAAAATTCTAATTCGTCATCAATGTCGAATACACGGGAATTGGTCCCCTAGGGTCAAGCTAAAGTATGTCGCCGCTAACATTTTAGCCCCTTCTCCCGGATGGGCCTCCGGTACCCTCACTCACTCGGCGAAACACAGCACAGGGGCTGCTTCACGCCGGTTTTCTGTGAGGCAGTGGTATCACTCCGGTCGAGCCGGCCCATTCATGCCGAAGCGTGGCTCTCCAACAGTTAGTTATGTTTCGAAATGTTCGATCAGTACACGTTTTTAGGAAGTATACATCATTTTTTTTTGTTTTTATAATGAAATGAAATTTAAATTCGACTTTAGAAACTTCTCAAATGTCATTTCTAAGATGATTTAGCAACTATCAAAAGTAAAAAGCTTTTGATTAATTTGTTATTCATTTATTAAAGTCCGCCAACAGCATATCATACAAAAATAATATTTTTAATCATTTATTAAACTAAAACGATAACATAGAGGTAGATACACTTACAAATAGTGTGATTAAAAAAATCTTGTTTGTTCGTCCTTGACACAGAGTGTTTCGCTATTTTAATGCAATTTATAACATTAAAAATCGTTAATTCATTAAATTAATCGTCAAATTACAATTTTTAAATTTTGATTACGATTGTACCGGCCCCGGCCATCTACTCAGCGCATGTCAGATGAACGCATCTGCTGCATCGATCTTATGCAGCCCACACAACCCCCTGTCACCTTCATACGCCCTAGGACACCCCACCGCTCCACCCTACCCCTCAGTCTAGGTCCACACAACATTATCAATGCACCTGCATTACCAATGTCTGTTTCGAATATCAACCGTATTGCATTGACTTAAAAGTCATAGCGCATTTGTTTAAATGCAAATGGCAACAGCAATCTAGACCCGCGCATGACCGTACACCTTTCTACGAAGTCTAGACTTTAATGCACCTGCAATTGAATAGTGCCGCACCATTTTGAACTGTATTCCAAAGTCATACGTGCTATACAGTCGACGAGTTGCAAGCGTTATTAAATTTTGCAATTTATTGGAGGGGGTATACTACCCTGGGCATTGATCAAGAGATGGAAGTCCACTTGTTCTCGACATCTGTTGCGGAGCGCACGTGTGCTCTGTTCGAAATTTGAATTTAAATTTTCAATTTTGGAAGCTTCTTTGTCTTTCAACGGTTACGGTCGCGTTCTCGAACTACCTTCGAATTTTAAAAGTACTGAAGTATAGTACAGGAGCTGTTTACGGCTTTTCGAACTTAAACCAACGATGCCGAGGATTCCGAGAAGATTGAGATCGGATATGTCTCAGTACAATTATGTAGTCCAATTTGAATTGGTAGTCGATGAGAGTGGGGAAGTGAAACCGGGCAACTGTGATGATTCAGATGAAGTTTGGAGGAATATGGCTATAGATCAGTTGCCGGTTCCCGGGCAACAGGTTCAGTAAGTAAATTCAATTGTATTGTATCAATTGATTCATTGCGTAGCCCACCTTTAGGGACTTTTGCCCATGGCGACTAACAAATCTTCTGTGACGCCTACTGGCGTCAGCCGCCACACAGTAACGTGACGCCCTTAGGCGTCTTCCGCCATGATTGAAGATATTATGCTTTTTGTTATGATTTTGACTTGTTTATGAGTGTTTACATTCAGTCGGCATCAGATTAAGACGCCATTCGGCGTCAAACGCCATACGTAAAATATTAAAATGACGCCTTAAGGCGTCATCCGCAATGAATCGGTCTGTCGATTTTTTTATGTCCCAAATATTGCACAGTTCATATTGACGCGTTTGTCAGTGGCGATTTTATTTCTAAGTATTGATGTCTTATTTAATTCGATAGGGGGAGGGGCGTGTATTAAACAGGGGATGAAAGTACCCTATCTATTTAGTTGATGTATCATTATGTATGTATCTGAGTGGGAAAGTAAGGGGGTGTCCATTCTACTATGTGTCTTACTGCCACTCTCAGAGACGTCATTTAACTTTAATATTTATTATCTTACTTATGGATATTTTGTAGTAACGCCATGTTGGTCTAGTGGTTTAATTTTGGGAGACCGGGTCATAATTTTGAGGTCCCGGGTCGAACAGTATGTTTCAAATTTTTTGAACATAGCTCGGGTTTGTGATCACCGCACCGCATTAGACAAGCGTGGTGATTAAGCCTAATCCCATCATAGTAGCGATGACTTGATTTCTATGATGGAGGCCTACAGTGGGACATTATATAGGCCCATTTTTTTATTAAACTTTACTTTTTTATGGATAGTCTTTATAAGTATCTGAATAACGGTCAATACTTTTTTTAAAGTGACAATTAAAGTAAATTGACGTCTCTAAGTGTGGCAGTAACTTTTGTGTATTGCTTTTTGTTTTAGAGAGAATATCTGTCTTTCCTTTGTTTTACATTGCTGTGCGCTCTGCATTTGTCTCGCTTTAAATGTCTTTATTTCACTTTTTTATCGATGTCTGTATCTTTATTGTCTTACTAGTTTTTGGGTAATTCTCATTTTCCAAAAAGAAAAAGTCACTTCCATGGAGGGCAACTTTCTTTCAACCTTATAATTAAAAATTTCAAAATATTGCGAGCTCGGCGAGTACTTTACCCATGACCGCTGATACCAAATCTATTCAAATGCATCATCAATTAAGTACGGAAAAAATTGCCCTCCATGGAAGTGTCTCTTTCCAGAAAATGAGAATTACCCTTTTATGTCGTACATTCATCCTTTCATGTCGGCCATCTTGTTGTGTGCCATACGTGATCACAAAATGGCGGCGACCCCACCCTCCTTATCTGCGCATGTCTCACCCCCTCCCACTTCCTCTTACCTCTTTCCTCTGTAGTAAGCTGAGCGACTACCCCAGTCCCCACCCCAATGATGACAAACTTACTTACTTACTCCACTGGCTCAGCGACCCGAAACGAGTCTTGGCCAACGAAACAAGAGAACGCCACTTTAGTCGATCCTGTACCACTTGTTGTACCAGTTGTTGGGGGGAATGATGACAAAGGAAGTTAGATTTATTTAATAAACGCCCTGTCGACCTGCTTAATTTCGAGGCTCTGGGTTCGATTCCCGGGTCAAGGAAAAAGTATGTTTCCCATCAGTCTAAAAATTTGAATTTTATAATTGTTTTAATCACCTTTCTTTGAACAATGGCGTCCTTCATCCTGTGGTCTACTGAAAATTTGATAAGCTTTGAAAAATGGTTGAACCATAAAATGGTTGAACCATAAAATGGTTGAACCATAAAATGGTTGAACCATAAAATGGTTGAACCATAAAATGGTTGAACCATAAAATGGTTGAACCATAAAATGGTTGAACCATAAAATGGTTGAACCATAAAATGGTTGAACCATAAAATGGTTGAACCATAAAATGTTGAACCTAAATGGTTGAACCATAAAATGGTTGAACCATAAAATGGTTGAACCATAAAACGGTAGAACCATAAAATGGCGGAACCACAAAATGGCTTACTTACCTGTTGCTTCGAACAGCGCATGTCCTATGAATCACAAATTCCCCCTTACATTACCCCTCTGCCTCCTCTCTTCATGTCCCAGGAAAACTAGATGTGAGCTGAATCTGTGACCTTATTTACCTGTTGCTACAAACGGCGCATGACCAATAAATCACAATATCCCCCCTCTGCCCCCCTCATAAATCACTCTATCCCCCCCCCCCTTTGCCCCTATCACTTGATGTCCCAGCAATCATAGATGAGAGCTAAAACTGTGATCATATTTACCTATTGCTTTAAACAGCGCATGTCCAATAAATCATTATTTCCCCTCTGCCCCCTCTCACTCGCTGTCCCAGGAAACCTAGCACAGCTATATCGCAGGAAACTCGTCAAATTATTGTCGAATCTGTGGACCTTTAGTCGCCTGTTGCTTCCAACAGCGCATGTCCGATAAATCATAATTTCCCCCTTTAACTTACCCCTCTGTTCCCCCTCCCGTACCGCTGGGCTATCTAGTTGAGAGTTCACCCTTCCACAGCTATATCGCAGGAAACTCGTCAAATTAGTGTCGAATCTGTGACCTTAGTCGCCTGTTGCTTCCAACAGCGCATGTCCGATAAATCACAATTTCCCCCTTAACTTACCCCTCTGTTCCCCCTCCCGTACCTGGGCTACCAAGTTGGGAGTTCAATGTGATCTATACGCCTGTTGCTTTAGGCATTTCCAAAAACTCCGCTCCCCATCTCCTACCCCCTCTATAGGAGGCCTGGATTAGGTGGCATCCCCCTTCCCCCTCACCTTACCCCTCACGTATGAGCTTCCACCACCCCTTTTCAATAAAACCAGGCAATGTTAAACTTGTTCGACTGTTCTCGAACGATGTGGCTTTCCATTGCGCATGTCAACACCCTACCTCCCTTCATACAGCCCCCTTTCCCCTCTTATTTCCCGCACATTTGGTCTAGATTCCCAGGTAGCCTGGACGAGGTGGCCCCTCCCCACCCACTTTACCCCCCCTTCAGCGCACGACAAATGGGCTGCATCTGTTGCTTGTATGTTTTTTTAACGGGATGACCGGCATTATTTTGAATTGAATTCAAAGGTCTCTGGGTTAAAACATTTGATAAGTATAGTCCGAGGCAATAAAGTGTAGTTATGACCTTGAGTGCGCAGAAACCAATTTTGATAGAAAGTCTTCTTTTTTACAAGTGCGCAAAATAACGGTCATCGCTATACTTTCGTGCCTCCAGCTATTCCTAGTCTATACGCCTGTTGCTTTGCATAGCGCATGTGCTGTCTTACCCCACTTCCCCTTCATTGGTATACTTTCCCTGTTGCAATATATTTGCTTTGTTAATCCCAACCTTTCCTACCTCCTTCCACTTTTTCCGAAGTCCCAGCCAATCTAGCTCGATTGACAACGCTCACAGCGCAAGACAGAGTACTGTCTCCCTGCCAAGGGGGTGGGGGAGTCTCCACCCTTTTAAAACAGTCCCGGGCAACCCTAGGCTCAGTGCAGTATTCTAGAAACTTGTTGCTTCACCCGGCGCATGTGCGAACGTTAACCCCTCCGCTCCGCTTCCCATACTTACCCCGTTTCCCGGGCAAGCTAGATTACTTGCCTGTTGCAATAAATATGCTTTGTTCATATCCCAACCTTTCCTTCTTCCTTCCACTTTTTCCGAAGTCCCAGCCAATCTAGCTCGATTGAGTCATCGCACACGGCGCTAATAGAATGTAACTGTCCCTGCCAAGGGGGTGGGGGAGTCTCCACCCTTTTGAAACAGTCCCGGGCAACCCTAGGTCCAATGCAGTATTCTAGAAACTTGTTGCTTCACCCGGCGCATGTGCGAATGTAAACCCCGCCGCTCCGCTTACCCCATACTTACCCCGATTCCCGGGCAAGCTAGATACTTGCCTGTTGCAATAAATATGCTTTGTTCATATCCCAAACTTTCCTATCTCCTTCCACATTTTCGGAAGTCCCAGATAAAATCTAGCTCGATTGACATCGCACACGGCGCATGACAAAATTTAACTGTCTCCCTGCCAAGTGGGTGGGGGAACCTCCACTCACCCTAGGCTCAGTCCAGTATTCTAGAAACTTGTTGCTTCACTCGGCGCATGTGCGAACGTTAACCCCTCCGCTCCGCTTACCCCATACTTACCCCGATTCCCGGGTAAGCTAGATGCGAGCCCTGCCTGTTGCTTCAGGCAGCACTTCAACCTCCCCCCCCCCCTCCCCCCTTTCCATTCTAGCCTCGACCTTTAGAATTCTAGATTCCCGGGTAGATGAAAGCTTGTTGCGTTACAGCGCATGCCCGATAAATCACTTATGGCCTAGATTTTCAGGCGGCCTGGATGAGGTGTCTCCCCCCCCCCCCCCCCTCACGCGGTCCCCTTCCACCCCACTATCGCGCATGCCAAATGTTTTCACCTGTTGCATTGATTTTGTTTGCATCTCGCCCGCGGATTTACTTGTTTAAACCTATGATTTTGTTATAGAATTGAATTGTTTATTTGGCAACAAATATAAAAATAAGTTATATGGATACTTTTTACAATTATTTTAAGAACATAAGGTATCAATAAAATAAAATTATTAATATTAAAATTTACTAGTGATTAGTCTAACCTATATAAGTTGTAGAGGCGCCATAAAGTTCCCCGCTCTTTTTAAATTGTTTGTCAGTATCGTCTTGTTATTGCCTTAGCTTCGCCAAATCTTGGACTTCCGCACTCTGTCGAGTTAATAAAACCCGCGGGATTTATATTTCTTCATGCCATCTTTTTCTATGAGTCCATGGTTATCATCAGAGTTCTAACGGCCTTGTAACATCAAATGTCTTAAGGGCCTACAGCTAAACGAACGAGAATAAACCTGTCTCATACAGTCAAAAGAAGCACACAGCATGTGTGAAAGGCATAGGAATAAGTATTAGATCGTGATATCCGTTTCGCTGTAGGCCCTCAGGTACGCCCCAAGACTGCCTCGCCAAGCAAAGGTGGCTATTGATTAGTATTTTTAGATCAGAATCTAAAAATTTTCATATAAAATTTGACATTCATAAATGTTCTGTAAAGGACTTACATTGAATAAAGAGCATTTGATTTGATTTGATATCTGTATGTGCGTTTTGAGTCCCGCCATTTTGTGATACCCAATCACAAAATGGCGGACCCTTCTAAATTCGAAAGTGAATATTCCAAAATGGCCGAATCTGTTGCTACACCCCATCAAAATTAATCAATACACCACCCGAGACCTGTGACCTAGATGCGCGGAAAATCTAGATAAAGGGGTGGTGGAAAATGGGGGGAGAGGGGTAGGGGGGTAAACCCCATCCCCGCCCATGTAGATAGCTGCAGCCCGGGAATCGTCCATTACCTAACTGCATTTCCTGTAGTGCTCACGTCTCTTAAATAACTCTGATAATTCTTTGATTGGTCTTTGTACTTATTATATTAGAAGTGGTGTATCATTAAATTCAGCTTGTGCTTTTCCAAGTTAGTTTACGAGTTTTTGTGGTGTAAAGAGATTGCCATGAGCTACGGTGTGATTCCGCAGTAAGTTTTTAAATAGATGTACTGAAGTTGGGACATTTCTTTCTTTAGTTTATACCTATGTTTTATATTGTCTTCTATCATTATTAGCGTTCTTAACTTCAACTTTACTTCTAACTACAATTTCTTTTCTTTTTCCTTTTCTTGAAACTCTTTTCTATATTTCTCTTTTGTTATATTCTTGTTAGTGTTATTTTCTTGTGTCTTTGTTTCGGTCTAGAAAGTACATTACTGTTTAGACAATTTCAATCTTTTAGTTACTATGTTCTGCTCTCTAGTTATTTGCAGTCGCCAATTTTTCTCCGTTTTTCTTTTCTTGTGTGTTTTTTTCTTATGTTTCTTTGTATCGATCTAGAAAGTGCATTACCGTTAAGACAATTTAAATCTTTTCATCATGTTCATATGTTCTACTTTTTATTAGAAGTCGCCAAAATAATATTTTCTTTCATATAATATTCTCTCTAAACACTCCTAAAAGACGCTCCGAAAATATGACGTATGAATAAAGTGGCGGGCAGTGCCATGCAATCCTAACACTTGACGCATAATTTAAAGCACAACCCTGATAACAAAGGTATTTTTTAGTACGCCTCCTATACCTTAAGGGTAATCTTGGACGGTTGAATCCATAAATTAACGCCGATATACCCCTTGCACACCCTAAAGGTCATTCCAGACGTATATGTTAAAATGGAGCTACCGCCTGTTGAAGATTCCCGGGCTCAGAGTTAGTCCATTCCCCCCTACCCCACCGCCGCACCCTCCCGGAACGCAGAATCCCCGGGCTATCGCCAATCTCAGTACCCGACGCATAAATCATTAATTCAGCGCCGATTTTCCCCTTTTCATACCCTAAAGGTCATTATATCTGTAAATGTTAAAATGGAGGTACAGGTCCCTCCCCACCTCACCTTAGCTCCAGCTAAATTCCCGGGCCCAGATATTAAAGGTGACCTTTCCCCGCAGCCTCCCCTCCCCGCGCTATCGCCAACCTATCAACACTACGTATAAATAACGTGGGAGGTGGGGTTATACTCCCGCCGCACCCCCTCAGAAATCCCGACGTTTCGAACTATCGCCAATCTCGGCACGCGGCGCATAAATCAATAATTGTAGACAGCCCGAGCTAGGCTGAATTCCCGGGGCCTGATGTTGAAGGTGACCTAACCCCCCCCCCCCCCATTCCCCCCATTCCCCTCCCCGCAATACCTCTAAGCCCACGCGGCGCTTAAGGCTCACCAATATTAATGCTCAACGCGTAAATCAATATATCAGTGCCGATTTTCCAGACAGATGCTGATAAACTGATATACCCTCTCGCCTCCTCACCCTTCACCTGCTTATCATGTGCGCATGTTTGGTTTTAATAACTAGTACTAGCTGAATTCCCGGGCCCAGATATCATAAGTGACCTTTGGTACCTCCACCCCCCCGCTTGGAGCCTGTTGTTGGGAGGCTGAACACCCTACCCTACCACACCCCCTCACCCCCTCTGCTTGAAGCCTGTTGCTGCCTAGGCAATGCATTGGGAGGCTTAGTGGGCTTCGACAGCTATCAACAGGCAAACACCCCACCCCACCACCCCCTTTTTCGTTTCGTACCTGATACCTCGTTGAGTGGGTGGATTGTGGGGTAGTTTGAGTGGCTGACTACCCTCTATCCCCCCTCCGCTTTTGCAACACGCGGCTTCTGGGATGCCAATATGGCCGCTTCCCCCTACCCACCTGTTGGTGTGATGTGCGCATGTTCACTGACAGATGGATTGAGAAATCAAAATGGCGTCGAGTCGACAAAATGGCGGATTTGGAATTCACTTGTAATTCACTTTGAATAGTTCCTCAACATGATTTTGATATTTGAGTGATATTTTTCCGAATAGGATCCAAGTAGTTTATTATGCGTTTGATACTTAGTTGTATTTAAAAGGTATAATAATACTAAAAAGATAAAAATGAAGCGGCTACAAATGGTAGTAAACATCTATATCTATCTATCTATCTATATCTATACTCTATACTATTAATAAAGAGGTAACGCCTCGGCCTGTGACTGACTGACTGACTGATCTATCAACGCACAGCCAAAACTACTGGACCTAAAATCATGAAATTTGAAACATAGGTAGTTCATACTATGTAGGGGCGCACTAAGAAGGGGTTTTGCGAAATTCACCCCCTAAAGGGGTGAAAGGGGGGGTTTACGTTAGTATGAAAGTCTTTCAATTTAGATGTTAGAGATTTGAAAATTTGGATTATGGTTGATGATCAAAAATAAAAACCGGCCAAGTGCGAGTCGGGCTCGCGCACAAAGGGTTCCGTAGCAGCAAATATAATAAACTTAACCAAAATTACAGTTAAATCAACCTATCTCAAAAACTATAAGAGATACTTTGATCAAACCAAAAATCGTTGAAAGAGTTAATTAGCATGCATCACCTCTATTTTTTTTAGAATTTTATACCCCGTAGTTATAAAAATAGAGGGGGGGGGGGGACATACTTTTTACGACTTTGAGAGCTGATATCTCAAAAACCGTTCACTTTAAGAAAAATGTTTTTTAGAAAACTTTATATCATTTTAAAAGACCTTTCCATTGATACCCCACACGGGTATGTACATCGAAAAAAAAAAATTTCATCCCTCAGTTACATGTATGGGGGGCCCCACCCCCAATTATTTTTTTTACTATTTAGTGTCATATTTTTGTAGCGGTTCATACAACACATATTCCCATCAAATTTCATCACTGTAGTACTTATAGTTTCCGAGTAAATCGGCTGTGACAGACGGACAGACGGACAGACGGACAGACGGACATGACGAAACTATAAGGGTTCCGTTTTTGCCATTTTGGCTACGGAACCCTAAAAATTGACCTGTTTCAGTTTTTTTTTAAATTCAAGCCATAAAGGGGTGAAATGGGGGTTAAAACAATGTATGGGAGATTTATTATTTTAAAAGCTAGAGTCTTGAAAATTGGTATTTGGGTTTCCCATACAAATTAAATGAATGTAATTTCAGCATTTTTTTTTCTTCAGCTTACAAAGGGGTGAAAGGGGGTTAAAAGGTCGTATGGAAGATTCGTCATTTTTAAAGCTAGAGCTTTGAAAATTGTTATTTGGGCTTTGCATGCAAATGTAATGAAACTCAATTTGTCATTTTTTTCTTCAATCTAAAAAGGGGAGAAAGGGGGATGAAACGCCGTATTGTCAAATTAAAGCTAGAGTCTTGAAACTTGGTATATGGGCTTTGCATACAAATGTAATGAAAGTGAATTCGTTATTTTTTTCTTCAACCTAAAAAGGGGGGGAAAGGGGGTTGAAATGAAATATTGACATTTTGTGAAGCTAGAATCTTGAAAATTGGTACTTAGGCTTTGCATAGAAATTTTATAAAAGTGATTTTGGTATTGTTTTTTCTTCAATCTTTAAAGGGGTGCTTTCGGTTTCTTCATATTCAATCCCTATAGGGGTGAACGGGGGAACTGATTAAATTTGACAAAGTAAAGTTATAGAGTTTCCAGCATTTTTTAAATCAAATCTTTTTGAGATTTCTTCATTAAGGTTTACGATCACCAAAATTGATTGTTGTGAATTCTACTTCGTTCAAAAAATTAAAATACCGAAGCGAAGCGAGGGCGGGCCACTAGTGTTAGATAAATGGACACTTTGAGAAATGGCGTCGCGTTTTCAAAATGGCGGATTTAGAATAGAAAAATGTGTTGACGGCCTCGTTGGCGCAGTGGCTAAGGTGTTCGCCCGAAGCGCGAAAGGTCCCGGGTTCGATTCCCGGACAAGTCAATTTAGGAAACTATATTTTCTAAGTTGTCTTGGGTCTGGGTGTTCTGGGTGGACGCCCCCAGTTAATTATCGTCATCTGGTACTCATAGTACAGGGATGCCCTAGTTGATTGGTGTGATTGTCTGGCGCATTTTTTTTATTTTTTTTTATATTTATAAGAGTCCCCGCAGACTACATACTTGCTATCGGCCGACAGTTTAGTCGGGTTGGCCGGTTCGTATGCATCAAACTTTTTTATCGGCCGATACTGAATCACTGTAATGTGCGCACTTGCATACATCTTCATACTGATGAAGAAGCCGACCAAACTATCGGCCGATTACAAGTTTGTAGTCTGCACGGAGGCTTAATGTACAACTTAAAACTATACTCTGATTCATAATCATGTAAAGTAAAACTGACAGATGTCAATGTGTCATTCCCATACAATATGATAGATAACAGACGAGCAGGCGGATCACCTGATGGTAAGCAATTGCCGCCGCTCATGGACACTTGCAACACCAGTGGAGTTACAAATGCGCTGCCAACCTTTTATCCCCTTTCCCCCCGGGTGGGCCTCCGGTACCCTCACTCACTCGGCGAAACACAGCAGAGGAGCTGCTTCACGCCGGTTTTCTGTGAGGCAGTGGTATCACTCCAATCGAGCCGGCCCAATTATGCCGAAGCGTGGCTCTCCCACAGTTGTGTATGTTTTGACATTTATAAGTGTTCTGTATGGACCTAGCTTGAATGAAGATTTTTTCTATTTCTATTGGGAATTTGGGAGTCTATAGGCTGATACTTTTCTTTGTCTACAGACGGCAACCAATGGTACCGAGCGGCGATGCTCAAGCAGCTGAGCCCCGGCTCGGAGACGGTCCGCGTGTGCTACGTTGACTTCGGCAACGTGGGGGAGGTCCCGGCGCGCCTCCTCCGCAAGATGCTGCCAGAGTTCGTGCGCGGGCTGCCGGCGCTCGCCAGCACGCTGGAGATCGTTGGTGAGTGACGCACTTATGCGCCGACGCATGAATAAGATAGAGACAGAGATAGCGGCCAGCTTCCTCATGATGCTGCCAGAGTTCGTGCGCGGCCTGCCGGCGCTCGCCAGCACGCTGGAGATCGTTGGTGAGTGACGCACAATATTATGTCTTTGCATGTGATGTTGTGTTTCACGCCCCATTTGGGGAGAAGGAGGCTGCAGCCGTGGCAGGCCTCCCGACAGGGAACCACGATCTGGTGAAGGTCGCGGGAGTCCCTTGGATGCGGGTGGCAGTGCAGCAGTGGACGTCTATTGGCTGAAATGATGATGACATTGAAATGGGACAAAGACACAGACTTTATAGTGAGTGAAGAAACGCTCGAGCCCTTAAAAGTACCTGGTGAGCGTCTCCCAAGATTCGGTCCGTATGCCGAGACGGTAGGAAGGACCATAGGCTGGTGGAGGGACCTGTATCTTTATGTCTTTGCACGTGTGGAAGATAGGGACAGAGATAGCGGCCAGCCTCCTCATGTTGGGTCATCATTAGTGGATGAGTGACAGCATCTAGGTACAATGGAGACCCTCGCCAGTCAGCTGGAGATCGTTGGTGAGTGACGCACGTATGCGCCGACGCATGAATAAGATAGAGACAGAGATAGCGGCCAGCCTCCTCATGTTGGGTCATGATTAGTGACAGCATCTAGGTACAATGGAGACCCTCGCCAGTCAGCTGGAGATCGTTGGCTGAGGTAACGGACATAATGACCTTGCACGTGGGAACGATTAGGGACAGATATAGCGGCCAGCTTCCTCATGTTGGGTTATCATTAGTGGATGAGTGACAGCATCTAGGTACAATGAAGACCCTCGCCAGCACGCTGGAGATCGTTGGTGAGTGACGCACTTATGGCGGCAGGTCCGCTGATGTGGAGCGATAGGGACGCGATAGCGGCCAGCTCCTCATGTTGGGTCATCATTAGTATATAGGTACAATGGAGACCCTCGCCAGTCAGCTGGAGATCGTTGGTGAGTGACGCACTTATGCGCAGTCGCGTGTGGAGGATAGGGACAGAGATAGCGACAAGCTTCCTCATGTTAAGTCATCATTAGTGGATGAGTACGCCTGGATACCCTCGCCAGTCAGCTGGAGATCGTTGGTGAGTGACGCACAATATTATGTCTTTGCATGTGATGTTGTGTTTCACGCCCCATTTGGGGAGAAGGAGGCTGCAGCCGTGTCAGGCTTCCCGACAGGTAGAACTACGATCTGGTGAAGGTCGCGGGAGTCCCTTGGATGCGGGTGGCAGTGCAGCAGTGGACGTCTATTAGCTGAAATGATGATGACATTGAGATGGGACAAAGATACAAACTTTGTAGGGAGTGAAGAAACGCTCGAGCCCTTAAAAGTACCTGGTGAGCGTCTCCCAAGATTCGGTCCGTATGACGAGACAGTAGGACCATAGGCTGGTGGAGGGACCTGTATCTAAATGGCCCTCACTCAGCTTATGTTACGACCATAGGCCGTAACGCTGTTTTTTTCAACCCTTGATAACCGCCACCCCTCGTCCACAGATTTCCCCAACCCGCCGACATCGGAGATGCTCACGCGCGCCGCCGACCACCTGCGAATCAACGAGGAAGGCCACGGAACGCTGCACGTGACGAAGTGCGAGAAGGTAACCTCGGGCAACTACCGCGTGCACGCGCCGCAGCTGATCAAGGCGATGATGAACGCGTGAGCATAAACGATAGACTTTGTGAATGTTGTGACAGCCCTGAGTGTAATTTTTTTTGTGACAGCCCTGGCAGTGTAACATTTTTTGTGACAGCCCTGGCAGTGTAACATTTTTTGTGACAGCCCTGGCAGTGTAACATTTTTAGTGACAGCCCTGGTAGTGTATTTTTTTTTGACAGCCCTGGTAGTGTAACATTTTTTGTGACAGCCCTGGTAGTGTATTTTTTTTTTGTGGCAGCCCTGGTAGTGTTACAATTTTTTTTTGTGACAGCCCTACGGGATAGTGTAACATTTTTTTGTGGCAGGCCTGATAGTGTAACATTTTTTTTGTGACAGACCTACAGCGGGATGGTAGTGTAACATTTTTATTTTTTATATTGTGGACAATCAAGATGATCTCACTCCGCCTGATGGTAAGCGGCCGTGAGATCCAGATATGAGGTTGACAGGCACAAATAACAAACTATACTCTGATTCATAATCTTGTAAAGTAAACTGACAGATGCAAATGTCAAGTTTCTATGCATGTTGACATTTTGCTTGTGTCAAATTGAGTGATAATGTATGGGGATGACACATTGACATCTGACAGTTTACTCCACATGATTATGAATCAGAGTATAAGTACCAATTGAGTCTGTCATCCCTGCAATTTGTGACAGCCCTGCGGTAGTGTAACATTCTTGCTTGTGACAGCCATGCCGCAAGAGTTTTTGGTAACTCTGGTAATTACAATGAAGCGAAAGTCTTAGGAATTTCATGTTTTAAGAACGTCTAACACTAGGAATGTTGAGATAATGATTTTGAATGCGTAACTATGATTCAGTTGGTTTGATTTCCCTGTAAGGTATGTTAAAAGTCGGATGGAAATAATTTTAATTATACTCTGATTCATAATCATGTGGAGTAAACTGACACATGTCCATGTGTCATCTCTAGACATTATCACTCAATTTGACAGATGCAAAATGTCAAAATGTATAGAAACTTGACATTTGCATCTGTCAGTTTACTCCACATGATTAAAAACCAGAGTATATATAGGTACGTACAGCCACACATCAAAGTAAACAGAACTGTCAAATTTCTTCAGTAGAATCTCATCCTACTGTCATTTGGATGAATATCAATTGAGGAAATTTGACAGGTTGTGGTAACCTTGATGTATGGCTGACATACCTACACATTAAAATTATCACCAAAGTTATTAAAATTATGACTTTATTAAGCAGTGATTGGAATAGATTTTAGCTTGGACTAATACTAAAATTGATCCTCTGACATCAATTTTGCGTCTATTTATTTAAATATTTTATTTTATTTTTGACTCCTCCAAATACTTGTATTTAAAAAATATAAATTAAAATATACAGGGTGTTTCTGTGAATTTTACATCTCTTAAACTACGTCTTCTTCATACATAGAAACATACAAATTTTTCATACATAGTCAAATGTGACCAGTTAATTTTGTATGAGGAGTTGAACAAATTTTCAAAAGTCGTAGAACAAAATGTTGTTCAGAATGGTTGGTAGATGACGTGGTTAAAGGGATGTAAACATCCACAAATACTCTCTTAATCAGCATCTATAGCTATATGTTTTTGATTAAATTGTTATTGTAATTTGTAATGGACCCCGTGTCTACAATTAACAGAAACATTACAATTATTTCACTAAGTTAAAATTCAAACACGCTTTAGTATTTTTACTTCAGTGTATTTTCGCTTTAATTTGTGACAATTATAAAATAAGACCTGATTTAAATGTAGCACTTTCTGTTAATTGCAGCCATGGGGAACTCCATTTTTGTTTAGTTGCATCTCAGATGTTTTTTTTATAAAAAAAAATAACAAAAAAATTTGTTTATAAAAAAAATAACAAAAATAAAATTGGTTTATAAAAAATTAACAAAAAAAATTGTTTATAAAATATTAACAAAAAAAATTTTTTTTTCTTCGTTGCCACCAGCAGTGATTCATTGATGGGCTATACAGGGTGTATCGGTGAAAAGTTACATACTTTCAAAATCGTATTAGTAGAATGGCTTTTGTCTGAAAAACATTTTGAAATTTATTCATAAATTACATCAACATCATTTCGTTTGGGGAAGGTAAAAAAAAATGACCGGATTTTGAAACATAGTCCAGATAAAAGTTGTTCCAATCAAATTGTGTCAATCAAGTCATGAAATTGATGGTACCGCTGTAGGATATGGCAACACCACATTGGTTATAAGACATGGGAACTCAGTTCCCCAGAAATCCTTTCTCAAGACTTCTTGGCACATTGTGCAGACAGCCACACATCAGGTTACCACAACCTGTCAAATTTCCTCAATTGATATTCAACCTAATGTGTATGCCAGTAAGGTCGATAGTCAATTGAAAAAAATTGTCAGTTTTGTATACTTTGATGTGTGGCTGCACGTACAAGATACGAATTCGCTGATATACCCTGTATTGTATATGTTATAGGGTTCTTTTTCGGCTAGCTGAAAAGTGGCGGTTGGCGCGTTGTGATTAATTTAAGACGTTTAAAGAAAACATATCTTTTTACTGCTCAAAGGTAGCTATTTTTACATTTTTAAAGATTAAACTTACATATTTGATTTGACGATACAATCTTAATTGATAATTACGATTGTGATATCGTATATCGTAAGCATGTACAAAAGTCTTAAAATTGTAATTATACGTTTCTTCAGTAACAGTACGAAGATATTTTTTCTTTAAATGTTATAAATTCATCACAATTAATAATACCAACTGGCGCAGTCAGTTAGTCGAATAAGCATCCTTAGAAAAAATGTTCAAAATTTTATATCTACTACAGTTCTTCACATTTTTTGAGTTTAAAGTAAATATCGTCGACTTAGGAACGTAAAAGTAGGCCCTTACGCCGAAGATTTCAAAATATCGAAATACGTAAGAATCAAAAGCACAAAATTGAAGTTATTTTGAGTTTATCAGAGCTACTTGGCTTAAAAGTCATTAACAACACACTGTATAGTACAAGAGCCCAGTACCTATTTTTGAATAAATTGAGCGTACCATCTTTCAGCAAATCCTTTGATAACAGTTCAATACTGTATAGTCCAAGAGCCAAGTGCTTATTTTTGAATAAATTGAGTGTACCATCTTTCAGAAGAAAAATCAACATCGCTTAGTCCAAGAGCCTAATGCAGAATTGCCAATGCCCTTAGGATGTTCTTTACCTTTTTGCACGGTCGCCTACCGGTGCTTACTTATGTTTAAATAATCGGTTTTGTGTCATTATTATGTATGATCAAACATTTGTACGAATCGGTATCAATGGACAATAGTTTTGAGTCAAATAATTAATCATTATTGTGCTTTCTGGGGTCCCGGGTTCGATTCCCGGGTTGAGCTAAAAGCATGTTTTGAATTTTTCGAACATTTTGTGATCACCGCACCGCATTAGGCAAGCGCGGTGATTAAGCCTAATCCCATCATATTAGCGATGACTTGATTTCTATGATGGAGGCCTTTGACCTGCAGTGGGACAGTATATAGGCTAATACTTTTTCTATGAGTGTATTAAAGGATGGTCTCTTTGGCGTCGCTTCGCGCGCCGGTTGAGGCGTAGGGGTCACGCCTTTTGTTCCCATACTATGACAAATGTTTTTGATCCATCCACTAACTTAGGTATGTTTGAAGAAACACCACGTATTTAATTTCCAATAAACATCAATGGGGTTAAAAAGTTGGTAGCACACTTGTGAGTACTAGTGTTGCGGGTGTCTGGGTGGCGGCAATCGCTTACTATCAGGTGATCCGGCTGCGGCCTGTCACATCATCTAATTTGGTCCAGAATTAAAAAAATGTTCCATTGATGGTACAAGAGTAATAGGTATCTATCTGTTGCATTTGTCCTGGTGCGGGAACATAACTCGCGACCCTTACGTTTTAACCGGCGCTCTTAGCCGCCGAAGGGGCCGTCTAACAAAAATATTTCTGTCAATCTGTTTGACATAGTTTTCATCTTTCATAATGTTATACCAAACCCTATACTACTTAAGTAAGCACTAGTAGGCTTCGTGGGATTGGGTAAAGATAATTTTCATGGCACAGGCAAGTCTGCATTAGGCTCTTTGAATTATATTTACTAGTCAAAAAAACCGATCTTCGTATTAATACCTAAAAGAAACTTGAACTAACCAAATCGATTCTTAGTCAAGCGAAAAATCCCAGTAAAGGTATGGTTTGATGGCAATTTTGAAACTGTCCCAGAGATAGCACGCTCGACTGTTATTACAGGGTAATACTATTCGGTCTGGCTGACTTTGCGCCAATTTCAGAATTGCCGTCGAAATGCCGGTGCGAGGACAAGTTACGCCTTTCTAACAATACGAGGCGGTCGGGTTGAGTCACTATTTTGGCATAAAAATCTACCACCTCCTGGTCTATAGTAGTTTCAGCCGAAAGTGAATTCAACTAGATTTTATCAAAAAAAAAAATCCGACTTTTAGTCTAGTTTCGCAGTAAACGTTGGTATAGTGGTTTAAGTACCAGGTCGTGATCTCGGGGTCCTAGGTTCAATTCCCGGGTCAAGCAAAAGTATGTTTCGAATTTTCCGATTATAGCTCGCCAGGTTACGCCTTTCTAATAATACGAAGCGGTCGGGTTGAGTCACTATTTTGGCATACAAATCTACCACCTCCTGGTCTATAGTAGTTTCAGCCGAAAGTGAATTCAACTAGATTTTATCATAAAAAAATCCGTCTCTTAGTCTAGTTTCGCAATAAAAGCCCCGTTGGTTTAGTGGTTTAAGGCCGTGATCTTGGGGTCCTAGGTTCGATTCCCGGGTCGAGCAAAATAATGTTTCGAATTTTTCGAATATAGCTCACGTTTGTGATTCACCAATCCGCATTAGGCAAGCGTGATTAAGCGTAATTCCATAAAATAACTTTTTAAAACGCAGGAAATCCATATGGTGCTATAGAAGATGTCTTTATATAGTTGAGGGCCTTAAAACACTTAAATGTGAATTTGTAAAGCCTATCGTATGTTCGGAACTTCATATTTCAGTTTTATATTTTGCCTCATTTTGAGATCCGTTTGTGACTTGCCTCAAATCAAATATACAAGGTGTTTAGTAAATTGTATAACGAGCATATAAACATATAGCATAGTTGAGAACTTCAAGTATTTAAAAAAATGTTGTTTTTTAAACTAGTGTGTACAGTAGAACGTACTCCTTCTTAAAAGGCCGGCAACGCATCAGCGACTTCTCTGATCTCGCAGATATTCATGCGCAGCGGTGATTACTTACCAGCAGGTGACCCGCTTGCCCGTTTGCCGCCTTTAGTATAAAAAAAAGTAGATTCGTCATGCCGAAGTTTTTGATCATGAACGCTATTAAGGGTCACCCCACACTAGGATCCTTTCGGCATCGGCGTCTGGTCGGCGGCCTCCCCACACTAGCGTTTTAGGGCGCCGCGGACTCGCTACGCCCAAGAACGCCAGTGTGGGGAGGTCGCCGGCAAGACGCCGATGCTGGAAGGGCGCTACTGTGGTATCACTTAATGTTGCTGTAGACTACGATGGTGTAAACTTCGAATAAAAGTCATTTGTAGCACAAAATCTGCTGTATTTTAGAAAACACATGGAAAGGAGTTGTCCCATTATAGGTTGGGTCTATGTACGCTACATGAAAAAACGGAGAAACAATTGCTTATTACGAGAAAAATACAATGAATTCCATATAATGCACAGTTTTCTGGTTATAAAATAAAAAAGATGACCATCTTTCAACCTTTACCAAAGACAAGACGTGCGAGACGACGGTGACCACAGACAAAAAAAAAACAACTGTCGATGTCAATAGATTTGACATTGACATTTTTTGAATAGTTTTCATTTCTTAGTCTGTGGTTTGGTCCGTCAAACGCCAGACAGACAGACAAACGTCAAACGTCATCGAATTCGTAATGTCAATCAATAGGTAACCAACATTGACAACCATTTTGTTGTGTTGCAATCCTTTGTTCAAATAAATTGTTCCTTCCAAAAAACAACGCTACAATAGAGAAATTGGATAGTCAAAAACTATTCCTCATATAATTCTCTATATTTTGGTATAGGGTACATATACCACGCCGAGACTCCATACATTATGGGACAACTCCTTTACATTCATAGAGCGACGTGGGTCGTCAGTGGAGGTTGATCGCGACATCATCATCAGCAACCCACACTCGTCCACTGCTGAACATAGGTCTCCACAAATGCACGCCACCGCTCCCGATTTTTTGCGCCTGATCTTCGGTCGTGTCACTCTGGTGTCCCATATATCTGTATATTTTATTTTAAGACCTTATTGTACTACATGAAAGCAATAAATATTATGACTATAGAAATGTGAGGGTGTGCGTGCACTTTTGCTCTGTAAATGTCCTGCGTCGTTGGCTCATCGTTATAGTCTATTTCAATTATGATGTCCCTTTGGAAAGATGTCAAAAGTTCAGTACTAGGGAAGTACTCTTAGAAATCGATATTCAGCGGCATCGATTATCGATTTGTGACCAATTTTAATCGAAGTAACTTTCAACAACTAAGGTTTTTTAGAGATTGTCGAAAGAACACTTTTAGACTTTATTTGGCATTACAAACAAAACAATAAACGACACTCAACAACAAAACAACAAACTAACTTAAGAAAAACACGTACGTCTTATTGTATAGTCCGCGGCATCTAAGAGTAGCGATGACCGTTAGTTTGCGCACTTGTAGAACAGATGAATTTCTACTAAAATTGGTTTCTGCGCACTCAAGGTCATCGCTATTGTTTCATGCTGCAGACTTAGTCGTAGGCTTTTCTGCACTCTCCTCGTAGTGATTGAAGTAACACTCAAAATGGCAGATGATGATTAATGAACACGATTTTTTTAAATCGGCAAATATAGAATTTTGTATCTCTGGAAAATGCCGAATATTTGAGGTGCGTCACTATGTTCAAACGTCAATCACAAACCATAGTACGTAACCGCAATCGCGCAAAAATAACTATTGTTTTATTTTGAAGTTTACATTATTTTGAGCATTATATTCAAAAACAATATGTTAATTTTGCTTGTGATTCAATTGTAGGATGTTTTTGGATTATTGTATAATTTTCAAATGACTATTAACTACCAAATACAAAAAGGGACTTCATAATTGAATGTATTGAAACAGACTATAATTGTAGGGTATTTTTGTATAATTGTATATTTTCCTAATGACGATTTACTACCAAGTAGAAAAATATATAATATTTGATTTGATCTATAGATCTCGCGCGTTACGTACACGTAACATGCAGAGTTACGTTCTTCGAAATGTCCAGGGGGACATCATAATTGAAACAGACTATAAGATTGGCGTCCTGAGCCGAAATATCGGTTATAGTCCATTTCAGCTAAGAAGAGCCCTGTGACACTTCGATTTTTGACACTTTTAGAGATGTCTATAATAAAATGATTGCGATTGTTTCTGGTAATCGATAATACTTCCAAAGGAAATGGAGTCGATTTTTTTATACTAACAGCAACACACATTTTGCCAAAAAATCTCAAAAAACGTAACAAACAACAGCAATAAAAGTCAACAATAACAAAAACAACAACAAAAAGTAACAATAACCGAACAACACGCAAATACAACGAAAACACAACTCGCATACAAGGCTGATGCACTCGTACTAATCCGATTATCGAGTAATCGCAACATGGCCGCCGATTATGACATGTCGCAGCTCTATGTTTTTTCCACGTTCCGTTACAAGTAATACGATGTGCATAGGATTGTTTTAAAAAATGTTGTTATTTTTTTATTCCATTAAATTAAAGTAAATGATACTGTTTTTGTTTTATAACTTTGAGATGTTTTATTGGAATATTTTTTGGAATGATGCCGCAATTAAATGAAAAAGATAAACAATAAAAATATTTTTCATTGTCAAACATAAAATGCGTAGTTCAGAACGCGATGAAGTGTCACAGGGCTCTTCTTAGCTGAAATGGACTATAGGAGGACATATTAGTGATATACTGGTGGTAGTACTCCTTAAGGGTACGTCTGGGTAGGTACCACCGCCCTGTCAGGTATTCAAACGCCAACGTTTGAAGGGCAGGGTAGCCAGTGAAATTACGGGAAGTGAGACTGAACAACCAAGTCTCGGGCAGCCTTAACATCACGTCATGTCATCACTTAACATCACGCGGGGCAGTGGCAAACGCTTCCGATACAAAATTTAACATCTGAGGTATTTCAAACTAAATTATGGTTGCCATACTCCAGTTTAACATCTATAAAGAAAATTGCAACTTTTGGCTGAAACATACTAATAGAAGGCGCCTACAGTTTTAGTACGGAGATCGTGTCGCATTATCGACTAGAAAAATAACTTTGAATTTAACGATCAAAATAACATCCTCTTGCTATAGAATTACGGCTCATTTTTATTTCAAAACATTGGGACTGGACTGGGAATCAAAACATGCGTAATATCATTGTTAGCCCAAAATATATCACTGCTGGGGCTCTATTTTAACATAGAAATGTCTACCAACTGATATGCCCAGGTACATTTAATTTTGACCCCGGTCATAGGCATTCAATTTTTGCCCCCTAATATCGATTGACATTTAATTTTGTCCCTAATGTCATCTGACATTTAATTTTGTCCCCTAACTTTAAACTGTTAATAATTTGAAACAAATTCACGTCTGAGCTAAATCTATTTCAAAGTCTTCTAATCTTTATATGGAGTTAATCTTCTTTGATTTTTTTAATCAAAGTTAGTTAGATGAGAAACGTATGAGTAAACAAATGCAAACATCTACAAGACCATAGACTAATTTGTCATTTGACAATTAAAAAGTGTATTTTAAATTAAAAAATGTAATTTAAAAATATCTATACAATGCTATCCAAGTAGCTGTACTAATGGTGGTGTGGCTGTTTGGTTAGGATTGTATAGAGAATTTTATATTTTTACTAAGATTTAAAATATTCACGCAAAAAAATACGTCTCATCGTCTTATCTAACTAATGGTTATTTAATTTTTTGATCCCAAGAGTAGCAACAAGTAACCAGGTCTGCCACCTTATAAGAGATCACATAGAGATTTTGATTTACTAGATTTTTTAATGAAATGCATTATTAGGATGACGATGCAAAAAAACAGGCCAATTTTTTAAATATCAGTTTTTGTAAATGTTTAATTGAGGCGTGATTATTTTTGTAACATATTTAAATTAAGTTTAAACGCAAGAGGTATGTTTTTCTGTAGCGAGCTAGCTTACCTTAAGCTATAAGGAGGTATACTCAAACAATGATTCCTAAAAATCACTTACCCTTTTTGAGAACAAGTTTTTGAGAATTTTTCGAAATTCCTCAACACTCCATACAAAACGCAAATAGTATTTTGTATGAATTGTCGATTTTTTTGTTGGAATTTCCCAAAGTCGAAGTGAAACTTGTTCGCAATGATCGGTAGTAGAAGTGGTTGACACCGGAATGTTTGGAGATACACCCTGTGTAATTTAAGGAGGGGAAAATACCAAAACATTAAGCACACATTTTTAGTTTCGATAATATGTCACAAATAATAGTGCTAAATATTAGCTATTTTCCTTTAGTGACTGTATATTTCACTCGCTATATTGTTGCAGGAAAACTGCCTAAATAATGCGTAACTTAATATTCATTGTAATAAAATATAACTCGTCTTGTTAAAAAATTACAAAATCCGAGATATATTTATTAAATTGAGCTTATTTTTGAATTGTATTTCTAATTAAATTTTTCATTACATTCTCGAGTAAATCAAAGTTTGTATAGACTCTCCGGCAAAGAGCCTTAAGACCGAATGTCCTTAAAGAAGGCCAAAATTAAAATGCAACTGCAGCAGTTCTTGTGTTGCCAATAAATAAAATAATGCTTTTATACTCCAGCAGCTGTATACTTTAATTAATGCCAATATAAGCACATTCGGTGTTACGAAAGTATTGATCTGCTTACTAAAGGTGGATGAGGTAGATGACCTGGTAACTTGATGCTGCTGGATCACGAACTCGTGGTAAAGAGGATTTCGTGTCCTCACATCCAGTTATGCGACGATCTAAGCGCATTTTTGGTGTGACGTCATTTGAACATCTGAACACCCGCTTTCCATAGCTTTAAAATCTGCGTCAAATGACGTCACATGTATAAGATGTAAAATTGAAGCTCTCTTTTGGTATCCAGCTGGCCGGAAGGTGGTGATTAACGTATTGATGACATCTTGTTCCAATTACAAAATCGTGTAATTAAAACTAATTACATCTAGTTCCAATCGTGGATCTGTCAATTGGGAACAATTGTATATAGTTTGACCGGTTCACTGGATCATGGCCGGAGCCGAATAGGGGCGCGGGGGAAAGGATGGCAGTGATGCGCTAGGAAGTGGGTCCAATGCAATAAACCTGCTTTTTGTGTACCACAAAAACGTCACCGCCCGCGCTTCTGCACTGCGACGTCGATTTTCTAGCGAACTGGCCGATCTGTAATCAAATTGTAACTAGTTGACAGATGTATCTTCTAGATAACACGCCACGCACTCACACAATACTAAAATAGTATTTCACGATACGTTTTTAGTTAAAGTTGTTGTATAAATAATTACATATTCGGCACGTTATTAAAATTTGATACCAAAATTGGGCTTGAATGTAATCAACTGTTTTATGTTGAAGTATCTTCATTTAACTATTTCGTTAAAAGTATTTTTGTTCTATTAAATAAAAAGCGTTTTTTTATTGTTAATTTGTGATTAATATTATGACTTGGTTGTTAAATCATTTAAAGTTGACAGTTGATTACTAATCTGTTTAAAAATCAAATTATAAGTTTCAAGTCTGAATCTAAACTTATTACATTTTGTAATTACTTTTTTCTATAGAATAAGATTATGCATATATATAAGTGTATGTGTAATCACCACTAGCAAGTAAGTTAGATTAAGATTTCATAATAAATAAGTACTAATTTCATAAGTTACAGTATCATATGTACCGCTTAGATAGTAAGTTTTTGACATTCTCGGTGTTATATGTAAGTCTTTAGTACTTAAGGTCATTTACGTAGTGATTTAAGTATTGTAGTAATAAGTGAGTGCCATTATTGCATAATCGCTAGCACGACAATCCTTATAAGGCAAGTTTAATATTAATATACTTAATAACTTACCTATTTAATCTTTTTGAACATCTTGATGTGAAAAAAAATTAATAAATTATAATCCACCAAATTGGTGTTTTATTTAATTTGATTTATTTTATTTTTATTTGGAACACCCACAGCATGAATCACGTGATGTCATCCAGGTACAGACAGCCGCACATCAAGTTACTACAATATGTCAAATTTCCTCAGTTTTTTTTTATTAGACTATAGGCCAACGCTTGACCACAATCGTCCCTGATGGAAAGTGACGATGAGGTCTAGGATGACACGCGTTTGCCTAGAAGATGCCTGTTCACTCTTGCCTTAAAGATATTGATATTACCCAATCGCGTTTTAGATGAGGTTCGATTAAAGAAAATTGGCAGATTGTTGTAACCTGATGTGTGGCTGTCTGTACTTTCTCAATAAAGTCGTGAAATCTATTATTGAGGAACTATTATGAAGTTTCATAGTATTATAAGCTAACGAATGGGGCTACTATACTCTATGACGTAAGCGGCAGTGGCGCCATCAATTAATTTCATGACTTTCTTGATGCAATTTATATAATTCATACTAATATTATAAATGCGAAAGTAACTCTGTCTGTCTGTCTGTCTGCCTGCTACTCTTTCACGCCAAAACTACTCAACGGATTTAAATGAAATTTGGTATACAGATAATCTAGACCCTGAGAAAGGACACAGGCTGGGGTTGTAAGGGGTTGAAAGGGGGGAAAAAGTTACTTTTCCACGCGGACGGAGTCGCGGGCAGCCGCTAGTATCTAATAAGATAAAAACAGGTGTTTGCATATGGAGCTACCCAACGCGTTATGGTACGGATGGTAAGCGATTGCCGCCGCCCATAGACACTTAACACCAGTAGAGTCAAGTGCGCTGCCAACTTTAACCCCCTTCCCCCCATTTGGGCCTGCGGTACCCCTACTCACTTGAAGTAACAGCGCAGGCAGCTGTGATGCCGTGGCCCATTTATGCCAAAGCGTGGCTCTCCTCCGGTAAAATATTCAGTACACAGATAGATATAGTCTGCGGCATCTACATACCAATAGCGATGACCGTTAGTTTGCGCAAAAAGATTTTCTACTAAAATTGGTTTCTGCGCACTCAAGGTCATCGCTATTGTTTCATGCCGCAGACTATACCAGGATCATCGGGAATGGATGTCTTCAGGTTCAGGTTATGGGCGTGACTTGGGGGCGGGGGCAGTGGGCGGAAACGAGAGGATTATTGGATGTCTTCAACAGGTGTCCGCCTTAAGAGTCCCGCCCTAGCGTTGAGCTAATATCATTAAGATGTTATAGGTATAATCCGAGGCAAGAAAGTGTAGTTATGACCTTGAGTGCGCAGAAACCAATTTTGATAGAAAGTCTTCTTTTTTACAAGTGCGCAAAATAACGGTCATCGCTATACTTTCGTGCCTCCAGCTGTACAGGGTATATCTGTGAACATTTACATCCCTTTAACCACGAGTTCTACCAATGATTCTGAACAACATTTGTTCTATGACTTTTGAAAATTCGCATAAATAAGTTGCAGCTTTTCGTACAAACCGGTGACGAGACTTGGTCATTTTGTAGGTATGGGGAGTCGAAATAATTTTTCGATTAAATTCGAAAAGTCTTAGACCAAAATGGTTGGTAGAACACATGGTAAAAGAATGTAAATGTTCACAGATACACCCTGTAGAGAAATGCCTAATTCTTCTCCATCATAGTGATCATAGGGAGGAATCAAGTCAGCGCTACTATGATGGGATTAGGCCTACTCACTACGCTTGTCAAATGCCGTTGGTTTAGTGGTTTAAGTACCGGGCCATGATCTCGGGGTCCCGGGTTCAATTCCCGGGTCGAGCAAAATTGTTTCGAATTTTTCGAACACAGTTCGGGTTTGTGATCACCAATCCGCATTAGGGTCCCTCCCTAGTAGAATATAACATAAAACTTATCTTCTTCTATACTATTTATAAAGAGATAACTTCTATAGACAACGACAAGGCTTATAGGTAAACCGAAAACACGAAACGCTTGCGCGATGTAATTGAGCACAGCGCCATCTATTAGTTCATTTCTGAATTACGGTCCCGAAGCGAAGTGAGGGCCACTATATAAAATAAAACTTATAAAATAATAGATAGGTTGGAATGCCAATATTTTATTGAAATAGATAGTCATAAAGAGCCACAAAACAAAACGAACTCAAGACATATAATGCGTCAATAAAGTCATGAAATTAGGTAATTTGATGGCACCATGCCACTTATGTCATAAGGTTACAGTCGAGGTCAAAAATATGTTTACACTTTAGGACCTTGTCACAATACATATTTATAAGAAAGTGGAAGTCGTTTTCTTATACATATGTACTGTGACAAGGTCCTAAAGTGTAAATATATTTTTGACCTCGACTGTACATATGATAACCCCATTGGTTATAAAACATGGGAAATTCGTTAGTTTCCCGTTTTCATGACTTTCTTGATAAATTGCATGTATTTAGGACGTAAGCTGTAGACCACTGTGTACATATTAACTGAAATTTAAACTTGACACAAGAGTTTAGGGCCTGCTTAAACGGCGGACTTTTCTAGGAGTTAATGTGCGCTCCGCAAATAAAACTTAATACTTTTAATGCTAAGTTTGTGTTGCTCGATACAGTTGTAAGCGATCTATTTTAGCGGACAAAAATCCCTCGTCTACGCAAGCTCTTATTATGCCTTATAGCGAGCCAGCGCCCCAGCTAAGCTACAGCCTAAATTTATGACATAGGTTTGGCCATAGGGACACGGCATTTTTTTTATTTCGAGGAAATAACTACACATTAGAATTTACATTTTACGGCACCGATCATTCACAGGCAAATATATCAATAATACACAAAAAAAAATTACGACAATTTTCAAAATATGTTGTAGGAAAAGTCATTGCCACCCCTAGGTAGATGTACAGCCACAAATCAGGTTAACACAACCTGTGAATTTCCTCAATTGATATTCAACCTAATGTGTATGTATGATATTAGATGAGAGTCGATTGAAGTAACAGTCCCCTAGTAGTAGGTATGTAAGAAAAGTATTTTTTTTTAACTTTTTCTAATACCTACGTTTTCGCTTTCTTTTATTCAGATATCATTAGTATTGCTAGAAAGACGGCAGTAACTGCTTTTTAATGAAATTTTGAATCTAAACATCGTTATCAGTTTTAACTGGCAACCCTGATGGCGCAGTGACTAAGGTGTTCGCCCAAAGCCCTTACGCTCCCAGGTTCGATTCCCGGTCAAATTAATTTAGGAAACTAAGTACATTGTAAATTTTTTTTTGGGTCTGGGTGTTCTCGGTTGACGCCCCCAGTTAATTTTCGTCACCTGGTACTTATAGTACAGGGGTTGCCCTAGTTGGAGACCAGGTTGATTGGTGTTATTGTCTGGCGCATTTATTTATTTAACTAAGGTCTAATAGCTTATCTAGTTTGTTAAAGCGCTGCTTTCCTTTAGATTAGTTTCTTGGCTTCAACGTTAACTATCTTTGCTTTACTTTAATCCTGCCAGTATATTTTTCATCTGTGAAATTTTCGTAAACCAACTCTGGCGTTTCTGGCCGCTCAGCTAATGCTCTTTGGAAACTTTGCAATATATTCTGTTTCTCCAAAAACAATTTATCCTTTCTAGAACTCTTAGATATAGCTGCTAAGGTTGTATTCACCCACGCCTCGTAGTACGGTTTCGTATGCCTATTTATAGCTGGAGGGCGCCCACTTGGCGACTTCTGTTGGGGGTGACCGCATTCTCACCGACAAATCTGGAGAACCGCCATAATCATTTGACGATTTCTTCCTTTTACTCTCAGTTTTCTTACGAGCTGTCTTTTCCTTTATACTGACTCTGCTTACCGTCGTCTTAATCCTTTTGACTGTATTAGTTTCTACTGTTTTAACATTTTTTACAGTTTTAACTACATTAGGTATTTTAATTTGCAGCGTCGTAGGTTTTTTCTTCTGATCCACGAACGTGACTGCTTTGTAAATCTTCGTGCTGTCATTTTTGGCGGTTAATGTTCTGATTATAGGCTTTCTGTGGAAGGAATCTCGTGATTTGTCCGATTTTAGGAACTCTGGCGTTGCTGAGCCGGTGGTGGAACTGTCTATTTTCGACTTTTTCTTTGTGCTCAATAAATCTCTTGATTGGGCGTTCTGTAGAAGAGATTGAACATTAGTAAGGTACTAGCGGCCGCCCGCGACTTCCTCCGCGTGGAAAAGTAACTTTTTACCCCCCTTTCAACCCCTTACAACCCCCTTTTTGCAATAAAAAGTAGCCTATGTTCTTTCTCAGGGTCTAGATTATCTGTATACCAAATTTCATTTAAATCCGTTGAGTAGTTTTGGCGTGAAATAGTAACAGACAGACAGAGTTACTTTCGCATTTATAATATTAGTATGGAAGTATGGATTAACGTAGGTACACTCTTTAATTCGTTCATCAACCAGAGGTAACAGCTAAGTCAAAGACATTACGCGCAGGGACAATTCGAAGTGATAGTTTATGATTTGGTCGTGGATTCGATTTCCACTTGGGACAAACAAACATTCAAAGTTGTGTAGTGTCAGTGTCTGGTTATCTATTTAAGACTCAAGTCTATTTATTTGTCAGTAAGATTCTGTGGATCCAACAATGTGTTATAGTGTGATAGCTGTAAGCCAATGAAGCGAATGTAATCTTAATTTTGTATAGGCGCTGTGTATCTTCTATACTATTTATAAAGAGATAACTTCTATAGACAACGACAAGGCTTATAGGTAAACCGAAAACACGATACGCTTGCGCGATGTCATTGGACACAGCGCCATCTATTGGTTCATTTCTGAATTACGGTCCCGAAGCGAAGTGAGGGCGGGCCACTATTTTGAATAAATGGACTATAAAATGTCCTTACTAACCATTTTTTACTTCAACATTTGGAGATTCCTTCAAATTTAACTTAGGAGCCTCTTCTCTCTTTAGATTTAGTTTAGGAGTTTCCTCTTTCTTCAAATTAAACTTAGGGACTTCGTCTTTCTTAGGAGTTGCGGTAAGAACTGGTATCCTGGATCTCAATGTGTATTTTTCTCTGGTTTTCCTTTTGTCATCTTTATCTATTAATTTACTCGACTCATCTTTCTTAGTCAAGTTTTCTTTAGAAACATGATGATCTGGTACCTTTAGTTTAACTTCATCAGACTTCTTATATGTAATAACTTTGGGTTTATCTTTATCTACCTTCGTTATCTTTCTATTTTCAGTATCACCACCAGGGTAGGGTCTCAAGTTTTCTTTAGAAACATTATGATCTGGTACCTTTAGTTTAACATCATCAGACTTCTTGTATGTAATTACTTTGAGTTTATCTTTATCTACCTTCGTTATCTTTCTATTTTCAGTATCTCCACCAGGGTGGGGTCTCAAGTTTTCTTTAGAAACATTATGATCTGGTACCTTTAGTTTAACATCATCAGGCTTCTTGTATGTAATTACTTTGGGTTTATCTTTTTCTACCTTCGTTATCTTTCTATTTTCAGTATCACCACCAGGGTAGGGTCTCAAGTTTTCTTTAGAAACATTATGATCTGGTACCTTTAGTTTAACATCATCAGACTTCTTGTATGTAATTACTTTGAGTTTATCTTTATCTACCTTCGTTATCTTTCTGTTTTCAGTATCTCCACCAGGGTGGGGTCTTTTAAGTTCTTCAACTGAGTCCAAAGTCTTTCTCAAAACTCTTTCGATTTTCTTCAAATTGTCTCCTCGGTCCTTGTCGGGTTTATTCTGGTCTGCTTTCTTAGAATTTTTCTTATCCATGCCAAAAGTTTATTTATGTACACTGAAAATTTTAACTTATTGCGACTGACTTTTTTAAGTCAATGCCATCATGATTATCATGATTTTTGTTAATTTTTTTTAGTTGCAAAGGAGGTTGATTCAATGTTCTCTGTGGTTGCTAAGTATTAGCAAATTCCGCATTAGGCAAGCGTGGTGATAAAGCCTAATCCCATCATAGTAGTGATAACTTGATTTCTATGATAGAGGCCTTTTGCCCTGCAGTGGGTAGGTCTTAGAGCATTCAACCAACATGCTCTAAGGCAGCGGTCGTCACACTTTACTGTTCAAGGGCCACATATAACAATGTGAGCACTAATGCCTGGGCCGCAGTATATGTAAATGCGTTTCAAGAGCTTTTAATTAAAAAGAAATCTACTTTATCGCGGGCCGCACAAATAACGTCCGCGGGCCGCAGTTTGACGACCACGGCTCTATCTGGGGTAGGTAGGTAAGACAAAATCTGCAACCAACCTTTCCCTTCAACAAACCATAGAGAATAAGTAACAATAAATCAATAATACATTGACATCCGTCATCCATTCTCGTCATCAATCACAACAACACCCCTCCATTTTATTTAGGCCGCAAAAAGGAAAATTATGTAACAAAAAAATCGCAAAAGCTATGAAATTAAGCGCCTAATCTCCGGTTCACCATGGAGGCCAAATCCAGTGTTGTGAAGAGCAGGTCTTCGAACAGTGCGAAGACTGTCAAGTCGGAGCACCAGAATAAGAAGAGTAGGAGCAATGCCGACTTCCCCCCTTACGGGGCCATGATGAAGAAGAGGGGGGTCTACGTGGAGCCCAATAGGTTGAGGATTAGTGAGTTGGGTGAGACAGTTTTTTTAAATAGACTACAACTCACCATCATCTCCCTGCCCTGTTCCCAGATTATCTGGGGTCGGCGCAGTATGTTTTCTTCTGCCATTCATCCCTGTCATTCGTCATCGTATCATCCATCTATTTTCCGGCCGTCCTTTATTGCTCCATCCATTTAAATTTATACCCATCACTCTTAACTAAAAATAGACTAGGGTGAAGTGTACAACAATGAAACACCAAAAATTCAAAGTTACACAATAATTTCATTTCTTTAGATATGGACTCAAGTATTTTACAGAAAGATAGCTTATTTAATTGGGTATAAAATAGCATTAATCGTTTTCTTAATTATTAAAATTAAAAACGACAAAAAGGTTTTTTTTGAAAAATGGGAAATGTTTCATTGTATCCACTTGGGTGTACACAGTGAAACGCCCTTCAACAATGAAACAGTATTTTATACCTACGCATCAAGAAAGTCATTTATTTATTTGGCACATCAACAATTTAAAAGCATTGTACAAACTGCCTCATACGCTAAAGCTCGTGGGTTCGATCCTCACCCTGGACATCATCAGCAACCCACGCTCGTCCACTGCTGGACATAGGTCTCCCCAATGCACGCCACCGCTCCCGATTTTCGGCCACTCTTATCCAGCTCACACCAGCCAGCCTTCGAATGTCGTCATCCCATCTTGTAGCAGGGCGTCCAACACTTACGTTTACCGAGTTGCGGTCTCCACTCAAGGACTTTATGGCTCTAACGGTTCACCCTGGACAAACAACACAAAAACCCTGGCAAGACAGTACCTCCAGTCATGACAACCATTTTCACAATTCACCTATATTTCTAATCGTGGGAAAGCCTCGTTTCGGCATGAATGGGCCGGCTCGACCGGCGTGAAGTAGCGCTTGCGCTTTATTTGTCGAGTGTGTGAGAGTAGGTAGGTATGCCCAATGGGGGAAAGGGAGTTAAAGGTTGGCAGCGCACTTGTGACCCGACTGGTGTTGCTGGTGTCTATGGACGGCGGCAATCACTTAGTTGCCATCAGGTGAACTGTCTGCTCGTCTGCCACCTATCACATCCATACTAATATTATAAATGCGAAAGTAACTCTGTCTGTCTGTTACTCTTTCACGCCAAAACTACTGAACGGATTTAAATGAAATTTGGTATACAGATGGTCTAGACCCTGAGAAAGGACATAGGCTACTTTTTATTGCGAAAAAGGGGTTGTAAGGGGTTAAAAGTGGGGCAAAAAGTTACTTTTCCACGCGGACGAAGTCTCGGGCGGCCGCTAGTAAAAAATATATCTTGTTCGTTTCCTATTCCAGAAAAGAATCAAGGACAGGAAAGACCAAAGGCCCCGCGAAGGCCTCCGCCAGGAAACAAGAAGTTCCTAGCATCAGTGCTCACCATTCTCTCCAAGTCTACCACCGGCACCCAGTACCCCGACACAGAGCCTGCCCGGAGAAGAACAGAGAAGAAACTCAAAACGGCGAAGCGGTTGACGAAACCAGTAGACGAAGAAGTAGACAAAGATATTATGAAGAATCCCGCTAATGACATCGAGGTGAAAGAAAATACTACACCTAAAAAGAAGCCTAAATATAGATCGAAAGCTCTAAACGATGAGGTAGACAAAGAATACAAGAAGAAACCATTTGTAGTCCTAAAGCCTCAGAAAGAAATGGTGCAAACTCCATCCATTTATTCTGAAAACGATTCATTCAACTGGTCCAATTTACCGTCCCTTGTCAAGAAAACGCAACAGCAGAATGTAGAATTAGAAAAGAAAGCGATAGAAATGAATAACGAATTGGCGAAGGAAATAATGGAAGGACGCAGGATTAGATCGGATAAAAGAGTGAGGATCGACGAACCGAAAACACTTGTGGCCGACCTGACGTTAACGAAAAAAACCGAAAATGTCATGGAAGCTAATGGGAAACTGTACAATTTCTTCGTAGACTTACTAGAGACCACTATAAACGTGTATAACCCTAAAGAAGATTTTAGCAAGACACCTTATGCGCCAAGCGAGGCGAGCTCAACGAAAATTCCGTTGGAAATGAACGAGTCTGTTGCAAAGAAACTGCATGTGCAAAGCGAAAAACCAGAGAAATCCGAAGCGACTTCCCAACCGTCAAGCCCCTGCTATTGTTTGAAAGACTTGGAAATCTGTAACAGGGTACCTAACCTGGAACCTACTTACGAAATGCCCCAGCCAAAGAGAAGAGAGAACCGACACAGTACGCAACAGAATCGTTCTCGTTCATGAGAAAGCCAATTCCGAAGAAGTTGACCGCGGCGAGCGAGATAGAAACGAAAAAGAAGACACCTTCTAGAAAGCAAAAGAAGAAGACATTACTGAACCTATTCAAGGAGCAGTTGAAAATGGATGACAGCGAATTCGACGAGCCACAGAATCTATATCAGGCGTTGAGAGTGATGGCGCAAAACAAGAGACGGTGCCAGAAGACGATACATTTCGAGGAGAAATTTAGAAAGAGAGAAAAGAGGCAGGATGGCTTTCCGGACTGCATGTTTAAGAGACGCAAGGTCATTTCGCCGAGTACAAAAGAGTCCTACAAGAAACCAAAGAGATTTGCACCTTCAATAACAGGTAGAATTGACGATTATAAAAGAACTAGTGAATATTCAACTGATTTGGAAGATCAGTCGTACCACTCTTTGGAAGTGTATGGGTACGATTATGCAGCTTCTGTGAACAGGGGGAAATCCCACCATGCACAGAAAGATGTGGTGTATACTAACCAATCGACGCCGTCGTACACTGCTCGCAGCATATATTCTAATGATTTGCTAGAGTTTTCGGACACTGATAGCATGTATTTTTACTGATTTCGAACCAATTATTATGATTATCCATACTGAAATATCAAAGTTCAATAAACAAGGAATTGTACAGAAAAAAATTGTATTAATTTTGATTTCTTACCAAGAAGACCTACAACGAATAGTAATATTTTTTGCCAAAACTGTGCACCTACAAAATAATACCTATGTTAATATAGGTATCAGTAGTTGCCCGTATCGGGCATACAATATTTAATTTACCTACACCTAGATCTTTTTAAAACTAGGTACAGTCAGCCACACATCAGGTTAGTTACCACAAACTGTCAAATTCCTCAATTGTTATTCAATCTAAAACCAAATGTGTTGGCAGTAAAGATGAGAGTTGATTGAAGAAATACGGTTTTGTATACATTGATGTGTGGTTGAATGTACGTAAATAATCATAATAATGAAATAGCGAACACCAATTACCTAGATTTTTCGGCGAGTTATATATAGGTAAGTATCACAGAGTATTTTGGTAAGTAGGTATGTCCTATTTCTATGATGACTGGCGGGATTGCGCTTTTGGTGTATACTCTGATTCATAATCATGTAAACTGACAGATGATAATGACATTTTCCAAAGATATTGGATATAAAACAAGATGGTGCACTATGAAAATGAATGCAATGTTAATTTCGACTCTATGCAGTGGGAATAAAGATTACTTTGAAATGCCAAATCGCTTTACAGAAAATCGAGCCGAGCGAGATGTCGCTATATAGGATGATGTCCTTGTCTAATGGGTTGCCATCATAAAAAAAAACCTTTGTGGTATAACTTAAGCAATGTTTATATTTCTTCTTCTGGGGAACTTTCAAAATCTTATCTATATCTATACATATAATAAAAATGTAAAAAAGCTGTGTCTGTACATTGAAGATATTTATCTCAAAATAACTTAGGACGACTAAAAAACAGTAACAGAACATGAATCAATGATTTTTAAAATTTTTGTCTGTCTGTTTGTCTGTTTATCTGTTTGTCTGTTTGTCTGTTTGTTCGCGCTAATCTCGGAAACTACTGAACCAATTTGAATGGAACTTTTTTTATTGTATAGCTGTAATATCAGGGCAACTTATAGGATATATTATATTTTGAAGACCAGGCTCCTTGATGTAGAACCACAACAGCCCAGCTAAACTATAAGAGTTAGGTCAATGGCACTTTAACAAAAGTTGTTCAGATTGATGAGCATTTTATGATGCCATGAAAAAAATCAAAGATCATGGAACATCTGGTTTGGAACCCTAAGAGCCCAGCTCCACTATAACAAATATGGAATGAAATGGAATGGAAAATTGTCAAATGTGATGAGCATTTTTGGATGAGATGCTATAAGAAAGGATATTCCGAACTTAAAACCCCTAATAGAGCGAAAAGGGGGTTCCAAGTTTGTTTATGGGACTACGTGATTCCCTTGGCCCCAATCTACTCCAACTTTTGCATGCACATTCTGTGACAGAATTGATGGATTAAAATATAAGATTTAAACTTTAATAGAATACTTACATCCCCTAATGGAATAAAAAATAATTTGGGGGTTACTTTCATTAGAAGTAGATATCTTTTTTTTTAAATATTTAATGGGTTTTGACCTCATCTCACCTGATGGAGAGTGACAATGAGGTCTAATGTAGCGTGCTTTCCCAGGAAGAAGCCTATTCACTCTCGACTTAAAGACACCCAAATTGTAGCTCTCTATAAATACAGAAGCCGGCAAGTTGTTCCATTCCTTAGCAGTTCGCATAAAATATCAATGAGCCGCCTTAAAAATCTATTAACCTATAAACGAACATATTTTACAATAAGTATTTTTTTGTTTATATCTATTTAAATAATCATCTTTAAGACAAGAGTCATAAAGTTCACGCAAACGAAGTTGCGGGCGGCCACTAGTATTTAATAATTTAAAGGAATGATACGTTGGAATTAATAATTTCTTTTTTATTTTTTTTATTTTAAACCATGATAAACGACTGTTTTTATGTAAAAGTCGGTGATATGGTAGTTTTAATTATAATCAATATGCAACACTTGGCGTCTCGACATCACCATTATGGCGGCGGCAAAAATAATTTGAAAGTTTGTACTATTGTGACGACAAAAATAACGTGTAAAAATTGTGATTATTTATTTGTAATGGTTCTCACTTGTTGTGTGATAGGATGCAAAAGTGAATCTTATAAAGTTTGCCGTGTATTTTTCATAAGTAAGTATTTAGTCAAAGTTTTTTTTTTCTTTGAGTAGTATGTCCATTTCGCTTGTCATCTAAAGACGGATTTACTTTTTTATTTTTTTTTGGACAAATCGGAAAGTTTTTATGGTCGAATAAATTGCATGATAATGGACGACCATAAAAAGCTCATGTTACGTAAAAAGTGTAGCAATAAATCTATTTTATTTTTAATTTATCAAATCGTAAAGTATGTACGTTTGTATGAATAATACGCGATGGCCGGTTAAATGTGCCGCAGAGCGTATTATTATAGGTAGGTAAATAGAAAATCTAATAGAGCTAGCACAAACTTTTCGAAAAGTCGGTAGTCTCTTCGTATCGTACGTATACATAATAAGGAATTTTAATTTGGAACTTGTGTTTTTTCTACAAAATTGCTTATAAATACTCAAACGATACTTCGAAACGTTCGTGCTAGCCCTTCTAGTTTGAATGGGCTTCACGAGTTTCCTAGAGAACGCAATGTCCGACTCCCACATGGGTGAACTAAGTTTGACTAACAATAATAGTAATCGAAACGCTAAAACGTGTGGTCACCTTATTAGAGTAGGACGCTTACCAATATATAGACATCTCGCGAGGCTCGAATGTAAGTAATAAGTGCGCCATCTTGTTATAGTGTAAAATCTTTGGCATTTTCACATTTTGCATGTGTCAAATTGAGTGATAATGTATAGGGATGACACATTGACATCTGTCAGTTTACATTATTATGAATCAGAGTATAGTGACCCTGCCTCTGAAACATGTGGGTTCGTTCTATCCCTCCCTACCCCGAACAAACATTCGTGTGTTGAACACTTGTGTTAGTTCAGTGTCTGGGAGTAATATACAGGGTGTATCTGTGAACATTTACCTCCCTTAACTACGTGTTCTACCAACCATTCTGAACAACATTAAATTGTTCTCTGACTACAAAGTCGGGCATTTTTTAAGGGAACTCGAAAATTATTCTGATGAATTTTGAAAAGTTGTTGAACAAATGTTGTTCAGAATGGTTGATAGAACACGTGGTTAAAGGGATGTTAATGTTCACGGATACACTCTGTATTTAAGTATTATATTTGTGATACTTCTGTTTTTTTATGGTATAGGTAGCAGACGAGCAGGCGGATCACCTAATTGCCGCCGCTCATGGACACTTGCAACACCAGTGGAGTTACAAGTGCGCTGCCACCTTTTATCCCCTTCCCCCCCGGGTGGGCCTCCGGTACCCTCACTCACTCGGCGAAACACAGCACAGGGGCTGCTTCACACCGGTTTTCTGTGAGGCAGTGGTATCACTCCGGTCGAGCCGGCCCATTCATGCCGAAGCGTGGCTCTCCCACAGTTAGTTCTGTTGTCTAATAGAGGTATCTGTAACACAAGTGTTTAAGCGACTTAGGTATAGTCCGCGGCATGTAAGAATAGCGATGGCCGTTTGCGCACTTGTAAAAAAGAAGACTTTCTACTAAAATTGGTTTCTGTGCACTCAAGGTCATCGCTATTCTTACATGCCGCGGACTATAGGTACTACAGAGTCAGATCAATGTTGTACAGTCAGCCACACATCAGGTTACCAGAACCTGTCAAATTTCCTCAATCGATATTCAACCTAATGTGTATGACAGTAAGATGATAGTCGATTAAAGATATTTGACAGTTTTGTATACTTTGATGTGTGGCTGTACGTACAATTTTATTTTTTACTATGGGAATACCTACAAATAAAACACGAATTGCAGTACGATTCCATTGATTTAATCAAGAAGCGTTTGAAACATTGATTAAAATAAAATATTCTCCAAAAATAACAGATATTCAGAATTATTATTTCTAAATACCCTACTCCCACCCAGTAGGTAAGTACTACAAGTATACATCTATATTCTACATGAAAATTTCCTCCAAGATTATTTACCACCCCCATAGACTGCGAATTTTTGTGAACTTTTACCTTCATTTTCAATAAACGACACCCCTATACTCTGATTCATAATCATGAAAGTAAACTGACAGATGTCAATGACAAGTTTCTATGCATTTTGACATTTTGCATGTGTCAAATTGAGTGATAATGGGGATGACACATTGACATCTGTCAGTTTACTTTACATGATTATGAATCAGAGTATAGTAGTGCTGTTGACCATGAGACACCACTATGAATAGTGTAGTTGCTCTAATGAAAAATAGTTTAGACAATAAGTACAGGATGTATCTGTGAACATTTTCACCCTGTAACCACGTCTTCTACCAACCACATCTGAACAACATTTGTTCTACGACTTTTAGCAAATTCGTCTAAAATTTTTTGGACTTCCCATACAAAATGAAGAAGTCACGTGACCGACTTTGTATGAAAATTTGTAATTTTTTTTCAAATGCAAATTTCCAAAAGTCATAGAACAATGTTGTTCAGAATCGGTAGAAGACGTGGTTAAAGGGGTATAAATGTTCACAGATACACCCTGTATAGCTTCTATTTTGCATTTTTTGGGTATGGTTTTGTGGTGTAGTTTACAGTTTAAGTACCTAATATCTTTAGATAAAAGAATACAGACACCAATTTGACGACAGTTCAAAAATATTTAATTTATTTCATTATTCTGTGAATACCGAAGTAACTGTTGTACACCCTGTATAGCCTCAAAGCTTGAATATTCGATACAAGCACATCACTTGTAAGCAGGCTTAAGCTTCAGGCAGTTAGGCGTATTAAAAATTAAAAGACTACAACAGTACATCTCTTATATCAATTATCACTGGCAAATTTGTCCAACCGATCCCGCGAATTGAACCCGGGACCCCAAACTGCAACTCTGCACCCACTGGGCTACCAGGGCAGTCAACAACATTCATATCAACATCCCAGACAGGTTATAATTTGGTTATTTATTAGTATTTTATGTGCAGGTATCTAAAAACAATATGTACAGATAGCCACACATCAGGTTACCACAAACTGTCAAATTTCCTCAATTGATATCCAACCTAATTTGTTTAACAGTAAGATGAGAGTCGATTGAAGAAATTTGACAGCTTTGTTTACTTTGATGTGTGTCTGTACGTACCTGCCATCCTGTATAAAAGAAATAAATTATGCTTTAAAATATAATTTTGTACTATTAGGCTAGGAAATAAATTAATCATTCTACATAAAAAAAAATAACAACAAAAATATTGTTTCTTAAAACTTAACTGGAAAAGTTATTTAGCCCTTTATTGAACATTTTCTTTATCGATTTTAGGTATACTCTGATTCATAATCATGTAAAGTAAACTGACAGATGTCAATGTGTCATCCCCATACATTATCACTCAATTTGACACATGCAAAATGTCAAAATGCATAGAAACTTGTCATTTCATCTGTCAGTTTACTTTACATGATTATGAATCAGAGTATAGGTATATTATTTTAAAAGAAAATGAAAAATATACATTAGTGCCAAAATACTTACTTCTTTAGCTTAGTTTAAAAACCAAATAAATCTTTAAAAGAGAGCTAATTTTTAAATATTACATTTTGTAATTTAAGTAAGGGCAAAAATATTAATTATCTTCAATTTAATGTGCTACAAACTTTTTAAATCAATTACACATGACTGTTTAAAATACAGGATGTTTTCAGGTGGTAATTGAATTCTGTAAAATATGCATTCTAATGTAATGTGGACTTCATTTTCCGCACTTAAACTCTTTTATTGAATTTGTATGAAGTTTCATTGCGTAGCCCACTTTTAGGGGACTTTTCACCACGGCGGCTAGCAAAACTTCTGTGAAGCCTACTGGCGTCAGCCACACAGTAAAGTGACGCCCTTAGGAGTCTTCCGCCATGATTGAACACATTTTGCTTTTCGTTAAGTACGATTTTGATTTTGTTTACATTCAGGCGGCATCAGATATCAATATCGACGCCATGCGGCGTCATACGCCATACGTAACATATTTAAATGACGCCTTAAGGCGTCATCCGCAACGAATCGCAAAGTAGTTCAAAATAGATTCATACATACTTGTTAGATTTATCATTAGCCAATACATCCTGTATATTCTTTAAATTAGGTACAGACAGCCACGCATCAGTACCACAATCTGTCTTACATCAATAGAGATTGAACCAAATATGTTTGATATTAAGTTGAGAATTTATATTGAAGAAATTTTACAGGTTTGTTTAATTTAAATGTGGCTGTCCGCCCAACGTACTTATAAATAAATCACATTTCATAGATTCTACAAGCTTAATAACATAAAATAAAGAATTTGTCTAAACCTCCAGGTTTTATTTCTAACTAATACTTAAAAATCACAATGAACCTACGTAGTAAACGTACTAGGAATGATAAAATGTACAAATAAATTAATGGAAAACAAAATAAATTAATAACTAAGTTTTTCCCAAATAGATATTGCTACGAGGGCTGTCCCCCCTCCCCCTTCGTCTCCAGTCTCCACCCCTCCTTTTCCTCCCCAGGAGTCTGTATGCAGTAAAGACCAAGATACACAAATAGCTAATCTACAAAGTCACACATTGCCACAGATAATATATTGCATAAAACGTGATAATTAGGTATGATTATTATGAAGACATCTATGTACTGTTAGAAATATAAGAAACATGTAAGAAAACTGATTTCAGTTATCGGTAGGAAAGGATCTAATTTCTATTACTATTTTCCTACTAATTACAGACACTTATATGTTTTAAAAAGATTAAAAAGTGATTATCAAATGTTTTTTGTTTATCTTAGGTGAAAGAAATATTTTTTATTGATTTTCTTAGAAAAATTAACATTTTAAAGGTTTTTTTTTGTCATTTTGGCAAAGCGATAGTTATTGTTTTTTACATTTTTTAAAGATAGCAGTTATTTATAGGCTTTAAAAGATTTATTCATTTAATTTCAGTATCTTTACTTTTTGGATAGCTGTGTACGGTAGCATAGCAACAGTTGCACTACGTTTGAAGGTATGCGTGAACTTCAAGGTAGCTATTTTCTTTGGCATCGCCACTACCACAATGTGACCATCCTCCGTTTCCATGACATCGACTTGGATAATGGGACACATACTCAGTACAGGACAGTCATAACGTTCCATGAAGTTATACTGTTTTACGGGTTCTGCTGTGAAGATATCGAATTCGCCACAAGAGTATGGAGCATAGTATATGCGTAGGACTCCCCAATTTGATCCAACGAAGTAAACATCACCATAAGCTCTAATTGTGACGATATCTCGAAGCGGTCCTTCTGGTACAGAATGGTTAAAGATGTACATCCATTGGAAGTATATCCTCCAGTCTAGATACTCCAAGAATCGGTACTTATGAAGCTGATGAAGCAAGTTTACGCTTGCATCCAATGCACAGGTGAATACGAGCCTTTCTCCGTTCCATGTGTAAATGTTACGTTCAAAAGTTAGAACGTGCAGATTGTTCGTATAACCCAAGCACATAACACCATCATCAGTTTTCTTTATAAATGTGTTTGACATTTTGCCATTTTTGAATTCCCAAAGGTAAATTTCATCAGCTAAGTTTACATAGAAAACTTTTCGGTCCACAAGTAAGAATGACTTAACGCTTTCATATGTAATATTGGTTTCCATGCATGGACTCTGCACAACTTTCTGTATAATGAACAGTTGCAGACTGTAACTCAGTATCGCTATTATATCATCATTCTCGTTGTATCGTAAATAGTCTCCACTTATCGAACCACGTTTGCATGGTTCCAGCGTATCCAAATCATAGTAAACTATACTACCTCGTTTGTGGACACCAATGATGCCATCCCTGAGGATTTTGAAGTTTTTGACTTCATCGTTGACGCTGGAAGCAGAAGCAAACTCATCCCGGATTTCCCTAGCGTTCTCCAGCTTAGGCCACAGCGAGAGAGAGCGGTAGATGTGGTACCAGAGCATTACCAGAGCGGGTCTTGGCTCGAACCGTCAAGTAGACGTCAGGAAACTCAGCTTTGCAATTCTTCTTCCACAGCGCATCGCTTCTCGTCATTCCATCTATAATCACCTTGAAACGGTTGCATACCTGGCGACATTTAGTCAGGTCCTTGGCCGACAAGAAGGTGAAGATGTACAGAAGCAGCTCCGTCGGAAGGTTATCAATAGGATTCGACATCTCGCCGGCTGCTACCCAGTTTTTGTAATGGTTGTATTGGTTTTCGTACGCAGTCGCAAGCCAGCGTTTATAGTGAAGGTAGGAGATATGCTGAGCGATTCGGGTGCCGTAACACAGCCACCCGAGGTCAAATAAACCTCATAAGACACATTTCTGGCGCGGTTTCGGGTTTCTATTGTTGGGGTCGGAGAAAAATACTGAGCTGGACATACTGCGTAAAAGTTGATGTTTGTGTCCGATTTGCAGAAGATCAAAGCACAGACTAAAAATAAACAAAGGTAGTGAAGTTCTGGAACCTTCGTTTGCACCTGCGCAATTGAAACGTAAGAAATCAATAAATGGCGCATTATAACTTCGTGTTTTGTATTATTTTTGATATTTGCACTTCGGAAAAATATATTGATGAATTTTAGATTTATGAGAAGATAAATAGCATTCATTTTGACATTAGTTTTGATGGAGAATAATATTTTTAGAAAAAAAAATTACTCGTCTTAATCGATTTTACAATTGAATATTAGCTAATCGATTCAATTTAAGACAGCTGTCTTGAGAAATTCGCAGGCCTATTAGGAAAAAAAAGAATGTCACTAAATTGTATTTTTCAACGAACTTGCTGTTTAAATGTAAACAAACAAATAATTTACAAATATTTCGAATTTTATTTACGATGGCCGCATTTAAAACCTTACGAGATGTTAGCGTTAACTTCGAAGGTGACCTACGGCGACTTTCCACCGAGTTGTTCACTGCTAAAATTGGAGAAAACTTCGAAGATTGCGTTGTGAAGAAGCTGCGCGATTTACACCTCTTTAGATCGAAATTAAGGCTTTTAAAAGCAAAGCATGTAGCAAGTAAGTACTTTCAAAGCCAGCATCAGCCACAGTAGTGAGTAAGCCTCCCATACCAAAGATATAAATTGGTTTTTCGTGTTTTTTTCTTTGTTGAAATAACATCAAGTTTACCTATTTCATTAGGGTACGTACTTCACCTTTTTATTATACCTCCTGTCTTGTTACCTACTTAGTTATATACAAAAAATCTACGAATTGTAGAAAAACTAGTTTTAATCTATGATATCATCCTGTTTTTCTGAGAAAGTTGGTTCTCTGCCATTGGCATGTTGGTAAGTTTATTTTCATTCTAGAGGCGGCCACCAAGCATGCAGGTTACCTGCTGGTAAGTAATCACCGCCGCCCATGAACATCTGCGAGATCAGTGAGGTAGCTGATGCGTTGCCAGTCTTTTAAGACGGAGTACACTCTTCTGTTGTAGGTCCATAAGTCATAGTCGTCTAAAATACTGCTTGGGCTACACCATTCCACAAAACTGAGGTTTGTGGTAGAAAATTCTGTGACAAACACAATGAGAACAGACTATCCCAAACCTTATGAATGTCGTAAAACCCAAAAGCCTTTTAAAAGGCATTTCCATTGTATCTGCCTTTTGGGCCTTACGACGTTAAAACATTTTTTTTTCATTAGCCTATAGAGTCCCACTGCTGAGCAAGGGCCTCCCCCAAGTTCCTCCATAGATCCCTGCCCAACGCCCTTGACTGCCAATCTTGGACATACTTATACAAATCGTCACACCATCTTTTTCTAGGCCTGCCCCGTTGATGGTATCCATCGATTGGCCGCCATTGGGTGACAAATACAAATCTTTAATACCTACTTGTTGTTGTTGATAATAATGAAGCTTAAACATCAACCCACCATAACATTACAGGTGATCCTCAGCTGGCCGAACAGCATCCTAACGAACAGACAATACTCGCCAACTATGATGACACCGTAACAGACTAAGTGCTGGAGCAGCAGATCGTGAAGTTCCTTACGCAGTCGCATGCAGTCAAAGCGCTGATCACAACACCGAGCAGTAGCTTGGATCCTGAGCTTGTTGAGAGAAAAGAGTAAGTATACATCATACATCAGTAAATTCAAATTTTTTTTATGTGATGGTAAGCAATTGCCGCGCTCATGAACACATGCAACAAGTGCGCTGCTAACCTTTTATCCCCTTCCCCCCCGATGGGCCTCCGGTACCTTCACTCACTCGGCGAAACACAGCACAGGAGCTGCTTCACGCCGGTTTTCTGTGAGGCAGTGGTATCACTCCGATCGAGCCGGCCCATTCATGCCGAAGCATGGCTCTCCCACAATTAACATCAGTAATCAATGGACCAATACAGAGTCTAAGTGCGGATAATGGAGTCCACTTTACATAACACAGTGGAACTCCGGTAATATGCCTAAATAGTGAGTGAGGGTACCGAGGGGATAACGGTTTAATGGTTGGCAGCGCACTTGTAACTACTTAGGGACCATTCAATTATTACGTAATCATCAATGGGGGGTAGGGGGGTCTTGCCTCTGCTTACTTTTGATAATTCCAGGAAGAAAAAGTATATTTATATAAATTTCCCAAAAAATCAGCTTACGTAATTCTTGAATGGTCCCTTACTGCTGCTGCAGGTGTCTATGGGCTGCGGTAATCACTTACCATCAGGTGATCCGTCTACTCGTCTGCCACCTATCACAAGAAAAAATACCTACCATGTACCCTATGTATCACATAAATAATATTGGGAACCTCAATATAAAATCTACTTAGAAATAGAAATATTCTTTATTCAATTTAAGTCCTTATAGAACATTAAATGTTCTATAAGGAATGGAAGGAAGGAAGGAATTTTATGAATGTCAACTATCAAAATAATACTACCTATCAAATAGAAAAAACAACTCAGTTTAAAAAGAAAATTTGTCTCGAACCTTCCAGAAAGATCATAGAAGGCCTCGCAGAGTTCAGACAAGAGGAGTCCCAGCTCCGCCACCTGTACACGCTGATGAAGGAGAAGGAGGAAGAGTTGGACGAGCTCCGGGCCCGGTGGGACAGCGAGCTGGGACAGCTGCGGGACGCGCGGGACAACGTCGACGAGAGTATGGAAGTGGAAGTGGGGCCATTGCATAGGTTAGTTAGATAGATACTCTTTATTGCGCAACACATTATAGAACTTAATTGTAATAGTTATTTACAAATACAATATCGGCGGTCTTATCGCCAACTCCACACGTACGAAGTCGCGGGCGGCCGCTAGTTTTTAATCCTAATTTTTTAAAATAAATGCACTACAATCAAGCAACCTGGTCTCAATCTAGGGAAACCGCTGTACTATGAGTACCAGCTGACTATAATTAAATGGAGGCGTCTACCCAAAACACCTAGACCCAAGAAAACTTAGAAAATGTAATTCCCTAAATTAATTGAGGCCATCTCTCTTATTCAGGAAGCTCAGCACTCTAGTGGAGAAGATGCAGCTGATGCGCTGGCTGGTGTCCAAGCTGGCGACGTCGCGCAGCGGCGCGTACGACTGGCTGTCGGACCCGCACCGCCGGCTGAAGGCGTTGCAGGCCGCGAGGCAGCCGTGTACTGTCGAGGACTTTCTGCAGAGCTAATGGAGATATTTTCTTAATTTCATTGCGGATGACGCCTTAAGGCGTCATTTAAATTGGCGTATGACGCCTTTAGGCGTCAATTAAATTAATATCTGATGCAGACTGAATGTAAACAAGTCAAAATCATGACAAAAAGCAAAATATGTTTAATCGTGGCGGAAGACGCCTAAGGGCGTCACTTTACTGTTTGGCGGCTTACGCCTTAACCACTTTATTTACTACGCATAAAACATATTTAGGTTTGTAAGGAGAGTCCAAAAATTTCTTGACAAATTCATAGAACAATTATCAAAAGTCATAGAACAATATTGTTCAGTATAGTTCGTAGAAGACATGTTTAGAAAGATGTCAATAATTTTACAGATATATCCTGTATGTATTTAAGTATTATATTTGTGTACTATTAAAATAAATAATATTTTTCACTACATCACATACATTGATCTGACTCTGAAATAGGTAGCTCAAGCACCTGTGTTACAGATATCAGAACCAACAGTGGGATTACAAATATATACACATATAACTTTTCTTTTGTAAATATAACTTATAATACATAGAAAACACCAGACAATACAACAGACATGTTCATGCACACAAATGTTTGTACTGTGTGGGGATCGAACCCGCAACCCTTGGCCCAAACGCAGCATTCACTACCACTGAACCAACCGGGTTGTCAAAATCTATGGGATATCAAAAATAACATGGTGTAGGGTGTAGAACTAAATGAATAAATCCAATAATGATAATCATTTTAAGACAATCCTTTCGATGTAAGTTAATTGCTTCTTAATTATTATTTAGTTAATTTTAATTAGTAGCTAAGCAATTAACTGAAACTAAATTCATATTAATATCTCTTTAAACTTGAAGTATAATTTAAAATCAATTAAGTAAGGTGATTCAAAGAAATTAAAGTAAGTTAGTTTTACGTTGGAAACTGACGCCGAAACATTATTATTTTTGTTCATTGTAATTTACTTATAAGGCTGTTCAGCCGCCTATTTTAATTTTTAGTCTGTGATGAATTGAAATAAATAGTGTTTAATAAACTTAAAAGTTAAGACGGACCAAACTAGCAAATTTAATAAAATACAATTTAAGTGTTTTTACTGTGTATGTGTTTGTCAAGCTTAATTTTTTATGGGATTAAAATATGCGTCAACAGATGTAAGTTTTTTAATTCATTTTCTAGTTATCTGAATTTCTTAATCTGAACTACGGTAATTTTAAACCGTGGAAGAGCCACGCTTCGGCATGAATGGGCCGGCTCGACTCACACAAGACCGGCGAGACGCAGCTCTGCGCTGTGTTTCATCGAGTCAGTGAGCAGATGTCTATGGGCGGCGGCAATCGGTTACCATTAGGTGATCCGTCTGCTCGTCTGCCACCTATAACATCCCTTTAACCACGTCTTGTACTAAACATTCTGAACTGAGCATGTTTGTGTGAAAATTAGGTCTTGATTCCAAACTTTTGCTCGCAAGTGTAAATAAAGGTGTCACTAGGTATAACCCTTTCGGCCGCATTGGCAACTAAGTTTGACAACCAGTTGCCGAAGAACTGACGTTCTTTCTACTCAACCAGTTGCCAAAAACACGTTATTTATTTAAAATCATAAAGAAAGTATCAAATAGAGAGGATACGCAAATAATATTATTCGTGTAAACAAAACAACTAGACACAGAAATCGCTAAGAGTATAAGAGACAGATTTCTCTAAGTTTAAAATATTAATTTGTAAAACAATGTCAATAATTTGTTTTTTTTTGTTTATTGGCCTGTATTGTGTTCAGGACACAGTTAATTTTGCCAATGTCAAGTGATTAAAGAGACACGTTCCTTTGGAACAATAATTTGTTACTACCCGTGCGGATAAAACACTGGGATTAGAAATGGCGGACCGACGAGTCGGTACCGTCAGCATACTAAGTACGTAAAATTATAATTAAATATAAGTAAACTGAAAAATCGTAGAAAATATCGTTAGTATCGAAAATGTTTTGTTATTTATTAATTCAAAATAATAAGTATGTTTATAGGTTTTATTATTTTGTAAGTAGTATTTTTTACTGTATTTATGTAAAAAATCTATGAAAATAATTCAGAATGCGATAAATTCTTTTTTCCTAAAAATAAATTGTTTATAAATTAATAATAATTTATAATTATCGCATTTATAAACGAATTTGTTCTCACAAAAATATACATTTGTTAGCGGTCCGCCCCGGCTTCGCCCGTGGTACATACATAGCCTATAGTAATGAGGAATAGCGTACCTTTCTAACAAAATATGACAAGACTAACGAAAGGTTCAAAACCACGAAAAAACTAGCTCACAAATTTTTATTAAAACGCAGCTTTTTTTTTGTCAGTCTGTACCCACGTGTGCGAGTATAGACGCAAATAGTGTGCGAGCGAGAGGTGAATAGTTGCGCCGCCATTTCTAATCCCAGCGTTTATCCGCACGGGTAGTAAACAAATGAACTTATAATTTGTCAAGTTAGCAGATTCTTGATTGTAAACTGATGAAATAGTATGCTTCACAATTTCGTCGTCTTTGCAACTGGTTCCGTGGTGTAGTGGTTATCACATCTGCTTTACACGCAGAAGGCCGCCAGTTCGATCCTGGCCGGAATCATATCTTTTTATTTTTTTTTTTTCAGTTTTTTTATCTTTTGTTTTCATTATCTTTGGAATTAAATTTGATACTAGCACCGTGCCCGCGGTTTTGCTCGTTTTTCCACACGTATCACTTTTCTTAGAAAATGTGGAATTTTGCGTGTATTGTTTGTTGTATGTATATCAACAACTTTTTATTTTTATTATTTAGGTACATATTAATAGTAGCGCGCTCATTTGTTTCAGAATTTTTATTAGTTCCAAACATTACCAATAGATGGCCCTGGGTGTCGATTAGGTATATCGAAGAAGTGCTGTTATTTTTGGATTACCTACCTAAAAGATTAGTAGGTAATAGAAATATTGACTGGCCGGATGGCGCATTTGGTAGTGACCCTGCCTCATACGCCAAGGTCGTGGGTTCGATCCCCACCCTCCTGGACTAACATTCGTGTGATGAACACTTGTGCTTGTTTAGTGTCTGGGTGTTACATAATTTTAGTATTTAAGTAATATATTTGTGATACCTCTGTTGTCTGATATCTGTAACACAAGTGCTTAAGCTACTTAGTGCGGAGCCAGGTCAATGTATGAGATGTGTGAATTTATTTATTTAATAACTAGTAGCCCGCTCTCACTTCGTTTCGGGACCGTAATTCAGAAACGAACCAATAGATGACGCTTTGCTCAGTAACATGGCGCAAGCGTTTCGAGGTTTCGGTTTACCTATAAGCCTTGTCGTTGTCTATAGAAGTTATCTCTTTATAAATAGTATAGAGTATAGATAGAAGACGTGATAGTTCTAGAAATACCTTTGAGTATATAGCCACACTCAAAGAGAAATACTTAACCCATAGTTTAGCGCATTGGGTTGAGCAGTTTCGTGGGTTCGATTGTCGCATCAACACAATTGTTTGTTGACGAAACGGATATTTGTTTTGGGTCTGGGTGTTTGTGGTACCTTTGTAGATGGTTTCCATAGTAGTAGAGAAAATCTTGCTTAAGATCAAGGCAATGGTTTCTTTATCTTAAGACTTTTGAAGGTGTAAGTATCCATGTTTGATTTTCCTTATTTTCTTGGAATCTGAAGATTTTCCTTATACATATAGGTACAGATGTCCACATAAGTATCAGGTGAATCCATACTAATATTATAAATGCGAAAGTAACTCTGTCTGTTTGTCTGTCTGTCTGTTACTCTTCCACGCCAAAACTACTCAACGGATTTAAATGTGGTATACAGATAATCTAGACCCTGAAAAAGAACATAGGCTACTTTTTATTGCGAAAAGGGGGTTGAAAGGGGGGGGTAAAAAGCTACTTTTCCACGCGGACGAAGTCGCGGGCGGCCGCTAGTTACCTAATAATCTGTCAAAATCTCTCTGCTAAGCTCTTAGTCAAAGTCACGGGAAACCCAAAGGCTAGCAGCTACTTCATCACCGAATTTCCATCGTTATCCAACGAGGTAATGCTGCCAGCATTTTGGGGACATTGCCACAGGGGTCTGCTCTGTTTTAGTTTTCAAATTAATCGAATAATATTCGAATACCAAAAATGTTCGAATAAGTATATGCAAACTCTACCTACTACTCCCATACAAGTAATTATCATTCTAAGTAATTATCATTTTACGCCGAAACAAAATTATCTGACTCGCCCAATGATAGGCAATATTTACGCATTTTAGTTCCGCTACTCCTCAATAGAGAGAGTTGTGCATTTTTACATCGCGCAAGCGTTTCGTTTTTCCGTAGCTACATAAGTCAAACATAAGTCATATGTAGCACTAATTTTGATTTGATCCCCTGTACTAAGGGAAGTAAGTGGTGTGCCACTAGGAAGCGACCCTCTGTTGATCAGGTTAACTGGTAGTCTGGTAGAAAATGATGTAAAGGCATGGAGTACGCTTTATACCTTTTATTTCGGGCAATAAAGATTAAATAAATAAATTGAGACAACATCACATCACATACATTGTCTTAGTCCCAAACTAAGGTTTTCCCTTACTATGGGAACCAACGAAGGAACTCCAAACACCCAGACCCAACACAAATATCTGTTTCATCAACAAACATTTGTGTTGGTGCAATTATAAACGTACATTCGCGTTTATAATATTAGTAGGATAACTTTGTGTGTTGCCGACAGTACTTTATAGTAGTGTGATAATTTGGTCTAATGAACTAGACCTACAATTAAATTGTAAATAAAAGTGGTAATTTTATAATAACTTGATGATTGCTAGAAACCTATTAATAAGACGAGGTAAATCTTGGCTAAAGTAGATATCCATATTTTTAAAACCTCAATTCAAAAAAAACAATTCGATAGGTATTTTTTTAAGAACTTACGAGAAGGTTTGGAAGCACTTGTTTTAGCGCCGTCAATTTTTTTTATATCATAGGTGGCAGACGAGCAGACGGATGACCTGATGCTAAGCGATTGCCGCCGCCCATAGACACCCACAACACCTCCAGTAGAGTAAAAACGCTACCAATCTTTAAACCTCTTTCCCCCCAATTAGTTTTCTGTGAAGCCGTGGTATCACTCCGGTTGAGCCGTCTCAATATTCATGTCGAAGCGTGGCTGTCCCGGTGAAATGATAATATGATGATTATGAAATATATATATTTTTAAATCGCATAAAGAAATACAAATCAGAGAAAAGGCCTTCCGGTAGCCTTGGGGAATACCTTCAAACTAGTAAGCTATCGGAAATTATAATATCAAAACGAATGTTAAAAAATATTTTTATGTTTTTGCTCATCTCAATATCATCTTCGCGGCAAAACTTGTTTTGGTATACAACTATAAGGTATAAAATTATAAACAAATGTTGTAGCGAAGATTTGAAATCAGTCGTGTTACATAACTGTGGGAGAGCCACGCTTCGGCATGAATGGGCCGGCTCGACCGGAGTGATACCACTGCCTCACAGAAAACCGGCGTGAAGGTGCCCCTGTGATGTGTTTCGCCAAATGAGTGAGGGTAACCGGAGCGCCACTCGGGGGAAGGGGATAAAAGGTTGGCAGCGTACTTGTAACTCCACTGGTGTTGCAAGTGTCCATGGGCGGCGGCAATTGCTTACCATCAGGTGACCCGCCTGCTCGCCTGCTACCTATCACATAAAAAAAAACGATTCGTTTTGTTTCTCTATCTTCTATAGATAGATAGATACTCTTTATTGCACAAAATATTACAGAACTTAATGCTAATAATAATGGTCATTTACAAATACAATCCCGGCAGTCTTATCGCTAAAGTGAACTCTTCCAGACAACATTTGGGCAGGGGAATAATAATATCGAATTACAAAAGGTAAGGCAGTGAAGACCTGTTAGTAGGAATACTATAAGTACGAGATAGGAATAGTAGTATTTTATACTTTGTTAAATAATCAGATAGGTAATAAAATTATTTATATTGTATACAGATTAATTCTATAGATATCGGCAAATACTTATACAAATAGAAAACCGCGCATAGATACCCTGCAACACCTGTAGAGTCACGTACCCTGCCAATCTTTAACCCCCTTTCCCCGAATTGGGCCTCCATTACCCCTAACTCACTCAACGAAACACATACCTAGCGCTGCTTACGGTCTTCTGTGAGGCCTTGGTATCACTCCGGTCGAGCCGGCCAAACTGGACATTTCTTAATGTTTCCAAAAATACAGATGATTAAGTATTTCCCGTTGTTTGGTCTGAACTTAATGCTAATAAAAAATAACTATGAATTCTTTACTGTAGCCTTTTCCAAATTGAACA
>CM026302.1:5860439-5907080 GCA_014851415.1 Cnaphalocrocis medinalis
GTATAAGAAAAATAGGATGTGCTATTTCGTCACAACATCCTACGAATATATTATGGATGGTATGCCATAAATTACTCGCATATCGTAGCAAGCTTCATTCATCCTCCTGCCTACCCAATACTCCATTTTATATAAAACTTGCTGAATTGTAGAAAGATACATAAAATTTCTTTTTGGAAAATTAGTAAGAAAATCCAGAGTCGGAAAATCGCGTTTTCCTTAGGTGCTTTATATTGGACAATGGGATTACATATACAGGGTGTATCTGACATTTACATCCCTTCAACCAGTGTTCTAACAACTATTTTGAACACATTTGTACGACTTTTCAAAGTTCACTGTCTGTCACTTGACATGGTCATTTTATATGGTAGTCGAAAAAAAATATCAACAAAGGAGATTGACCTTTTGTGTGGACGTTGGAGCAAGTGCTGCCCAGGTTTGAGACACAGTGCATTATGTTCCTTAGACTAATAATAGTCTGTTACCAAATGGCTTCAGAATCGCTCCGAGGAATATGAGAATACAAATTTTTTGTGTTTTTAAATTGTTGAAAAATCATTATTCACAGCTTATTTTCAAAATAAAAGTTATATAAATTTAATTTTTAATTAGAAATACGGAAAGAAAATAGGTTTTTGAAAATACTGACACTCACTTTGTATTTCTTCTTCTTTTTATAATAAAATTAAACACAATTTCTCGAGGTTGAAAATACAAATCTCTTTTTTTGCTTTGGCAACACAAAGATTTAACAGCGCCCTCTTCCGTTTATAAAACTAAACTTTCCTTTTGTCTCGTTCAATCCAATATGGCGGCAAACGGTGTATGAAAGGTGCGGAATGTTTTGATTCTAAACGAACAATAAAAATAGTGAAAAATCGACAAACCGCGAGAAAAACACGCAATGGCCGGCGTCGAAACGCTATCACAGTGCTGAATGAATCAATCAAGATTTATATTCGCGTGTGTTGTGTCAATACGAGTGTATTTTGAAAAGTGATTTTTTGTGGGATAACTTGCTAATGTGGTCGTTGGTGCTAATATGTGACATCAGTTTAACCGATAGATATGTCTACCGATCCTGATATTAATACTCCATGTCCGAATTCGAGTGAAACGCAAGTTTGTGAGGCTGCCCCTGCATTTGTTGGGGAGGTCCAGCAAAATGTTGAAAAGAAGAAAAGGTCTCGTACTGTGTCCTTTCCTGAGGATGACCAGCTAGTGACCCAGTACTTCGAGCCAGCGAACCCTTGGCAGGATGGTGAGTTTCCCTTTTTAACCTAGAACGAGTCTTACACATTATTATCAAGCCATATAATTATGAGCTGAAGGTCTTCCATCGATTCTCTACCGATTTCTACAATTAAATAACAATAAATTAATCTAATTAACTTGTTATTTACATAGATATCTTAGATTACACATTCTGGGTGCTATTTATGATTAATGGTTTGTTGTTTTGTTGATTTTTTACACTAATTTAACCTTTAACACTGGTTGCCACATAATACCTTAATACAGAAAGAAAACAAAAGATATGAAGAAAATAGATATGAAGAAAATATTAGAGAATATTTCCTATTTATAGTTTTATTTAAGGTAGCTATTGAGAATTTTGTGGCATGACAAGTAAAATTTAGTTATTTACCTATTTAATATTACGTTCAGTAAATGCTTCCAGGTTTTTTAAAGTTTTGTTTCAGAGTGTAGAACAATACAATAAAGGAATACATAGGATTTCTATTTACAATGGTATAAAAAAACTACCATAATGTACAAATATAAAATATGTTTTTCATAAAAAATAATGTCCATTATGTACAATCTATTATGCACTCAAAATTATTAGAAAGTTATATTATTTATTTTGGTTACTTAAGTCATTATCACAAATACATACTACACTGGGTAAGAAATAAACCAAGCCACTGTAAAAATTTTGGACAGTTAGGTGCGTCCAATATCTTGGCCTACTAATATTTCTAGACGCCCGAAAAACAAAAACTAAACAGAACATCTACCGTCTGATCTATGGTTATTTTAAAAGAATTTGTGTTATTAAAATACTGCTTGCTTAGTCAAAAATCTAGACATAACATTTACTTACCTATCTAGAAACTGTCACTAAAGTTGCACTTTGCGCAATGGTGTGCGAAATTCAATATTAATATTTATGCTTACTTGCGAAAAGTCAAACTAACATACAATTTCACTACTTGCAATAATGCCTCTTTTAGCTTGGACACTATTCAAGGGTTAATTAGATTAAATATCTTTTATACTATTTATAAAGAGATAATTTCTATGAACATCGATAAACCTTAAACAAACCAAAAACAATAGCGTGATGCAATCAACGCCCAGCTCCATCTATTAGTAAACAGCGGAACTACTGCCCTGAAACAAAGTGAGGGTGGGCCACTATTATTTATAATAATACTGCATATTTTAAGGTTCTGGTGTTGATTTTGGAGAAATATTGTATGACAATTTTTGTTGCATACCTTTAGTGACAATTGAAATGACCCGAGTAAACATTGTAATTGAAGTCTCAGATTCGCTTAGGGGGCAACTCGAGCAGGAATTTCAAGATTTTTAGCTGGTCAGTGTTTATACTTAGCCCCACCAAAATATTTGTGATGACATTACACTAAACTAAACTCTGTGAAACAAAAAATTTTGGTTAGGTTGGGTTGGAAAAGCGACCAGCTAAAAAGTCTTGAAATTCCTGCCCGAGTTGCTAGACAAAAACTGACTATTTGTCATCATAGTTAGGGATGTTCATGATGGTTTGGGTCCCATGCACCTCGATTTTCAGAATTTTGTATACTAAAATAAATGTGTATTTTGAGAGATTTCGGTTAAAACTTATTTTATGGACAAAACTGAAGGTAGTCTGGCAGCTGGCAACACTGATTGAAAATGTTTGGAAAAATTATGCCGACAGCGTTATCAGTAGTAGTAGGCAAGTAACTAGTTAGCAACCTAAGTATATTTTATTCCATCCAGATTTTTTTTAATTCCATATAATTTTATGTAATAGGTGACTGACAAGCAGATGGATCACCTAATGGTAAGCCTGCAACACTATAGTCTATTTCAATTATGATGTCCCTTTGGAAAGATGTCAAAAGTTCAGTACTAAGGAAGTACTCTTAGAAATCGATATTCAGCGGCATCGATTATCGATTTGTAACCAATTTTAATCAAAGTAACTTTCAACAACTAAGGTTTTTTAGAGATTGTCGAAAGAACACTTTTAGACTTTATTTGGCATTACAAACAAAACAATAAACGACACTCAACAACAAAACAACAAACTAACTTAAGAAAAACACGTACGTCTTATTGTATAATCCGCGGCATCTAACAATAGCGATGACCGTTAGTTTGTGCACTTGTAGAACAGATGAATTTCTACTAAAATTGGTTTCTGCGCACTCAAGGTCATCGCTATTGTTTCATGCTGCAGACTTAGTCGTAGGCTTTTCTGCACTCTCCTCGTAGTGATTGAAGTGACACTTAAAATGGCAGATGATGATTAATGAACACGATTTTTTTAAATCGGCAAATATAGAATTTTGTATCTCTGGAACATGCCGAATACTTGAGGTGCGTCACTATGTTCAAAAGTCAATCACAAACCATAGTACGTAACCGCAATCGCGCAAAAATAACTATTGTTTTATTTTGAAGTTTACATTATTTTGAGCATTATATTCAAAAACAATCTATTATGCACTCAAAATTATTAGAAAGTTATATTATTTATTTTGGTTACTTAAGTCATTATCACAAATACATACTACACTGGGTAAAGAAATAAACCAAGCCACTGTAAAAATTTTGGACAGTTAGGTGCGTCCAATATCTTGGCCTACTAATATTTCTAGACGCCCGAAAAACAAAAACTAAACAGAACATCTACCGTCTGATCTATGGTTATTTTAAAAGAATTTGTGTTATTAAACTACTGCTTGCTTAGTCAAAAATCTAGACTTAACATTTACTTACCTATCTAGAAACTGTCACTAAAGTTGCACTTTGCGCAATGGTGTGCGAAATTCAATATTAATATTTATGCTTACTTGCGAAAAGTCAAACTAACATACAATTTCACTACTTGCAATGAAGCCTCTTTTAGCTTGGACACTATTCAAAGCTTAATTAGATTAATATCTTCTATACTATTTATAAAGAGATAATTTCTATGAACATCGATAAACCTTAAACAAACCAAAAACCCAAAACAATAGCGTGATGCAATCAACGCCCAGCTCCATCTATTAGTAAACAGCGGAACTACTGTCCCGAAACAAAGTGAGGGCGGGCCACTATTATTAATAATACTGCATATTTTAAGATTCTGGTGTTGATTTTGGAGAAATATTGAATGACAATTTTTGTTGCATACCTTTAGTGACAATTGAAATGACCCGAGTAAACATTGTAATTGAAGTCTCAGATTCGCTTAGGGGGCAACTCGAGCAGGAATTTCAAGATTTTTTAGCTGGTCAGTGTTTATACTTAGCCCCACCAAAATATTTGTGATGATATTACACTAAACTAAACTCTGTGAAACAAAGAATTTTGGTTAGGTTAGGTTGGAAAAGCGACCAGCTAAAAAGTCTTGAAATTCCTGCCCGAGTTGCTAGACAAAAACTGACTATTTGTCATCATAGTTAGGGATGTTTCATGATGGTTTGGGTCCCATGCACCTCGATTTTCAGAATTTTGTAAACTAAAATAAATGTGTATTTTGAGAGATTTCGGTTAAAACTTATTTTATGGACAAAACTGAAGGTAGTCTGGCAGCTGGCAACACTGATTGAAAATGTTTGGAAAAATTATGCCGACAGCGTTATCAGTAGTAGTAGGTAAGTAACTAGTTAGCAACCTAAGTATATTTTATTCCATCCAGATTTTTTTTAATTCCATATAATTTTATGTAATAGGTGACTGACGAGCAGATGGATCACCTAATGGTAAGCCTGCAACACCAAAAGAGGGGCCTCTTCCCCCCTATTGGGCCTATGGTACTCTCACTTACTTGGCGAAAAACAGCGCAGGCGCTGCTTCACGCCAGTCTTCTGTGAGGCTGTGGTGTCACTCCGGTCGAGCCGGCCCATTCATGCCGAAGCGTAACTCTCCCACGGATAAAAATAAATAAAGTACCTACCTAAGTAATTCCCAAATTGCGCTCTTTTGCGTATAATAAATAGTAGTACGATGCGTCTAAACGTGGCCCGCCTTAATAAAGAACGTATTTCAATGACAATGCGGCTAATCGTTGATCCGCCGCATTTCAAAACGGCATTTTTGATAACAGCTAATACGGCTCCAACGGTTGTCAGTTCTGCGGCTAATGTGACCAGCCCACTGCCACTTCAGTTTGCTAATTCGGTATGGGATGACGACATTCGTAGGCTGGCTGGAGTGAGCTGGATGAGAGTGGCCGAAAATCGGGAGCGGTGGCGTGCATTGGGGGAGACCTATGTCCAGCAGTGGACGAGCATGGGTTGCTAATGAATACGGCTAATTTATACGATCCGGCTGCGCCATATAGATCATATGGATATGCAGTCAGTTTTTAAATAACTCATATTAACTATCATGCACACAGCTTCCTACTTATTTAACTCAATGAAAAGGATCCTATACAATCAACGTTTGTCGGCAAAGTCTAATCAGTATAATAGAGGCATTTTATCTGGTAACAAGTCGAATGTATTTCCTCAACGATCTGCTCTTGTGTTGTTTTCCTTTACTAAGGAACTATCTTTTGCCCGCGGCTTCGCTCGCGTTAAAAGCAAAAAGTTGCCTAATGCTACTCTTCGTCCCTTCAACTATCTCCATTTAAAAAATCACGTCAATTCGTCGCTCCGTTTTGCCGTGAAAGAAAGACAAACATACAAACAGACACTTTCCCATTTATAATATTACCAGCGGCCGCCCGCGACTCCGTCCGCGTGGAAAAGTAACTTTTTACCCCCCTTTCAACCCCTTACAACCCCCTTTTCGCAATAAAAAGTAGCCTATGTCCTTTCTCAGGGTCTAGATTAGGTATCTGTATACCAAATTTCATTTAAGTAAATCCGTTGAGTAGTTTTGGCGTGAAAGAGTAGCAGACAGATAGAGTTACTTTCGCATTTATAATATTAGTATGGATGGATGTCTTGAAGATTTCATAAAGTAAAGTACCTACCTATCAGCCGATATACTGTCCCACTGCAGGGCAAATGCCTCCATCATAGAAATCAAGTCATTGCTACTATGATGGGATTAGGCTTAATCACCACGCTTGACTAATGCGGTGCGTTGATTTATGTATTTAAGTAAGTAATATATTTTGTAATTCCTCTTTTGTCTAATACCTGAAACAAGTGCTCAAGCTACTCAGTACGGACGGAGTCAGCTCAATAATTGACGATATTCACAAAATAGGAAATGCAAAGAATCCTAGACCGAACAAACACCGATCCAATGTTACACGTCCACATTAGATCTCTCAAATATACACTCTATTGTCTTAAAAATAAGGTGTACAAAACAGTCGGGTTAGATCACAACGGACGGCACAGATAGTGACGAGATACGTATCGGCGTATCTGTCTTATCAACTTATTTACTCTAGTGACTGAGTCTAGTACTACACATGAAATGCCATCTGCGGAGGCGGTGTCTTTATTAAGATCGTCGTTCTTTAACCTAACGGGAAGTATTCCTTGTTACGTGAAGTAATTGGTATAGAATTTCTCAATTATTGCAACTTTATGCATGTTTTAAGAGTAGTGGGCAAAGTATGCTGCCTTGGGGTACACCGCCAAATATTTAATGAAAGTACAAAGCTTAGCAATCAATCAGCTATACTAGAGGCGGCAAACGAGCAAGAGATCGCATAAACATTTGCAAGATCAGAGAGGTCGCTGATGCGTCGCCGGTTTTTAGAAAGGAGGACGCTCGTCTTTTGAAGGTCCCTAAGTCGTGGCTATCGGGGAATACTCCAGCCTAACCATTCTAAAAAACTGAGGTTCGTGGAAGAAAATACCGCGAAAATTGCATAATACTGGGTCGTCTAGATAATGAGGATGGAATGACAACCGCTTACGTGTGGTATAGAGAGTAAAATAGGCTACTTTTTGCCCCTTTCTAACCCCCCATTTTAGGGAAGTGGGGGGAGCAAAGCCGTCGGCAATGCTAGTGTACTTATAATAGGCATGACGAATAATTTTTAATTTGTTATGCCATCGTAAGATGTCTCAATCACAAAAACATTGGTAAAATATTTACTTTGATATCTTAAAAACTTTCCGAGATATCACCATTTGAAAATCACAGTTTTGAACTTGATCAAAAACGCTCCATGTAAAATCGCTACATATCCGTGACGTCACGAATATGTATTCTCTACGCGTGGCGTATGCATTTTGTATGATAGCTATGTGAAATGTTGCGTTTAGACAACTACTTTCTTAATAAATGTTACTTTAAATTTAATGGGCTATCCAATGATAACCGGATTTTTGGATAATTTTACACTTTAAATCTATCATAACATCAAACCATTTCATAAAATTTTAGGACCAGTCGTCACGCCTATTAGTATTGAACTCTCCACAATCTATACATTTGTTTACTGAATGAAAGGAAAATAGGTCCGGTAGCTGCCAATACGAACTCTGCGTACAGTAAACAAGTTCACACCTGGTCGCTGCCAACATCGTGGAGAATCGAAGGAAAATGCCGGGATACAGCCACTAAATATATACCACTTGTGGCGTAATAGACGACGCATGGGTTTTGTTCAAGAAACATTTAATAGAGTACTAGCTTTCGCTCGCGCAGCCCGCTTCCCTAAAGTGGGGGTTAGAAAGGGGCAAAAAGTAGCCTATGTTTTCTTTTCTCTTTTTTCTTTATGTGATAGGTAGCAGACGAGCAGGCGGATCACCTGATGGTAAGCAATTGCCGCCGCTCATGGACACTTGCAACACCAGTGGAGTTACAAGTGCGCTGCCAACCTTTTATCCCCTTCCCCCTCGGTTGGGCCTCCGGTACCCTCACTCACTCAGCGAAACAGCACAGGGGCTGCTTCACGCCGGTTTTCTGTGAGGCAGTGGTATCACTCCGGTCGAGCCGGCCCATTCATGCCGAAGCGTGGCTCTCCCACAGTTAAGTCGCCCACTTCCCTAAAGTGGGGGTTAGAAAGGGGCAAAAAGTAGCCTATGTTAATCTCCATCTCTTCAACTATCTCCACTTAAAAAGTCACGTCAGTTGATTGCTCCGTTTTGCCGTGAAAGAAAGACATACAGACAGACAGACACACTTTCCCATTTAAAAATGGATAAAATACTAGCGGCTACCCGCGTCGTCCGTGGAAAAGTATCTTTAGGTAGCATTTTTAATTATTTAATAATTTTCATCCCGCCCTTTTAACCCCTTACAACCCCCTTTTCGCAATTTAAGTATCCTATGTTCTTTCTCAGGATCTAGCTAGACCATCTGTTTACCAAACATTCAAATCCGTTCATTAGTTTTGGCGTGAAAGAGTAACAGACAGACAGAGTTATTTTCACATTTATAATATCAGTTAGGATTAAAACTTTCTTACGCTTTCGCATTCATTCAATTCATAATATGATATATTATAACATGCTAGTCGTGTAATTTTATCTATATCAAAGATAAAGATCACGTGGTTAGATATAGTGGGCATTTTTGTGATAACTTCTTCCTTTCGTTGGAATGCTGCCAAACTAAAATGGAATTCATTGGATTAATCCATTTCAAATATTTTTACTTTTGACAGTATCTGCGCTGTTAAAATAAAAAAAACACATCTAATACATTGACCTGACATCTGTAGCACAAGTGCTTAAGCTACGTAGTACAGCGTCAGGTCTATGTTGAGATGTTCTATGTGACTCCGTAGCACGTACTTAGTAGCTTAAGCACTTGTGTTACAGATAACAGAGGAACCACAAAAAACTTAAATACATAAATTACACACAGTCACAGATCAAACACAAGTGTTCATCACACGAATGTTTCTCCAGGGTGGGGATCGAGCCACGATCTTTGGCGTATGAGGCAGGGTCACCACCAAATGCTCCATCCAGGATTTGGAATGTGTAACGTGTAGTCAAAGTTCATTAACTAGTACAGATTATTATGTGTATGATTTAACAATCTAAAAGTTTAAGTTTAAGCAGGCCTGTCCCACTCCGCGTGTAGTATCAACCTTGCAAGTACATGCGGCGTACCCTCCGGAGGGGCCAGTCAGTAGAAAATCACGAGCGAGCGGCGACGCATGTGCGACAGTTGCGTGCGATAGAAAGAGAACGCACTTCTAGGTATGAATAATTGTAGGTGTTGAACGCTGGGCGGCCGCCGCGGCCGGAATTTCAACTTTATGTTATGGTAGCCTGAGCCTTTATTTTTCTATAAACTTTTTTTAGAAGTGGGCATTCTGTACTTGTACTATTAAGTATTCTGTGGTTTAAGTTACAAAACAAAAGTATGTTAAGGGTTTGTTATCATAGTCCGCATTAGGCAAGCGTGGTGATTAAGCCTAATCCCATCATAGTCACATAACATGATTTCTATGATGGAGGCCTTTGCCCTGCAGTGGGACAGTATATAGGCTGATACTTAATACGAGTACACATTATTATCCCTTAGTAATAGATAATAGTTCCCATCTGATTTTGTACCTTATCTGTCATGATATAAGCGCAAATCAATTAAATTTTTCGTTGATCTATGGCCTATTAAGGGTTACATACAGCGACAAATCGCCATAAAGCGAATACAAGATTCCCTTAGTTAAAAACCGGCGCGCGCCGCGCTGTCTGCCGCGTTGCGCGCGAGTCGCTGCGCACGCTCGGGCGCTTCCAAGAATTTGATTAGGTCTCGGAAAATAACTATCATTTCCTTCTTTTTATCTTGTAATTGCGGTTATCTGGCCTTATAAGGCCATGTAACATGATCATAGACTTTTTGCATGCTTGTATTTTTATTAGATTACTTCTATTACGCTTCGTTGGGGTACTTAAGCACTAGGCCGTGATCTCGGGATCCTGAGTTCGGTTCCCGGGTCGAGCAAAAGTGAAATGAAATGCTTCGGTTATTTATGGTTTCAGTTGCTTTCTGTCTTTCGGTTATATTGACGATTAATCTTTAACATCTTTTTGATGGATGAAAAGTCGGTTTGGGTCCATGATTTTTGTAGTTTTTTTTTCGCAGCTTAACCTCACTAAAAATCCCGTTTATCCGTGGGAGAGCCACGCTTTGGCATAAATGAGTGGGCTTGACCGTAGTGATACCACGGCCTCACAGAAGACCGGCGTGAAGCAGCGCCTGCGCTGTGTTTCGTCGAGTGAGTGAGGGTACCGGAGGCCCAATCGGGGGAAAAGGAGTTAAAGGTTGACAGCGCACTTGTGACCCTACTGGTGTTAGGATTAGGCTTAATCACCACGCTTGCCTAATGCGGATTGGCGATCACAAATCCGAGCTATGTTCGAAAAATTCGAAACAAAGAGACATTTGCTCGACCCGGGAATCGAACCCCGATATCAAGGCCCGGTACTTAAACCACTAGACCAACGAGGCCTTGTTGTATGTACATTGGCCAGCACATCAAGTTACTACAATCTGTCAAATTTCCTCAGTTGATATTGAACCAAACACGTTTGACATAAAAGTGAGGTTCGATTGAAGAAATTTGACAGATTGTAGTAACTTAATGCGCTGGCCACCGAACTTAGTTATAATGCTAATATCTATCTCAGATGCATCAAAAACGAGACACTTAGTCTACAATAAAATGGTTTGACTTTGACTTTGTAACCGGCGGCTGTCATGACACAGGGTAATAAATTATTGGCAAGCTAATAAAACTGCGGGACACGTCACGCCAGTTCAGAGTAATTACTGACATCGCCCGACCGATGATCTAATGCGCGAAAGAAGATAAGGCCCGGTGCAAATTATATTCGAAGTCCCTATACCCAAAACTGGAATTCAAGACCAAAAATCTACTACATGTTGCTACTGCAATAAAATGATCGTACCATAGAATACCCCTTTTTCTTAAAACACTTGCTGATGTAATTTATTTTTTGGTAATTTTGATTCTATAATTAAAAAAAAATATTTTATTTACTTTTTTTCATGTAAACACAAGACCCTTTAATAAAAACATAACCATCCGTAATTTTAGTTTTCAAAGATGGTATTGCGCTTGTAAAACTTCAGGTGTTAATAACATTTGGTCTCTACCTACAACATTTTAACAATGTATGGAAACTTGACAGTTAAGTCTGCTTAATAAGAAAAATGATGCCAAAAAGTTGGCGAAACCTAAAATCGTCACTTAAAAATTACTTAAGTGACTTTAACAGATTTGACAGTGACGTATCTGTCGTAGATTTTTTGGTCTTGAATTCCAGTTTAGAGTATAGTGGCCTAGAACCTCTTCAGCTACGTAGAGTGCGCTGCTAACCTTTTATCCCCTTCCCCCCGATGGGCCTCTGGTACCCTCACTCAATCGGCGAAACACAGCACAGGAGCTGGTTCACGCCGGTTTTCTGTGAGGCAGTGGCATCACTCTGGTCGAGCCGGCCCATTCATGCCGAAGCATGGCTCTCCCACAATTTTCGAAAAATTCACAACATACTTTTAGTCGACCTGGGACCCCGAGATCTCGGCCCGGTACTTAAACCACTAGTCCAACGGGGTGTTGAATTGTATTAGTTTTTTCTGTAATTTCCAACTATTTGCTACAGTATCAATGTTAATAACGGATGGTTTTCCTCATTCTGAAATGCAAAAAATATCGATGTTCAATTATGTTTGATTTGATCATCGTCATCAGTACTGTGTTGATGGAAGATTAAAATGTAATTAACATCACGTCATCAAATGATTCTTGTAACATCATCTTACGTGTATGATGCATGTATATAAAATTATGTTCATGATGATGATTTTGATAAAATAGTTTTTTTTTTTATGTTGAGGACTTAACCCACCGCCTTCCCATGGTCCTTCCCACCTTCTTGGCATATGGACCGAATTGTGGGAGACGCCATCAGTATAGTCCGAGGCAAGAAAGTGTAGTTATGACCTTATGTGCGCAGCAATTTTGATAGAAGGTCTTCTTTTTTACAAGTGCGCAGAATAACGGCCATCGCTATACTTTCGTGCCTCCAGCTATACTTCTTCTGGGAGAAGACCCAGTTGGCGTTTGCTTCCCTACAAAAATCTTTTCCGTCCCATGTCTGTTTCATCTGTCTCCATCTATGGCGTGAACTAATATAGCACATGACATGAAATATTGAGGACAGTCTAGATAACCTCACTCCGCCTGGTGGTAAGCTGCCGTGAGATCTGTCCTGGGGTCTGCTCCGCCAAACGATATCGAATTATTTCGTAACGATACGTCAGTTCATACAAAAACCCTACTCTAATACAGCTTAAAATACCAATAATTGAATTTGACAGCTTCACAAACGTCAAATCGACGAACATTCCGACGACGCGACGTCTCTGATGGTATCGTTAAGAGTATCGTCTCGAAATATAGAGATTTGACGTTTGTGGAAGCTGTCAAATTAAATTATTGGTATTTTAAGCTGTATTAGAGTAGGGTTTTTGTATGAACTGACGTATCGTTACGAATAATTCGATATCGTTTGGCGGAGTAGACCTCCTGGGTCTGGAAGGTCTTATTTTATTACCAGTGAAATCTAAATATATAAAAGGAAAAACTGACTGACTGACATATCAAAGCACAGCCTAAACGGCTAAACGTAGGCACTTGAAATTTGAAAGGGACGTAGCTTACCTAAGGTACCTACCTTACAGGTGCACTAAGAAAATAATTCCCGCAATTCCCACGGGAACGGGAATTAGCGGGAAAATTCTCTTAACTTTACGCGTACGAAGTCGCGGGCGGCCGCTGGTGTTAAACAAATTTATCTAACTACTAGTGGCCCGCCCTCACTTCGCTTCGGGACCGTAATTCAGAAATGAACTAATAGATGGCGCTGTGCTAAATTACATCGCGCAAGCGTTTCGTGTTTTCGGTTTACCTATAAGCCTTGTCGTTGTCTATAGAAGTTATCTCTTTATAAATAGTATAGATCTATCTAGTGTCTCATATACCCTAATGTACCTCCAATCAGATAAGCCGATGATCCGGGACGACCCTGTATATTAATTCTAGATTACATATACTGATGTCACCCACCACCGCTTTACACAACCGTCGTACGAGCCAAATCTATTCTTAGTTGCGAATTACCTAGAACCGCGGCTCGTTTGCCTTCTACACCTTCGTTTTGATTCACACTTCGATATTAAGCACTGAAGTGTGTTTGAGAATTGGGTATTTGACTAATCTCGATATAGTAAAAAGTACTGATACTCTATCAAAATATTGGTAAATAAGAACCAATGGCCAACATTTTCAGTTAAAATATAACTTCTAGCTGGTTTTGTGAGCATTCTAAGTTTCATGGGCAAGTCCATTTTTAAACTATAAAATTAAAAACAAAAATATATTATTGAACTACCCGTACATTTTTCACCAACTTTTATTATAAAACCATTAACTTAAACGAAACATTTGATATAGCTACCAAACAAAATTTACTAGACGCGCACACAGAAGTTTGAGTTGTGACGTCACAATTCAATAGCCATTTGTATAGAGCGTTTTTGGGCTTGCCCAAAATATGTGCTCTTAAAGTTGTGATATCTCAGGTAATTCAAATGAGAATCAACTGATTGTTTCAACGATGTTTCTTAAATTTAGGCGTCTTTTGATTAAACACATAAAAAAAAATCAAATACCCAATTGGCAGCCCACCTGATATTTTATTATTATCATCATCATATCAGCCCACATCCAACTGCTGAGTATAGGGCTCTTCTCTATCACGCTACTGTCTACGGTCCCCAGCCAGCCTCATCCATTGTTTCCCCACTACCATTACAATATCGTCAGACCAAGCAGGTCTACCCACAGGATGTCGTCCTAATCTTGGCTGCCATTCAGTAAGCTATCATCGAAACGAGCAAGCGGTTACCTGCTGGTAAGTAATCACCGCTGCCCATGAACATCTGCGAGATCAGAGAGGTCGCTGATGCGTTGCCGGCCTCTTAAGGAGTACGCTCGTTTCTTGAAGGTCCCTAAGTCATAGCCGTCAGGAAATACTGCCGCAGCTAAACTATTCCACAAGACTGAGGTTCGCGGAAGAAAATTCCTCGAGAAACGCACAGTGCTAGATCGCCAACCATCAAAATGATGGAATCTTCAAGAAAAGCGCCTATTTCATCCTTAAGAGCCGGCAACGCGTTTGTGATGCCTCAGGTGTTGCAGATGTCCATGGGCGGCGGTGATCACATACCATCAGGTGAGGCGTCTGGTCGTTTGGTCGCTTAATGTAATTAACAATATCGGAGCGCGCGATCTATCCCAATGAATTGACATTTCTAGTGACAGAAGCCACTATACTCTGATTCATAATCATGTAAAGTAAACTGACAGATGAAAATGATAAGTTTCTATGTATTTTGACATTTTGCATGTGTCAAATTGAGTGATAATGTATGGGGATGACATATTGACATCTGTTAGTTTACTTTACATGATTATGAATCATGTAAAGTAAACTAACAGATGTCCATCATGTATGGACAGCTAAGGAGTGGAACTCCCTGCCGAGGTCTGTTTTTCCTGACCACTATAACTTGGATAACTTTAAGGCAAGAGTGAACAGGCATCTTCTAGGCAAACGCGTGTCATCCTAGACCTCATCGTCACTTTCCATCAGGTGCGATTGTGGTCCAGCGTTGGCCTATAGTCTAATAAAAAAAAAATCAGAGTATAGGGATGTATGTAAACCTAGTGATGTTCTAGCCGATCGATTTTGTCCCGCTAACAATAGTTTCTTTACTGAATACTTCCGCAAAAGTTTGCCCAAACGTTGGCCTTCAGGGGCCAATGTCAACGACCGCAATTTTTTTCGCCGCTCACATGTCCTATAACAGTTGGTCACATGTTGGCAACGGTCCAGATGATCATGGTCTTTGTTAATTGGATGTAATTTGGAGCATTGTTGTGTCTCGGGAATGAGTAATCTTTCATTTTTACGGATTTTGTTAGAGATCGGATTTTGTGAGATGTACAAATTTTGCAAGAGTAATCTTCTCTTTCTCTTTAATGAAACTCTGTGACTTATAAACTAACTAACTAAGTAGGCTGGCGCAGCGACCCAGTCATAGGTTCTGTGCCATAGATTTTTATGCGTAAGGGCATTTGTAATCAAACATTTATTTTTATGTTGGCGTTGATTGAATGTAAGGTATAACCGGAGGCACGAAAGTATAGCGATGACCGTTATTTTGCGCACTTTTAAAAAAGAAGACTTTGTATGAAAATTGGTTTCTTTCATTCAAGGTAAATAACTACACTTTCTTGCGCCAGACTATACAACGCAGGCGCAGGCTCTGCTGCCAGTCTTGTATTAGGCTGTGGTATCACTCCAGTCGAACCGGCCCTTTCATCCAAAACGTGGCTCTACGACGGTTTTACAATTGTTTTTTTTAGTATTTATACTGTCACAAGTTCACAACACTGCAGTGCAAAGGCCTCCATTATAGAAATCAAGTTATAACAACTACGAGTATAATGGGATTAGGTAGTAGGCTTGATCACCAAGCTTGCCTAATGTGGATTGGTGATCACAAACCCGAGCTATGTTCGAAAAATCTGAAATATACTTTTGCTCGACCCGGGATTCAAACCCGGGTCTTTCGAACTAGACCAACAGGCCGGTTTCCCCAATAACTTTGTATTTTATTTATTTAGACGACTCGCTTGGTGCAATGGTTTGAGCGCCGGTTGAGACGTAAGGGTCGCGGGTTCGATTCCCGCACCAACACAAATGCTTGTTGATGAAACAGATATTTGTGTTGGGTCTGGGTGTATGTGGTTCCTTCGTTGTTTCTGGTTTCCATAGTACAAGGGAAAACCTTAGTTTGGGACCAGGACAATGAATGTGATGTTGTCTCAATTTTTTTTTATTTTTTTTTTATGTGATAGGTAGCAGGCGAGCAGGCGGATCACCTGATGGTAAGCAATTGCCGCCGCCCATGCTATTTATTTAAATTGAGACAACATCACATACATTGTCCTTTTCTTTTTGTCGCCGTCTAAACTACTTCCTTGCTAATGTGAAAACTGTCGTAATTCTACAAAACGGCTTATATTTAGCCGGAATGGTGGAATTCTCCTATTGTGCTGTTTGTTCCCCTGGCCGGGTGCCAGGCGGGAGGTGGTCGCGGATGAGCAATCGTCGAGTTTTACAGTCATCACACTTAACGTGGGAAATAACTGATCATTGTTAACTATTCGGATTGCGTTTGTTTCAATAATGGGCCGATAAAACTTAAAGAAAAGATTTAATAGACATTTTATAAATTACTAGCTGTTGCTCGCGGCTTCGCTCGCACCATTTTTCTGATCACTCTCTCTATCAAACTCTGCCAGATAGGTGCAGTGTATCTGTCAGTAACTGTCTTCGGAATGCTATTTTGACTGCCACGCAACCTGCTAATCAGAGATTTTCTGCGCATCACTGCATGGAAACCGTCACTATGGCGCACAGCAAACATCTCCGATCCCAACATCATTCTGAAAACGTTAATATTGTATTGGACGCGTAGCACGTCTAGCGACTTTATGGCGTACGAGACCCATAGGTTTCCCGTGTAGAAGCTCTGACTGAAAGCCAACATATTACCGCGGATCGCCAGAGCCCTACGCTCCCTTTCAATGTCTATAAAGTCCCTAAGGCTGGTAAGAAAGTGTTCTAGATGGACCCGATTAATGCTCAATATCATGCCATTGAGGGTGATGTGATCAGGGCAGTCTGGACATTTACCGGGCGCCTTAAAGACCATGTACCATGAGAGGCCGCATACCTTTCACAGACTCGCAATATTTTTTTTTTTATACTAGAGGCGGCAAACGAGCAAGCGGGTCACCTGCTGGTAAGTAATCACCGCCGCCCATGAACATCTGCGATATCAGAGAGGTCGCTGATGTGTTGCCGGCCTTTTAAGAAGGAGTACGCTCGTTTCTTGAAGGTCCCTAAGTCATAGCCGTCAGGAAATACTGCCGCAGCTAAACTATTCCACAAGACTGAGGTTCGCGGGAGAAAATTCCTCGAAAAACGCACAGTGCTAGATCGCCAACCATCAAGATGATGAGGATGGAATGACAGCCGCTTGCGTGTGGTTCGATGTAAGAATTCAGCCGCAGGAAGTAGATCAAACAATTCCTCGGAGCACTCCCCATGATAGATGCGGTAAAGAATACATAGCGAAGCTATATCTCGCCGCAGAGCCAGTGGATCAAGCTGACTGGAGAGACTCAGGTCAGCGACAATTCGAGCAGCCCTACGTTGTATACGGTCAAAAATATTCTTTTAAGAGCACTCGCAGTCGGGTTGAGCAGCACCATATCTATATTATAGATATCATCTAGCTAGATTACTACACGAAGTCCTATCTTGAAACCTATGACAGTATCTTGTTCAAACAGAGGTCTATATGAGTCAATGCATGACGGAATGCCCGCTAATGATCATGTTTTACCATTTTGGGTATATTCAGCCCACCTTGGTTGACGATGATGCCGAAGTGCCGAACAAAGCGATTTATTTTTGGCATTTCTGAAAAGCGAGTTTCTGAGTAATATTTTGGTCATTATTATTATTGTAATCGTCTCAACTATTTGACTGCCTCGGTGGTGTAGTGTAGTGGGTAGTGGGTTGCACTTTAGTGCGACGGCTGCGCTTTTGGTTCTGAGTTCGATCCCCGGGTTGGGCCAAAATTTGTTCCCAAGTTTATCTGTTATGAAATTCTCAGTGTCAGCCCGAAACGGCGGTACTACCGTGCTTCGAAAATCACAAGATGTCACTACAGTACCATGGCAGTCCACCAAATCATATTCTTTCAAAACTTACGACAGATTCTTTTTTTTTATCTGATAGGTAGCAGACGAGCAGGCGGATCACCTGATGGTAAGCAATTGCCGCGCCCATGACCCCATGCAACAAGTGCGCTGCTACCTTTTATCCCCTTCCCCCCCGATGGGCCTCTGGTTGGTACCCTCACTCACTCGGCGAAACACAGCACAGGAGCTACTTCACGCCGGTTTTCTGTGAGGCAGTGGTATCACTCCGGTCGAGCCGGCCCATTCATGCCGAAGCATGACTCTCCCACATTTAAATATTCTTATATTTTAGTTCAAGATATCTACATTTTCTAAATTTTCTAGGGTCAGGGTGTTCTAGGTTGACGCCCCCAGTTAATTATCGTCACCTGGTACTCATAGTACAGGGGTTGCCCTAGTTCGAGACCATGTTGATTGGTGTGATTGTCTGGCGCGTTTATTTATTAATCACAGTTTAAAGAATACCACCGAAATGACATCCTTATGATAATGCCCCTTATACATGGAATAAAGTTATCCGGAGATTAGTTGTTCTCGTAAAACTCTAATGGTTTAGCCGCGGCAGTATTTCCTGACGCCTATGACTTAGAGTCTTCAAGAGAAGAGCATACTCCTTTTTAAAAAGCCGGCAACGCATCTGGAACGTCTCATATTTCGCAGATGTTCTTAAACGGCGATGACTACTTACAGGTGATCCGTTTGCTCGTTTGCCGCCTTTAGTATTAAAAATGTTGGTCAAATCGGGCCTAAATGATCTTTTTCTCTCGCGAATTGTTATCGCTTCATTCATATCACCAAAGACAACCAGCAACATTTTCCTCAACGAATACTAAATTTTAAAATGAATGCAGAGCCATTTATTCAGTGGTCGTCAAACGTTGGCTAGGTCATTAACAATCGGCCAACGGCGCGGAAGCGTTACTCACACGCGAAAATAGTTGCGATGGCGGCGGTGACAGCCACAGTCAAGGTGCCACAGAAATAGGTGAGGGTGCGTTTCCACAGAAGTGGAGTTGAGCGGAGACTTATGAAAATTAACCAATAATAGCTCAAAATATGCTACGCCACGGCTAGTCCACAAGTTTAAAGTCGCTCAGCGGGCTATGGAACGAGATATGCTCGGCGTTTCTCTGCGTGATCGAATCCGAAACGAGGTGATCCGGCAGAGAACCAAAGTTATCATAGCTCACCGGATTAGCAAGCTGAAGTGGCAGTGGGATGGCCATATCTGCCGCAGAACTGACAACCGTTGGGGCAAACGAATTCTGGAGTGGAGACCGCGTCTCGGTAAACGTAGAGGACGACCTCAGGCCTGCTCGGATCCAAGTAGGACCTCCTATTTCCTATTTTGGTGATATCATCGACCCATCGTGACGCTGGACGACCAGGATTTCGTTTGCCTATTCTAGGGCACCATTCGGTAAGGAGCCTCCTCCACCTGCCATCACCTCGCCTAGCTAGGTGTCCTGCCCAATTTCATTTGAGTTCCATCACTCTTAATCCGACGTCATAGACTTTTGTCCTGCGTCGAATTTCAGAGTTCCGGACTCGATCTTGGAGTTTGATTCCGAGCATTTTTCTCTCCATGGCTCTTTGTGCAACTCAATTTTTTTTGCACTAGTGCCATAGCGACCAGATAAGATGTCACTGCGATACAAACACGTGTATCAGTTCAAGGCCAGTGCATGTTGACATCACTGCTTGGTGTCTAATTGTGTACTTCCGATTGACACCACGGCTTAACCTAGTTGTTTTAATATTTATTTTATCTAGCTTTATCTCTGCCTCCCGACCTCACTTTGGTTTGGTACCAGGAGGCCAATTCTCGGTTTTTGCCTTCTATGTCGAGTCGACTTCATGGAACGCACATCCAATGGGAGAACACAGATTACAGTCGACATTCCTTTTCTTGTTGAGAATTGAGAATTTGCATCCTAGTCTCTTTCTGTATTAGTTCCGAAACATACCAAAAGATGGCGCATGGTGTCGATTACATCGCGCAATCGTTTCGTGTTATGGTTTTACCTATACCTCCTCTCCGCCTCGACGCTGTCTTTAGAAGTTACCTCTGTATAAATAGTATCCTACTAAATGCGAAAGTAACTCTGTCTGTCTGTTCACGCTATAACTACTGCACGGATTTGAATGAAATTTGGTATACAGATGGTCTAGACCCTGAGAAAGGACATAGGCTACTTTTTATTGTGAAAAGGTGGTTGTAAGGGGTTAAAAATTATTAAAATTTTAAAAGCTACCCAAAGATACTATTTCACGCGGACGAAGTCGCGGGTAACAGCTAGTATCATATAAAGAAAAAAATGACTAAGGTACGGCGCCTTTTTTTAATTTTTGCTTTGCCCCTGAACCACATTTTATGCAAAGCAGCCAAAACCATCATCTTCATCGATCGAAGTTCAACGTCCGACTGATCGTATAATCAATGGAACGCCAAAACATAAGTTTGTTTACCCCCACCCCCTTCGCCCCACTCCCCGCTGAGTAGTAGCGGTACGTGTCTATTGTAGTGTGTATGTAATTTAGTGGCGTAAAAAACGACCTTGACCGAAGGTCTAGGTTGCTACGACGGTGATAGCAGTAGGCTGGGCTGAGACGTGCGACTTTTCGATTTTTGTTTACGTAGACGACCCGTTGGTTTGAGCGCCAGTTGAGATTATGTTGTTTGTGTATCAAGAGTCATCATCATCATCATCATAGGCCTTTGCATCTTTAATAGATGATTTAAGCAGCATCACGCGGTGATATCAAGAGTATTGAGTTGGAAAATTTGGATGACTGGTTAGAAAGCACACTGTAAAAAAGTAAAAAGTAAAGAATCAGCCTATGTACTGTCCCACTGCATGGCAAAGGCCTCCATCATAGAAATCAAGTCATCGCTACTATGATGGGATTAGGCTTAATCACTACGCTTGCCTAATGCGGATTGGTGATAACAAACCCGAGGTATGTTCGAAACATACTTTTGCTCGATCTGGGAATCGAACCACTAGACCAATGTGGCGTCAGAAAGCACCCTGTATAACAGTAAAAATATCGGTTCCATTTGTCGAAATGAAAGTGAAACTAATGACGTCACTTGGCTTACTCTGTGCAAGCTATGACGTCACTGGAAAACTAGAAAATGTCAAAACAAACTCGTAACTGAGACGGGAATCGAATGCGCTATCCTTTGTAGTCTGTTAATTGTGCACTATCTGGGTCAATGGGTCTTCAAAAGTGCTACTAGGGTTGGCACTTTGGCAGTTTTGCTTTCTATCATAAAATCAGAAAACCGGCCAAGTGCGAGTCGGGCTCGCGCACAAAGGGTTCCGTAGCAGCAAATATAATAAACTTAACCAAAATTACAGTTAAATCAACCTATCTCAAAAACTATAAGAGATACTTTGATCAAACCAAAAATCGTTGAAAGAGTTAATTAGCATGCATCACCTCTATTTTTTTTAGAATTTTATACCCCGTAGTTATACAAATAGAGGGGGGGGGGGACATACTTTTTACGACTTCTGAGAGCTGATATCTCAAAAACCGTTCACTTGTAAAAAAATGTTTTTTAGAAAACTTTATATCATTTTAAAAGACCTTTCCATTGATACCCCCACACGGGTATGTACATCGAAAAAAAAAAATTTCATCCCCTCAGTTACATGTATGGGGGGCCCCACCCCCATTCTTTTTTTTACTATTTAGTGTCATATTTTTGTAGCGGTTCATACAACACATATTCCCATCAAATTTCATCACTGTAGTACTTATAGTTTCCGAGTAAATCGGCTGTGACAGACGGACAGACGGACAGACGGACAGACGGACAGACGGACATGACGAAACTATAAGGGTTCCGTTTTTGCCATTTGGCTACGGAACCCTAAACAAAATGGTTTGCTAGCTTTTCTTTCTAATGCGAACGAAAGAAGGCGAACTAACTACACTCAGCATTTAACCGCCCATAGCGTATTTTTCATACAAACGTTTTAATTTAAATGAAATCCTTAAGTAGGTACGTTTATATGTTAAAAACGGTTAATATATTTAATGGCACATTTAATATATTAACTGCTGACTGTATTATTATATAGGGTGTATCTGTGAACATTTACATCCACGTCTCCTACCAACCATTCCAAACCACATTTTGTTCTATGAATTTTGGAAATTCGGTTTAAAAAAAATACTTTTCATACAAAGTCGGTCACGTGACTTGTTAATTTTGTTGGAGAGTCGAATAATTTTTCAAAATTATTCCTGGGTATTTTAGGCGTGACGTAAAACGGCATCTCAGCAGGCCTTCAGGGTGAGAATGACGATTTGTGGCTGTTAACCTCATATTTGGATCTCACGGCCGCTTACCATCAGACGGAGTGAGGTCATCTTGATTGTCCTCAATATAAAAAAATATACAATATTTGGGGGGCAGCCCTAGTCTGACCCAATTGGTAGCGAGACTGGCGTCCCATCGGGACTGAGATTGGCGCCCGCGCTGTTTCTCCGTCTTTGTTTGCCATTAATCGTTTTGAGTATGACAATACGGGATAGATATAGCGCTTGCTAAGATTGGACTAAAGTCGTCTTAGTCCCTAGCTAAAGTTTTCCATTGTACAGACAGCCATACTTCAGGTAACCACAACCTGTCCAATTTCCTCAATTGATATTATTCAATATGCCTAGTGGTTGTCTATAGAAGTTGCCCCTGTATAGTCTGCCGCAAGAAAGTGTAGTTATGACCTGAGTGCGCAGCAGGGCGTCTTTTCCTTAGGTGCAGGGTGTGCGTTGCACACGGGCGCCGCGGTCCTAGGGGCGCCGGGCGCCGCGGTCCTAGGGGCGTGCGGGCGCCGCGGTCCTAGGGGCGCCGGGCGCCGCGGTCCTTGGGGCGCCGGGCGCCGCTCGCAACGGAGCCCCACTCAGCGCGCGCCAGCCTGGCCGGCCGGCGCCCCCGCCTTTAATAAACCAACGTAAAAAAGAACTCCAGTTTGCATACATTTTGTTGTAGCACCTGGAGCTCTTCGTATATTTGTCGTATTACAGCAAAGCAAGGCGCGCCACGTTTATATTCGGGGGATACACCACGACATCACCGGTCGGGGTCCAGTCCCCACTAAAGTGGGGACTGACCCCGACCGGTGATGTCCGTAGGTAAATCTTACGTGGAGTTTCCCGAACCGCAAGGCCACGGGACTTCCCACGAAAGTGGGTCACTCGCTGTTTGCTTTTTTTCCTCCCCCCTTTACTTGGGGCGCCTCTGGGCGCTGCCCCCACATTACATGTGGGGGACTTTATATGGAGGCTCCACCCTTAACGGCTGGACAAACTGTATTGTTCGGACTGCAGGTGGCCCTCCACTAAAACGGAGGCTATATACTTCGCGCCACCACGTTCGTCGTTTTCCTCCTGACGCATCCATATCTGTTGAGGGCTGTAGAGAGTGGAAGTTAAGACAGAGATGAAATATCTCGGTCTAATTTTAGATGCGCGTTAGAATTTTGGTCCCCCACTTCCGGCGATTGGTACCGCGCCTGTTAAAAGCAGCGAATGCTTTTAATTGGCTCCTGCCTAACCTGGGTGGTCCTAACCCAAGATGCCGGCTGCTATATGCCGGAATTTTACGCTCAATGGCGTTATACGGGGCCCCCATTTGGGTTGATAAGATCTCTAGACGGCTGAATGCCTCCCTTTTGAGAGCGCCTCAGAGGGCGATAGCGCAGCGAGTCGCCAGAGCTTATAAAACAGTAAGTTTCTCGCCGGCTTGCGCGCTGGCAGGGACCCCTCCTTGGGAGGAGGAGGCCAAGGTGCTGGCCTCCATCTATGAATGGACGGTGGCCAAAAAGGAGGAGGGCGAGCCCTTCTGCCTACAGGAGCGCGAGGCAATGCGTAAGATGGTTGCTTCGGCAAGTTCCTGCACCGTATCGAGCGAGAGGAGACCCCCCGTTGCCACGCTTGCGGGGCGGACGAGGATACGGCCGAGCACACTCTGGCCGTGTGCAGCTCCTGGGACCAACAGCGCCAGGAGTTGGTGCGCGTAGTTGGGAGCGACCTTTCGCTCCCATCCTAGTCGGAGTGATGGTCACCAGCGACCAAGCCTTTACGGCCTTTGCCTCTTTCTGCGAGGACGTAATGTCACAGAAAGAGGCCGCCGAGCGACAGAGGGAGGAGGATCCCCTTGCATGCTCGCAGAAGGGCAAGGAGAGGGAGGAGACGCCGACCAGCACGCGCGACTCCCTTCTCGCCGTGGAAGAGGCCGGTCAGCGGGGGTGGGGGGGTGGGGGGGGGGGTGCTAGTGCAATGTTTTGCACACGGGCGCCACATGAGCTAGAGACGGCCCTGGTGGCGCAGAAACCAATTTTCATAGAAAGTCTTCTTTTTTACAAGTGCGCAAAATAACGGTCATCGCTATACTTTCGTGCCGCCAGCTATACAAATAGTACAGATCTCAGTGTCATTTATAGTGACATTTTGACATCCCACATAAAAATAACCAATTACTGTTTAGATGGATCCAAGTTCTACAGTATGCCATCTAGCGGATTTATCACACGCGATAGCTCCCATTGGTTAATTGTTTAGTGACTATAGGTGGCAGACGAGCCGACGGATCACCTGATGGTAAGCGATTACCGCCGCCAATGGACACCTGCAACACCAGTGGTGTCACAAGTGTGCCGCTTACCTTTTAACCCTCTTCCCCTGGATTCTGACTTTGGTACCCTCACGCAGCAAAACACAGCGCATGCACTGCTTCACGCCGGTTTTCTGTGGGGACGTGGTATTTATTAACCGGTCGATCCGGCCCATTTATGCCGAAGCGTGGCTTTCCCACTGTTCATTCTGGCAGATCAAATCAAAAATAACCAAACACCGTGTAGATAGACCTCAATTCTACATACCGCCATCTACCGGAATTTTCACATACGGTAGCGCCCCCATCACAGTAAGTCTAAAGTCTGTAGAAGGCCTTAAGTTATTTACTCGAGTTTCTCGCGATAGCAGCCATATAGTAACAGTGGTATATTGTTATACCGCTGATGAGTCACTTCGCTTTTCTACTGTTTGTTTATACTGTTTTTCCGGTCTCGTTATGTGCGACAAGGCTGTTTTGGCATATAAGTGACATTGACAGGGGGCGTTGTCCACTTCGCTTCGGGACTTTATTTACAAACTAATAAATAAATAAATTGAGACAATATCACATACATTGTCCTGGCCAACCAGAAACAACGAAGGTACTACAAACACCCAGACCCAACACAAATATTATCTGTTTCATCAACAAACATTTGTGTTGGTGCGGGAATCGAACCCGCGACCTTTACGTTTCAACCGGCGCTCAAACCATTGCGCTAAACGGGTCGTCGAAAAAAAACTAAACTAGACCAATAGATGGCGCTGTGCGTCGATTTTATCGCGCTTGTGTTTCGTTTTTTCGGTTTACCTATAATAATAAGCTTTGTCGTTCTTTAAAGAAATTATTATTATTATATATTACCTCTTTATAAATAGTTATAGACTAGTGGCCCGCCCTCACTTCGCTTCGGGACCGTAATTCAGAAACGAACCAATAGATGGCGCTGTGCTCAATTACATCGCGCAAGCGTTTCGTGTTTTCGGTTTACCCATAAGCCTTGTCGTTGTCTATAGAAGGTATCTCTTTATAAATAGTATAGATAGATTATTAGATTTACAAGTGGGCGGTCTTTAGTTCTATAAATATAAAATTTGCTAGGAATGCAAACCATTTCTAGCATAACACTTAACCTTTAAACCGACATTAACCTTCCTTATGTCGTAAACTTGCAAGTTTAATGTCGAAGAAAGCTCATTTCACCCACAGTCTGTGATTAATGGATGAGATATGTATGCATATTATGTGCAATGATATCATTTATGTGATAGGTAGCAGACGAGCAGGCGGATCACCTGATGGTAAGCAATTGCTGCCGCTCATGGACACCTGCCACACCAGTAGAGTTACAAGTGCGCTGCCAACCTTTTATCCCCTTCCCCCCGGGTGGGCCTCCGGTACCCTCACTCACTCAGCGAAACACAGCACAGGGGCTGCTTCACGCCGGTTTTTGTGAGGCAGTGGTGTCACTCCGGTCGAGCCGGCCCATTCATGCCGAAGCGTGGCTCTCCCACAGTTGCAAGTTTTATGTCGAAGAAAGCTCATTTCACCCACAGCCTGTGATTAATGGGTGAGATATGTATGCATATTATGTGCAATGATGTCATTCTGCTTAGATGTAAGAATGGGAAATAAGTAAATACATGCTGCACTCAGAGAAGTTAATTAAACCAGTATACGGTCGTTTCAGCATACAAGTTTAATAAATTCTCACAAAATCTCATACATATGCAAACACATCTCAACGCACTCCTTCTGGTGTATCTGATGTCCATGGGCGGCGGTGTTCTAGAGTAATCATTGTATTTTCTTTCTTCTTTTTTTCTTACCATCAGGTGACCCGCTTGCTCTTTTGCCTTCCTATATTATAGCGGAGTGCGGTCATCTTGATTGTCCTCAATATAAAAAATTAAAAAAAAAACAACAGAGAGGTATGTTACAGATTATGAAACAACTAAGGAACTCCAAATTTAATATTTTTAATTATGCATAAGTATATTACACCAAACAAACAGATTCATAGTTTCCCATTTATAATATTAGTATGAATTTGATATTAATCTTATAAGCCATTAACCGAAATGGCCTTTTCAAGCTATAAAGCTGCAAGTTTTATGTTTGAAGAAAGCTTTCGCAGCCAAGTGATTAATGGGAACTGCAAATACACTTCAGTGCAAGAAAACTGACTCACCATGAACATTAACATTTGCTTAGTTTAGCTTAGGTATTTTGAATTTAATATAATTTTTAGTTTTTAGTATGTAATGCTGCTATTACTTATTTTATTTACGTTTCACTCGAAGAAAAAAATGGATGTGAAAAGATGCACAAAAAACTATTGATTAAAAAATCCTACTACTATTATAAAGGCGAAAGTTTGTAAGGATGTATAGATGTATGGATGTTTGTTACTCTTTCACGTAAAAACTACTGAATGGATTTGAATGAAACTTTACCACAATATAGCTTATACATCAGAATAACACATAGGCTACAATTTATAAAAATATATTGCGTGGATTGTCCAAAATATGACGGTAAGTGTCAATAATTAACTCCACGCGTACGAAGTCGCGGGCGGCCGCTAATATATTATAAAATAATTGAGACAACATCACATTGATAATGTAGGTATGTGATTTTGTCAATATCCTAAATATTTGAATAGAATGCAGTTTTATTTATTTTGAATAATAAAGAAATGTTTCATATAACTAATGCTACCTTAAGAATTTAAGGTAGCGTATTAGTGTTTTTCCATCCTGTATAATGTATGTATGTATACAGGATGTATGTGTGAACATTTATAACCCTACAACTATTAAAACCCCTTCTTCTACCAATAATTCTTAACAACATTGGTCTCAAGACTTTTGGAAATTCACATAAAAAAATTCAAGTTTTCATACAACGTCGGTCACGTGACTTGTTCATGTATGGACAGTCTAAAAAAATTCAAAAGTCGTAGAATAAATTGATTGATTGATTGAGTCGTAGAGTAATTGATTGATTGATAATTGATTGATCCTTCAAGAAACGAGCGTACTCCTTCTTAAAAGGCCGGCAACGCATCAGCGACCTCTCTGATCTCGCAGATGTTCATGGGCAGCGGTGATTACTTACCAGCAGGTGACCCGCTTGCTCGTTTGCCGCCTCTAGTATATAAAAAAAAAATGTTGTTCAGAATCGTTGTTAGAAGACTTGGTTAAAAGGATGTAAATGTTCACACATACGTCCTGTATTGATAAAAGTTTAGGAGTGTCGTTTGTTTTTTTTGCAAGCAAGTGTAGTGCAACCCCGGTGATGTCATGCAGCCTGACCCAGTGGTCTAGTACCCGATGTGCACTGATGTCGCAGGACAAATGTCGAACTGGAGCGGAAATCCTAGTAGGAATCTTGCCAACGCATCTCATTGAAAAAACATCTAAAATTTATAAAACCCCCGACAAGTTGTCCTAATGTATGTGTCGCAGCCGTATCGTATAATCCGCCGTATTACATTACGGCTAGCTGTTTTCTAACACCGTTTAAAATGCGGCGCGGTTTAACGATTAGCTGGATTGAATGCGGCTAAATAAGAAACTGCCGGAATGTATTTGCCACTAGCCCGCCGTACGTCATTCAATACGGCTAGCCATAATGTAATATTTAGGCAGGAGATTAGCCGCCTCATTGGCAGTTTTTAGGTTCCGATTCTTTACACTTATGGCGCTGCCTAACATACTTTTTGCTCGACCCGGGTATCGAACCCGGCTGAGATCACGGATCGGTATTTAAAACACAGTTTTTTATTTATTACTAGCGGCCGCCCGCGACTTCGTCCGCGTGGAAAAGTAACTTTTTACCCCCCCTTTCAACCCCTTACAACCCCCTTTTCGCAATAAAAAGTAGCCTATGTCCTTTCTCAGGGTCTATCTGTATACCAAATTTCATTCAAATCCGTTGAGTAGTTTTGGCGTGAAAGAGTAACAGACAGACAGACAATCAGACAGAGTTACTTTCGCATTTATAATATTAGTATGGATTACCATGACGTCACTGGACCCAGTGATCCAGTTGGGATAATGCTCATGTTCACAGCTTCATAATAGAGAGAGCCATCAATACTTAGTTAACGACGCAAGGCGACAGACATACTGAATAATATTAATGTTGAGTAATGTGCCAACTTTATGCTGTACGTCTGCTTCAAGTTATGATGGCAGTTTGGGGCAACTTTGATACGTGAAATTAGGTTATGTCTATGGATTTTGTAATATAAGTTTGCTTATTCACCAAGAAATGACCATTCCAAAATTATCCTCATAAGTTACTAATAATCCCATCAAAAACAATAAATAATGTGAAATGGTATCCAAGCTAAAAAAAACGTTAGTTTGTAGAGTTCATCATTAAAATGAATGATATCCAAATAGGTGCCAAGATTAATGGTGACACCCACTTGGCTTATTCTCATTCACGAATTGTATTAATGCGGTTGAATGCATTCTTTTTTGTTGTTTATAGTAAACTTTTTTATTTACCTTGGCTACCATTTCACATTCATGTTTTTGATGGGATATTATCTCGAGTAATGTGCCAACTTTATGCTGTACGTCTGCTTCAAGTTATGACGGCAGTTTGGGGTAACTTTGATACGTGAAATTAGGTTATGTCTATGAATTTTGTAATACTAGTTTGCTTATTCACACACTTGGACCGCGTAAGGAACGTAAAAAACTAACGCATTCATAGCAGCCTTAATTTTTTTGTGATAGGTAGTAGACGAGCAGACGGATCACCTGATGGTAAGCTATTGCCGCCGCCCATAGACACCTGTAACACTAGCAAAGTCACAGTCAGAAGTGGCTCCCTTAAAAGTTTTATCCATACTATTTAGAAAGAGATAACTTCTATAGACAACGACAAGGCTTATAGGTAAACTGAAAACACGAAACGCTTGCGCGATGTAATTGGACACAGCGCCATCTATTGGCTCATTTCTGAATTACGGTCCCGAAGCGAAGTGAGGGCCCGCCCTCACTTCGCTTTGTACATAAAAGGGTAAGGTTTTTTTTCTTACCACATTTTGTAAACATAATGGCGTAAATTTTTCTATACTATGAACAGTCTATAGTCAAACCGAGGAAGCGAAAAACAGAAAACCGGCGTGAAGCAGCCCCTGTGCTGTTTTTCGCCGAGTGAGTGAGGGTACCGGAGGCCCACTCGGGGGGGAAGGGGATAAAAGGTTGGCAGCGCACTTGTAACTCCACTGGTGTTGCAAGTGTCCATGGGCGGCGGTAATTGCTCACCATTAGGATTTAATCGACACCTAGCGCCATCTATTGCTACAATTCGAGACATTTCCCGAAACGATGTGAAGGCGGCCCACTAGTAAAGATTTGAAGGTCACCCGGACCGCCCACCAACTACGCTACGCTACGCTACTGGAGACTCTCCGAATGTCAACAAATTACCCAGTTTTTTTTTTTTTTTTTTTTTTATATTATAGGAAGGCAAACGAGCAAGCGGGTCACCTGATGGTAAGTGATCACCGCCGCCCATGGACATCAGCTACACCAGAAGGAGTGCGGATGCGTTGCCGGCCTTTTAGGAAGGTATAGGCTCGTTTCTTGAAGATTTGAATGTCGTACCGGTTCGGAAATACCGCTGCGGGAAGTTGATTCCTGTTGTTGGTGTTATTTAATAGTGTATCTTGTAATTTTGATTTGTTGTAACTGTACCATGTTTATAACACTGAATAAATGATTTATTATTATTATTAATACATATATTTGTATTGTTTCAGTGGGCGTCACCAGTAGAGCGCAGCTTGCCGCCGAATACCTCGAGTCGTGCCGGCGGCACAACACGCCGGCCATCGATTCTGTGCTGCAGCAGATACGGGTGATTATACAACTGTCCCTCTTGCCTTAGTATGTGATTCCCGGTTGCGTCTGAAACACATATTTTAACAGTAATCACACTAAACCGTTTTTGGTATTTTACCAGGATTGGGTGTAATACACATTACACATCTAACCGCCTAAAAAGTAAATCCGTTTTTAATCTTCATTCTATGGAGCTTAAAGATTAACTTTTCTATTTTTATGGGCAAATCGGAATGATCTTATTGTTGAATACTTGATAAAATGAAGACCACATAAAGGTCATGTAACGTAAAAAGTATTACAATAAAACTTTTTATTTTTTATTTTATAAAATCGTTAAGTAGAAACGTTTGTTTGAAATATACGCTATGGGCGGTAAGATGTGCCCCTGAGTGTTAAAAGTAGGTATTTAAGTATTTTGTGATTCTCTGTTGTCCGATATCTGTAACACAAGTGCTTAATCTACTTAGTACGGACTCAGGTCAAAGTATGAGATGTTGTATAAAATATATTTTATTTTGTTATATTCCCAGGAGCTCCCAGAGACGGCCGTCGGCGGGACGGGTCGCGCGCCCCGTCTCACTCTGGCGGGCTGCGCGCTGCTGGGAGCGGCGCCGGCGGACGCGCTGGAGGCGCTCCTGCGCAAGGTGCAGTTTAAGCGACTGGAGATACAGCATGCAAGGATAGACGACGAGGGCGCGGTGAGTATGAAGTGAGGTGAAATAAAGAAACTCAGGAAAGTAAGGGTAGCGAGCCAAGCTATACTAGCCAGCCAGCCAGACAGACTAGCCAGCCAGCCAAGACAGACTAGCCAGCCAGCCAAGACAGACTAGCCAGCCAGCCAAGACAGACTAGCCAGCCAGCCAAGACAGGCAAGTCAGCTAGCCATGACAGGTTAGCCAGCTAGCCAGACAGGTTAGCCAGCTAGCCAAGACAGACTAGCCAGCCAAGGCAGACTAGCCAGCCAAGTCATACCAGCTAGTGAAGACAGGTTAGCCAGCTAGCCAAGACAGACTAGCCAGCCAGCCAAGACAGACTAGCCAGCCAGCCAAGCCATGCCAAGCCGTTAAAATGCGTCTCGTATTTAATAATATGTTGTCTCTGCTTCCAGGAGGCGATCTTCGATATGATAGAGTATTACGAGAGCGCGGTGGTGGTGAGCATATGCGGGGAGCGCCAGTTCGGCATCAGGGGCTGGCAGGCCGCTTCCAGGATGATCAAGAAGGTAAGCTTGAGAAAAGTTCTGTATTAAAGAAAGTGCCACTCAAATCAAAATAATCTACCTACCTCTATTGCATACCATCCTAACTAATATTATAAATGCGAAAGTAACTCTGTCTGTCTGTCTGTCGTTACTCTTTCACGCCAAATACTGAACGGATTTAAATGAAATTGGTATACGAGATCTAGACCCTGAGAAAGACATAGCTACTTTTTATTGCGAAAAGGGGGTTAAAAGGGGGGTAAAAACTTACTTTTCCACGCGGACGAAGTCGCGGGCGGCCGCTAGTATACCATAAAATCGTCCTAAATTTAAAAAAATGTATTTTTTTAGATATACAGGGTGTGTCGGTAAACGTTTAATCATTTTAAGTATTATGCGTATATATTTGTAATTCCACTGTGGTTCGATATCTGACACAGGTGCTTGAGCTACCAGATAGGTAGCCATTGTATGTGAGTCAGACCAATGTATGTGATGTAGTAGTGAAATTTTTAACTAAAACGTACCACATCAACTGTATAACCACCATATTCTATTTATTGTAACTACGTGGTCAGGTTCGGTTCTATCCTTTAACAAGGTTTTACTACCATCTGAAACAACATTTGTGATGACTTTTGAAAATTCGCATAAAAAATTCATCTTTCCATACAAGTCGATCACATGACTTGGTCATTTTGTATGGGGAGTTGAAAAAATCTATACTAATTTTATAAAGAGATAACTTCTATGGACAAGGCTTATGGGTAAACCGAAAACACGAAACGCTTGCGCGATGTAATTGGACACAGCGCCATCTATCGGTTCATTTCTGAATTACGGTCCCGAAGCGAAGTGAGGGCGGGCCACTAGTATACGATAAATTTCGGAAAGTTATTGAACAGATGTTGTTCAGAATGGTTGATAGAACACGTGGTTTAAGGGATGTAAATGTTCACAGATACGCTCTGTATATGTGTTTGTATGTTTGTGTATATCTTCGTCGTCTTTTAAAAGGCTTTTGGGGGTTACGTCACAAAATAAAGACTCTGAGATAGAAGTATAATTCCCCACTAAGAGCTAAAAATATGTCATGTACTCACGCATGCGCACTAACGGGCAAAAACGCCTTTTCGACCATATTAATCCTAACTTATGACATAAGATTGTCAAACTGTCGAGGTCTATGGTAGAGGACGCGCGCTTATGTACTCATGCCGGGCAACAACCCTAGCATAATTATGTCGACGAACTCTTCTAAATTCAAAATCAAGGCTGAGTCAGCCTTCTGTGTCAAAGTCTTTATTTTGTGGTTACGTTGTTAATGTCCTATACCTACCATTCTAGAGCGCGGAGCTATCCGAGCTAGAAGTGTCCGAGAGCGCTCTGGAGGCGTCGCACGCGCCTGTGCTTGCGCGCGCGCTGCGCCCCCACACGTGCCGCCTGCGCGCGCTGTGTCTACAGCGGAGCGCGCTGTCCGGGGAGCCGCTGCTGTGTCTGGGTGAGTGGTAGATGGTGACAGTGTATAGGATCTGGAGAAGAAGTCTATCGAGGAAAGAAGATCGCCACCTTCAAACCAACTCGTGTCGCTTGAGCGCGCTGTGTCTACAGCGGAGCGCGCTGTCCGGGGAGCCGCTGCTGTGTCTGGGTGAGTGGTAGATGGTGACAGTGTATAGGATCTGGAGAAGAAGTCTATCGAGGAAAGAAGATCGCCACCTTCAAACCAACTCGTGTCGCTTGAGCGCGCTGTGTCTACAGCGGAGCGCGCTGTCCGGGGAGCCGCTGCTGTGTCTGGGTGAGTGGTAGATGGTGACAGTGTATAGGATCCGGAGAAGAAGTCTATCGAGGAAAGAAGATCGCCACCTTCAAACCAACTCGTGTCGCTTGAGCGCGCTGTGTCTACAGCGGAGCGCGCTGTCCGGGGAGCCGCTGCTGTGTCTGGGTGAGTGGTAGATGGAGACAGTGTATAGGATCCGGAGAAGAAGTCTATCGAGGAAAGAAGATCGCCACCTTCAAACCAACTCGTGTCGCTTGAGCGCGCTGTGTCTACAGCGGAGCGCGCTGTCCGGGGAGCCGCTGCTGTGTCTGGGTGAGTGGTAGATGGAGACAGTGTATAGGATCCGGAGAAGAAGTCTATCGAGGAAAGAAGATCGCCACCTTCAAACCAACTCGTGTCGCTTGAGCGCGCTGTGTCTACAGCGGAGCGCGCTGTCCGGGGAGCCGCTGCTGTGTCTGGGTGAGTGGTAGATGGAGACAGTGTATAGGATCCGGAGAAGAAGTCTATCGAGGAAAGAAGATCGCCACCTTCAAACCAACTCGTGTCGCTTGAGCGCGCTGTGTCTACAGCGGAGCGCGCTGTCCGGGGAGCCGCTGCTGTGTCTGGGTGAGTGGTAGATGGTGACAGTGTATAGGATCCGGAGAAGAAGTCTATCGAGGAAAGAAGATCGCCACCTTCAAACCAACTCGTGTCGCTTGAGCGCGCTGTGTCTACAGCGGAGCGCGCTGTCCGGGGAGCCGCTGCTGTGTCTGGGTGAGTGGTAGATGGAGACAGTGTATAGGATCCGGAGAAGAAGTCTATCGAGGAAAGAAGATCGCCACCTTCAAACCAACTCGTGTCGCTTGAGCGCGCTGTGTCTACAGCGGAGCGCGCTGTCCGGGGAGCCGCTGCTGTGTCTGGGTGAGTGGTAGATGGAGACAGTGTATAGGATCCGGAGAAGAAGTCTATCGAGGAAAGAAGATCGCCACCTTCAAACCAACTCGTGTCGCTTGAGCGCGCTGTGTCTACAGCGGAGCGCGCTGTCCGGGGAGCCGCTGCTGTGTCTGGGTGAGTGGTAGATGGTGACAGTGTATAGGATCCGGAGAAGAAGTCTATCGAGGAAAGAAGATCGCCACCTTCAAACCAACTCGTGTCGCTTGAGCGCGCTGTGTCTACAGCGGAGCGCGCTGTCCGGGGAGCCGCTGCTGTGTCTGGGTGAGTGGTAGATGGAGACAGTGTATAGGATCCGGAGAAGAAGTCTATCGAGGAAAGCAGATCGCCACCTTCAAACCACTCGTGTCGCTTGAGCGCGCTGTGTCTACAGCGGAGCGCGCTGTCCGGGGAGCCGCTGCTGTGTCTGGGTGAGTGGTAGATGGAGACAGTGTATAGGATCCGGAGAAGAAGTCTATCGAGGAAAGAAGATCGCCACCTTCAAACCAACTCGTGTCGCTTGAGCGCGCTGTGTCTACAGCGGAGCGCGCTGTCCGGGGAGCCGCTGCTGTGTCTGGGTGAGTGGTAGATGGTGACAGTGTATAGGATCCGGAGAAGAAGTCTACCGAGGAAAGAAATTCGCCACTACAGTACCATTCAGCCAACAGCAAGCAGATGGCGCCAAGCGCTTGCTGTCCGGGGAGCCACTGCTGTGTCTGGGTGAGTATATTGACTCACCTCAGCCTGATGATAAGAAAAGGGAGAGCCAACGTTGTAGTTACACCGGACGCGACGGCGCTGGGCGAGCCGCTGTTGTGTCTGGGTGAACGACAGATGATTGTGGTGCATCTCATAGGACCCGGAGAAGTAATCTGGAGGTATCGGAGCCTGGCTGAGTCACAGATAAGTCCGGTGCATCCCATAGGACCCGAAGTCTGGAGGCTAGCGGTCTGGTATCCCCATGCCTCGAGCACGTTATGCGGGTCCTCTGATTATTTTGGTTCCTCTTCAGTTGTGTCACACTGGTAGTTTCGATGGGACACCAGATGTGACACCAGTGACACGACTAACCAACTAGCGAGATGTGAATGCGCTTATATCTGCGCATACTGCACTATGAATGTACCTACCTATTTTTTTTTTTTTTTTTTTTTTTTTTTTTTTTTTTTTTTTTTTTTTTTTTAATGGCTATGGACACGCGCCTTCGAAACGCGATGATTCCGCCAATGTCAAGTGATTAGAGAGGCACGACGATTAAAAATAGAATTGACCGGTGGATATAAGATTTCAATCTGTTTCGAGGTCTTCTTTTTGTTAAAGCGCCATCTATAACAAGTAGAGAACATCACATTGTAGACGAACACAACAAACACGACACAAAAACAATACACCAAATAAGGGGGAAGAGGGAATTATTATAGTTTAATATTATACACATTAATATACTTACATAAATACATTAAATACATAGATAAAGGAAGAGTTAGTAGATATCTGAAATTTATAGGGCGGGGGATTTTATATGGCAATACATCGTAGAGAGATGTAGGGTACTTAGCACAGTTAAAAAATATGTGGTCGGGTGTACCCTCGTCTATGCCGCATTCACACAGGGAGTTATCTCTTACGCGGATTTTATTCAGAAAGACTGGCGTACATGCGTGTCCAAAGCGAAGGCGGCATATCGTGGATATAACCCATTTATGGTGCTGCCTGATTTTTTTCCTGAAAAACCATGGTTTACTGGGTATCAACGGTTGGACACTGTTATACAAGCGACCTTTGAATCTCGACGTCTCATTATAACGGGCCTGCCAGTTCTTCCTTAAATCCTTAGAAGCAAGAGGTAAGACATCGCTCGCGTACACGGAGTTTATGGGCGTTCCATTACCAGCGGCTTCTTTTGCCCATGTGTCTACCTGCTCATTGCCACTAATCCCACAGTGGCCTGGGATCCAAACTAAAATCACTGGGATGTTTTGAGCAAAACAATTAAATAAAGCCTCTTTAATTTTTAATATAATTGGGGGAATAAATTTTGACCTAAAACAGTTGCCAGATAAGGCTTGAAGTGAACTTTTAGAGTCGGTGAAGATGATGGATCTACGGAGATTATGGCTGAAAATGTAAAGGATAGCTTCAAGGATAGCTAGCGCTTCGCCAGTAAACACCGTAGTTTCTTTTGAAGATTGGAAACTCAAGAGCACTTTGAATTTAGGGATCCATACTGCACTACCAACTGGGCTGTCCTCTGTGGCCTTGGAGGCATCGGTGTATACGGGCAACCATTGTTGCCAGTCCTCATTTAATTGTTGCACAAGTTTTTCATTGGCCAGCGGGTCGTTTTTAGTGATTCCAAAATCCAGCAGAATTTCTGGTTCAAAGATTAGGGCCTCATAGTTAGTTTTGAATAGCGGGTTGGATTCAAATTGTATCAATGGGTGCGACAAGGAAGGAAGTTTTCTAAAGCTTTGGATAATTCTAGGGGGATCTTTATGGGTCCAGTATTTGCTTGAAGGTTCATGAATCAGATCAGATAGAACTTGAAGGCGGGGAATAAGCGGGTGGCAAACTGACTGGTTTGTTCTGTATATGAATCTATCTGATATATACTGACGACGGAGGTCTAATGGTGGTTCGGCACATTCTACCTGCATGGCGTTGATAGGCGAAGATTTCATCGCTCCAAGTATAATTCTTAAGCCTCTAGCTTGGATCTTGTCTATTTTGTTTAGCGCATCTTTGCTGCACGGTTCTAACAAAAAGGAGCCATAGTCAAGGTGGCTGCGAACGATTGCGTTAAACAATAGCTTTTGACTATAAGGGTGTGACCCCCACCAGACACCGGAAAGAGACCTGAGAATATTTAAACTGGTTTCGCATTTTTGGACCACATTATTGAAATGAGGGAGACCGGACAATTTGGAGTCGAGAGTGACACCGAGGAACCTAACGTTATCTTGAAGTCTAATCGGCTCATCTTCTATAAGAATTTCGATATCTGGAATAAGTCTCTTCCTTGTAAAGACCACAATGTTACATTTAGGTGCAGATAAGCTCAAACCATGTTCATCCAGCCATACTTTTAGATAATATAGTGCAGAGTTTAGACGGTACGCAATATCTTCAATAGATCTACCGGATGAATAGAGGCAAATATCGTCAGCATATTGTAGTATATGACTAAAACAGGACACGCTTTGTTCCAGGTCGTATGTATAGAGGCTGTACAAGATGGGACTTAACACGGATCCTTGCGGGAGGCCTTGCCATACATTTCTTGGAGGAAGAGTATTATTATGGTAACTTATCTTCAGCACTCTGCCCATCAGTAAGTTGGTTGCACAATGAATCAACCTCACGGGAAGACTCAATCGAAGTAGCTTCTTCCTGAGCACCGGAAGTTGGACATTATCGTAGGCGGAGGCAATATCCAAGAAAACCCCTACAAGGTACTCATTTTTTGTAAAAGAAGTCCGAATGTCCGTTGTTAAGATACCTAGACTATCCATAGTACCTCTAGACTTCCGAAAACCAAACTGAGTGCGAGCCAAAATGCCACGGTTCTCAACCAACCACTCCAGACGATTTTTAATTAAATGCTCTAAAATTTTGGAAAGCGTAGAGGAAAGGGCTATTGGTCTGTAGGACGATGCGCTTTTGGGGTCTTTGCCTGGTTTCAAAAGAGGAATAATTAGCTGTGATTTCCACGATTCTGGGAATTCACACGTCATAAAGATAGCATTCATCAGATCTAAGAAGACTTTTTCACCTGTAGGACCAAGATGTGTAATAAAAGAGTAGGGGATACCGTCCTCCCCTGGAGCAGAGTCTTTAAGGCCTCGAATGGCGCAGTGAAGCTCAGCTATAGAGAACGGCAGATCAAATCTGTCCTCGCTCGCTAGAACAGGAGGGGGGGATGGGAGGCAATCTATATGAGGGGCAATAGGGGGGGATAATCTATCTGCAAATTCGTTGATCCAAGTTGATGGATCGTTGGAAGAGGGGGAAGGCCCAATAAGGGAGCCGCGAAAACGCCTAACGCTTTTCCACACTAACGATGAAGGGGATCTAGGTGAAAGGTTCTCACAGAATTGGAGCCACCCTTTTTTCTTTTTCTTGCTTAGAATCCGCTTAGTGCGTGCAGCAACTTGCCTGTAGTGAAGATAATTCTCCATACTCATAGATGCCTTATAACGTTTCTCAGCCTCCTTACGAAGAGCGACCATTGAAGAGCATTCGGAGTCCCACCATGGAGGCGGGGCTAATTTGGATGGATTTGGCTTCCTCCGAGGAATACTTGCATCGGCAGCGGATGTTAAGGTCTCAATGAATATAGAATATCTTTCTTCAATAGACGCTGATTGATTGATTGGCACTCTGGAAAAAAGCGAGTCTGACGTTAGGGAGAATTTAGCCCAGTCGGCGTCACGAATCTTATACTTAAGGCGAGGGGGAGGGGAAGCAGAAGGAACAGTAGAAGTTGGCCTTGAAATGATAATGGGGAAGTGGTCACTGCCATGTGAGTGGAACAGGACTTTCCATGTACAGAGAGAGGCAAGATTAGGGGAACAACCGGAGAGATCAACAGCCGAGCGGGGATCTTGGGTCGGTGAGGTCAGTCTCGTTGGGGAACAATCATTTAGTAGACAAATGTTGAGGTCATCAAATAGATCTAAGAGTTCGGAACCAAAGCTATCACACGAGTGGGAACCCCATGCAATGTGGTGAGCATTAAAATCGCCTAAGACCATGATAGGTGGGGGGAGGGAAGAAAAAATGAGGCGGAGTTCGGAGATAAGAGACAGGGAAGGATGGGGAATATATATAGATACAAAGGAAATATCCCTTACCCGAGCAGCCACAACATTAAAAGTTGGGCTGTGAACAGGTATAGGGAGGGAATTATAAATATAAGATCTTTTAATTAAAAGGGCACAACCTCCATAGCCATCGTCCCTGTCATCCCTGAGACAGGCATAACCAGAGACCCGGAACCGGGACTCAGGCTTGAGCCAAGTCTCAGAGATGGCAGCAACTGCCATGGAGTATTTGTTAAGTAAATATATAATTTCGTTTTTTTTGTGACGGATACTTTTACAGTTCCATTGCAGAAACTGCTCCGTCTCCGTCGTAGCCATTCTGTGAATGGACTTCTAGCGGTACTAGACTACTAAGTTTTGATAGTTGATGGGCAACGTTGGGCGGTATGGCATCACTGAATTTAGAAATAATTTGTATGAGGGTGGTAATTAGGGATTCTATTAAGAAATCATTGCCAGTAGCTTGAGGGATGCTCTGAGAGGGGTTTTGCAATGCACAACCGTTCGGCATAGAGGATGTGGGGGTGCTAATTATTGCCTGATGGGCCTGTTTATCATAACCCTTATTTTGTGGGGATCTAATCCGCGGACTTAGGGTCACTGTCTTCCTATATGTTCTTGTCGTGGGGGGAGAGGGGCGGGGTGAAAGGGAGGTAAAGGATTGTGTTGAAGAAGATTGAGAAGCGCTGACATTTTTGACTGCTTCGCTATATGGGCGCCTAACATTAGCTACGCGGGCTGAAGCCTCGAAATATGAGATGCTTTCTTGGGACATCACTGATTTAATTTGCCTCTGACGTAACTGTTCGGGACAAACACTGCTAGTTGCAAAATGAGTTCCAGAGCAATGCAAGCAAGTTGAAGCTTCCTCGAGAATGTCACAGCTGTCACCTGTATGCTCTTGTGCACAGCGGTAGCAGCGAGGCTTTGAGCGGCAAAGAGATTTAACATGCCCAAATCGGCAGCAGCTAAAACACTGGATAGTTGGCAGCTGATAAGTTTGCACCAAAATGGCAGTGTGGAACGAATATACCTTTTCGGGTAACACTTGGCCGGAGAAGGTCAACACTACAGTTTGGGTTGGAGTCCAGGAAACATTACCGTTATTAATGTTTTTTTTATTGAGTCTGCGGGCTTTTAAAACCTTGCCACACTTCTCTGGCAGCTCCAAGTTCTCAATGAATTCATCTAATGAAAGATCAACCGGAACACCGCGAATTAAACCCATACGCGTCACATTGTAGGTTGGAATTGTTGCTGTAAACTTGTGAGAGGAAAGGAAGTTGGAGCAGCTAAAATCGTTAGCTGCACTACCTGAATTGAATTCAACAGAAATACGATTCCTACCGACACTTTTCACTCCGTCTTTAACAATGTTTTTGATACCATTCTTATACATCAGCTGGCCAAATTTGATGGCGCGGATGGCGCTGCCTGCAGCTAAATCTGGTTCGGATCTCGAGACGTGAACTACAAATGGACCGCAATCGTTTTCAGTGTAACGCCGAGATTCAGAGAAGCTTGGATGGGTGTATATAGACTGCATAGATACCGACGAGTCTATGTCATGGACATTTCTATGGCGTTTATCAGGATTGGAGACATTAGCATTATCCAAAGGAAGCTTGTGTTTACGAGTCTCTACAGTATTAACAGCATCGCCCTGGCTCGTAAATACATCCTGAGACACCAGGATACCATCCGGAGGGTCAGGAGGTTTAAGTGGAGGGATATCCATAATGATATCCCACTAGCCGAGTTGTTATAGGTTACTAAGAGTAAATAAATATATATAATAAATGGTTAGTGTTATTTTAACTTACCCGAATACCAAAACACACAAGTTAGTAAGCAAAGAAGTTCAAGAGAGAGAGAATTCACGAAAAAAACAAGTAAAACACTGAAAATGTAAACACACACGTGCGTCACTCAACTCCAAAACAACGGAATCCTTATTTTATCTTATTTGTTTCGTAATACATCGTACCTACCTATACTCAAAACTGGAATTCAAGACCAAAAAATCTACAACAGGTACGTCACTGTCAAATCTGTTAAAGTCACTTATGTCATTTTCAAGTGACGTTTTTAGGTTTCGCCAACTTTTTATTTACGTGAAAAAAGTAAATAAAGTTATTTTTTTAAATTAGAGAATCAAAATTACCAATAAATAAGTTACATCAGCGAGTGTTTTTAGAAAAAAGGGGTATACTATGGTACGATCATTTTATTTCTTTAGCAACATTGTAGTAGTTTTTTTTGGTCTTGAATTCCAGTTTTGGGTATACGTCGAAATTTAACCAGCTATATTAACTACCAGCTGTTTTTTTCTACTTAGCCTATATTATCCCCTGCTCTCTTTGACTATGAATATGTAATATATACATATAACATATTGTTCTTTTTTTATCTTAAGTAAAGAGTTATGTAGTTTTGTTCGTTTTATAAAAATATTTGTCACTGTTGAAGTTGGATCTCAGACTAATAAGATATATACATTTTACTCAAGTTTTCTTTTTGTATTTTTCCAGTGATAGCCCTAAAGTCGAACAGCTCTGTCCGCGAGCTCCGACTAGGCGACAACCGGCTGAGTCCCGCCGACGCGGCGCAGGTCGGCGCGCTGCTGCGGCTCAACACAAGGCTGCAGCTGCTGGACCTGTCCAACAACCAGATACAGGTATAATGTAGCCAACATCATGCGACAGACGACAATGTAACAGACAATAATGACAGACAAGAATGGAACAGACAATAATGCGCCAGACAATCACGCCAATCAACCTGGTCTCAAACTAGGACAATATAGCCCTGCCGGGCTTAGATGCGCACCGCGACAAAATTTTGTCCACTCTCGTTCGCGAGAGCGTATCCTTCTATCCCGCTCCTCGCCCTGTCAGGTGAGCGAGAAGCAACTAGCGCTGACGCAATACGAGTGTCGACAAAATTATCTCGTGGTGCGCATCTTAGCCCGGCTGAACTAGAACAGCTCGGTGCGCGAGATCGTTGGACTTGTCGAAAGACCAAATACAGGTATAATGTAGCCGGTATGATGCGACAGACAGTCACACCAACAGCCTGGTCTCAAGCTCCCTGCTGCGGCTCAACACGCGGCTGCAGCTGCTGGACCTGTCCAACAACCAGATACAGGTATAATGTAGCCAACATCATGCGACAGACGATAATGTAACAGACAGTCACACCAATCAACCTGGTGTCAAGCTAGGGCAACATAGCCCTGAAGTCTAACAGACGCGGCGCAGGTCGGCGCGCTGCTGCGGCTCAACACGCGGCTGCAGCTGCTGGACCTGTCCAACAACCAGATACAGGTATCTCGTAGCCAATCGCCACCACCAATCGGACTTTGTTCTTCGGAAGAAGCGAATTATGTAAACTCAGGCACACATTAGGTTACTACAACCAGTGAAATTTCCTCAATTGATATTCAACCTATAATAAATTATAATAAATTTTACACAACATCTCATTTATTGACCTGCTCCGTATTAAGAAGCTTAAGCACTTGTGTTACAGATATCAGACAACAGGGGATCACAAATATAATACTTAAATACATATGTAACACCCAGACACTGAACAAACACAAGTGTTCATCACACGAATGTTTGTCCAGGGTGGGGATCGAACCCACGACCTTTGGCGTATGAGGCAGGGTCACTACCAAATGCGCCATCCGGCCAGTCTAATGTTGTTGTTACAGCAAGATGAGAGTCGATTGGAGAAATTTTAACCGTCTTGTTAGGCTCATAGCATGTTAGATAATCAAAATTAAAATCAGCTTTTCCATACATTATTTCCTGGTGAATATTCAGCAGGCAATAATTTTCACCTACAAATTAAGATCACATTTGGAATGTTCATGTCATTGTATCTTGTACTGATGTAAATCTTGTTGGTGATCTAATAAATTAGGGATGTTACGGAGCTACTGTCCCGGTTCCGACTCCGGCTCCGACATTTTTTAATCGGAGGTTTGAATCGGAGGATGATGCATAGATAGCGGGCGAGTGCGGCGGCGTGTGTCGACCGACTTCATAACAGTCGGTCGACTTACGATTCGATTGAAAATATGCCAATTTTGTTCATTTTTTATGTTAAAACTTAAACTTAAAATAAAAAAAATACTCCTTACTCCATCCTTAAACCTTAAATAATAATTCTTTCTCATGTCACCCTGCTTCCGATTCCGATGCCGACTCCGGTTCCGATTCCGATAAAGCAAATTTAAAAACTCCGATTCCGGCTTCGGTTCCGATAAAACTACTTCCGTTACATCCCTGTAATAAATAAATAAGGAGTAAATGTTTATATCATACTGGTGTCTTGTTACAGGACGTGGGGTTCGGTCACATAGCGGACGCGCTGGTGGAGCAGGCGGCGCACTCGCCGCCCTCCCTCGCCGCCTCCCCGCAGGAGCCGCCCGGGGCGGACGCGGAGCGCCGGTGTCCGAGTGAGTGTGGGGACTGGGTGTTGCGGGACGCGGGGTCGGTCACATAGCGGACGCGCTGGTGGAGCCTCCCTCGCCGCCTCCCCGCAGGAGCCGCCCGGGGCGGACGCGGAGCGCCGGTGTCCGAGTGAGTGTGGGGACTGGGTGTTGCGGGACGCGGGGTCGGTCACATAGCGGACGCGCTGGTGGAGCCTCCCTCGCCGCCTCCCCGCAGGAGCCGCCCGGGGCGGACGCGGAGCGCCGGTGTCCGAGTGAGTGTGGGGACTGGGTGTTGTGGGACGCGGGGTCGGTCACATAGCGGACGCGCTGGTGGAGCAGGCGGCGCACTCGCCGCCCTCCCTCGCCCGCCTCCCCGCAGGAGCCGCCCGGGGCGGACGCGGAGCGCCGGTGTCCGAGTGAGTGTGGGGACTGGGTGTTTGTGGGACGCGGGGGTCGGTCACATAGCGGACGCGCTGGTGGAGCAGGCGGCGCACTCGCCGCCCTCCCTCGCCGCCTCCCCGCAGGAGCCGCCCGGGGCGGACGCGGAGCGCCGGTGTCCGAGTGAAGTGTGGGGACTGGGTGTTGTGGGACGCGGGGTCGGTCACATAGCGGACGCGCTGGTGGAGCAGGCGGCGCACTCGCCGCCCTCCCTCGCCGCCTCCCCGCAGGAGCCGCCCGGGGCGGACGCGGAGCGCCGGTGTCCGAGTGAGTGTGGGGACTGGGTGTTGCGGGACGCGGGGTCGGTCACATAGCGGACGCGCTGGTGGAGCAGGCGGCGCACTCGGCCCGCCCTCCCTCGCCGCCTCCCCGCAGGAGCCGCCCGGGGCGGACGCGGAGCGCCGGTGTCCGAGTGAGTGTGGGGACTGGGTGTTGTGGGACGCGGGGTCGGTCACATAGCGGACGCGCTGGTGGAGCAGGCGGCGCACTCGCCGCCCTCCCTCGCCGCCTCCCCGCAGGAGCCGCCCGGGGCGGACCGCGGAGCGACGGTGTCCGAGGTGAGTGTGGGGACTGGGTGTTGCGGGACGCGGGGTCGGTCACATAGCGGACGCGGTTAGTGGAGCAGGCGGCGCACTCGCCGCCCTCCCTCGCCGCCTCCCCGCAGGAGCGCCGCCCGGGGCGGACGCGGAGCGCCGGTGTCCGAGTGAGTGTGGGGACTGGGTGTTGTGGGCGAGATGTTTAAGTTTGATTGATTAACAATGTATGGAAACTTGACAGTTTAGTCTGCATATTAAGAAAAATAATGCCAAAAAGGTTGGCGAATCCTGAAAACGTCACTTGAAAATGACATAAGTGGCTTTAACAGATTTGACAGTGACGTATCTGTCGTAGATTTTTTTGTCTTGAATTCCTGTTTTGAGTATAATTACGCAATCATTTGTGGTAATGTCCGGCGTCGTCTGAAGACCCACTTAGCGCATTTATTTTTAAGCGCGGGCGGGTTCGATTCTCGCACCAACACAAATGTTTGTTGAAGAAACAGATCTTTTCAGATCTGGGTGTTTGTAGTTGCTTTGTTGTTTCTGGTTTTCATTACCCAAGGGAAAACCTTAGTTTGAATGAATGAATTAATGAAAACTTTATTTGGCACAAAATCACACAGTAAAATACACACAATAAAAAAGAAAAAATACACAAGAACAATAAAATTTATGATGATATTTATGCGCCAAATAAGCGGGCGCTCAGCAAATTGTCGGTGTAGGTCCGAGTTTCCTGCCCCGACGGCTGGTTTTCAGCGGCTACCTTGTAATACTATTTGATACTGGTATCAAACTAAGGTTTTCCCTTGGGAAACTTTAGTTCTGGAACTAAGGCCTCTACGTAACGCCATCTATCGAACGTTTAATTTTGCAAAAACGTTCATTTATAATTAATGTGTTAAGTTTTGTTGCATTGTGTTCCAGTGGGCGGGTTCGAGGCGCGCGGGCTGGCGTTCCTCGTGCTGTGGAACAACCAGCTCACCAGGAACTGCGCCGTGCATCTCGCTAAAGCGCTCGTGAGATACATACGCTTTTTATTATAGTTCTTATATCATTATTTCTAAACAATGAGGGCTACTGCGTGTGGAGAATCCGTTAGATGGCGTACATGTAGACTGGAGTCCAACTACACGGTGATTGGTTATTTTTGACTAGCGGCCGCCCGCGACTTCGTCCGCGTGGAAAAGTAACTTTTTAACCCCTTAAAACCCCCTTTTAGCAATAAAAACTAGCCTATGTTTTTTCTCAAGGTCTAGATCATCTGTATACCAAATTTCATTTAAATCCGTTCAGTAGTTTGGCGTGAAAGAGTAACAGACAGACAGAGTTACTTTCGCATTTATAACTATTAGTATGGATATCATCATGTCTAAACAACTAGCGGCCGCCCCGCGACTCCGTCCGCGTGGAAAAAGTAACTTTTTTACACCCCCTTTCAACCCCTTACAACCCCCTTTTCGCAATAAAAAGTAGCTATGTCCTTTCTCAGGGTCTAGATTATCTGTATACCAAAATTTCATTTAAATCCGTGAGTAGTTTTGGCTGTTGAAAGAGTAGCAGACAGACAGACAGACAGACAGACAGAGTTACTTTCGCATTTATAATATTAGCATGGATGAGGGCTACTGCGTGTGGAAAATCCGTTAGTTGGCGTACGTGTAGACTGCGGTCCAACTACACGGTGAGTGGTTACTTTTGATGTAAGATGTCAAAATGTTACTAGACGACCACAGACGTTGAAGTTTGGTTAGGGTTAGAGTCCACACACCACACAAGGTGAAGGTCATGATGGTTTCCCCTGGGAAAACAAAAAAAAGGCCTATGTCCAACCGTGGACTGAGACAGGCTGATGATGATGATGATAACACACTTTAGTGGCTTTATTCGTGTGATGTAATAGGGGCTTCAGGATTAAAAAATTACGGTGTATAACTATTTGTATAATGTTCCAGCGGTCCATTTATGTGTTTCATGT
>CM026302.1:5907180-5995767 GCA_014851415.1 Cnaphalocrocis medinalis
CCAGTCACGGCTGGAGCCAGACCCGTAGTCCTTGCCCACGATCGCGATCAGCGGCACGCCCTCCGACGCGTACCTGCAACATCATCCGTCATCGTATAACATCATCTGTCATCATACAACATCATCTGTCATTATACAACATCATCTGTCATTATACAACATCATCTGACATTATACAACATCATCTGTCATTATACAACATCATCTGTCATCATACAATATTATCTATCATCATACAACATCACCCGTCATCATACAACATCATCTGTCATTATACAACATCATCTGACATTATACAACATCATCTGTCATTATACAACATCATCTGACATTATACAACATCATCTGTCATTATACAACATCATCTGTCATTATACAACATCATCTGACATTATACAACATCATCTGTCATTATACAACATCATCTGTCATCATACAATATTATCTATCATCATACAACATCACCCGTCATCATACAACATCATCTGTCATCATACAACATCATCTGTCATCATACAATATTATCTATCATCATACAACATCATCTGTCATAATACAACATCATCTGTCATTATACAACATCATCTGTCATTATACAACATCATCTGTCATCATACTACATCATCTGTCATTATACAACATCATCTGTCATCATACAACATCATCTGTCATTATACAACATCATCTGTCATTATTATACAACATCATCTGTCATTATACAACATCATCTGTCATCATACAACATCATCTGTCATCATACAACATCATCTGTCATTATACAACATCATCTGTCATTATTATACAACATCATCTGTCATTATACAACATCATCTGTCATCATACAACATCATCTGTCATCATACAACATCATCTGCCATTATACAACATCATCTGTCATTATACAACATCCTCTGTCATTGTACGGTCGTGGTCAAAAAGTGTTAACCACCTTAAGGGTCCTAATCGCACGTACACATGTAGGTGATAAGTTCTAATTGTCTATTACATAATATTGATCATAGATATTGTGTCTTTTTTAATGATATGACAGCTGACAGCCAGCGCCCCCAGTCAATGACAAATGTCATGTCATTTCAAAGAAATTAAGTTATTTTATGGCTGCTTCTGTGTTGTATCCTCTTTATGTGTCTTTTTTTATATTTACTTTAAAAAGGTAATATGTAACTTATAATTATTATTTTTGGTATAGCAATTCTTTGCAATTTATTCTTAAGTAAATATTGCACTTAAAAAATTCTCGGGGTGTTCAGGTGGGACACGAACCCACAACCTTCCACAGTTTTAATATGTAACTTAATATGGCATTTTTTACTTTAGTGCAAATAGTGTGATAAATTCAAATTTCAAAACTGGTAAACACTTTTTGACCGCGACCGTACAACATCATGCGACTTCATACAATCGCCCGACATTTTTTTTTTTTTCCCAGGGGAAACCATCATGGCCTTCACCTTGCCACATGTGGGGAACAAGGTGGTGTGTGGGACTCTAACCCTAACCAAAACCCCTGGGGTGTCCATATCAGCGCAATCGCGGTCGGATACCCCACAGCCGGGACTGGACCGTACCGCAAATCGCGCTCGCCACTTTGAGCCAAAATGTTTGGCGCAATGCAGCCCTTCCCAAATGTAATCGCCCGACATCGTACAACATACAAATAGTTTGGGGTCTTTTTAGTGACTGGAAAAGGCATCTTTACTCGTGGCCCTATTAGTGACTGAAAGAGGCCCCTTTAGTGACTAAGAGAGGCTTATTGGTAACTTGAGAATCTTTTTTAGTGACTGAAAGAGCCCCCTCTAGTGACTCAAAGCCCTATTGGTGACTGTAAGAGCCGCCTCTAGTGACACAAAGCCCTATTGGTGACCGAAAGAGCCGCCTCTAGTGACTCAAAGCCCTATTAGTGACTGAAAGAGCCCCCTCTAGTGACTCAAAGCCCTATAGGTGACTGAAAGAGACTCCTCTTAGTGACTGAAAGTCCTTTTAGTAATTAAATGATGCCCATTTAGTGACTTAATGCCTTTATAGTGACTAAAAAAAGGTCCATTTAGTAACTAAGAGGCTCATTTAGTGATTTAATGCCCTTTTAGTGACTAATACAGGTTCATTTAGTGACTTGAGGCCCCCTTAGTGACTGGAAGAGGCCCATTTATTATCTAAAGGAGGCATTTAGTGACTTAAGGCCCTTATAGAGACTAAAAAGGCCCATTAGTGACTCGAAGCCCTTGAAGTGGCTAAAACAAGGCAATTTAGCGAGTCTATCGTCTCCTCACCTCTCTGCAGCGTCGTGTATGTCCATGACGTCTCCGCTGGGCAGGTGCGTGGTGCGCGGCCCCGCGGTGGGCGACAGCTTGTTGACCAGCCGGATGTTGGCGAACGTGCCGCGCGCCATGACGGCGTCGTTTACTCACCGACTTGATGAGACCTCTATGTTGTGAATCTCAAGGGTCTACTCGTAATATCTTTAGTAGACTCAGAGCATTAGTGACTCGAGGCTTTTGTAGTAATTAAAGACGCTTCTTTAGTGACTCGAGGCCCTCTCAGTGACTGGAAGAGGTTCCGCTAGTGTCTTAAGACCATTTAAGTGACTGGTAGAGGCCTCGACGCCCTTTAAGTGATTGGAAAAAGTCCTTCTAGTGACTTAAGGCCTTTTTAGTGACTATAGGAGGACCTTTTAGTGACTTTATGGCCTTTTAAGTAACTTAAGGCCCTTTTATTGACTTAAACAGGACCATTTAGTGACTTGAGGCACTCATAGTGACTAAAAGAGGCCCATTTAGTGACTTAATGGTCCGTTTAGTGACTATAACAGGACCTTTTAGTGAATTGAGGCCATCATAGTGACTAAAAAGAGGCCATTTAGGGTCTTAAGGCCTTTTTAGTGACTTTATGGCTCTTTTAGTTACTTAAGGCCTTTTAGTGTCTAAAAGAGGCCCCTTTAGTGACTGTATGGCCCTATTAGGGGCTAAAAAAGGCCCATTTAGTGACTTAAAAAGGCTCATTTCGCAACTTTATGGTCTTTTTAGTGTCTTTATGGCCCTTTTAGTAACTTAATGGTCCTTATATGGCTAGAAGTGGCCCATTTAGTGACTTAAACCCCTTTTATCGTCGTCTCACCTCTCTGCAGCGTCGTGTATGTCCATGACGTCTCCGCTGGGCAAGTGCGTGGTGCGCGGCCCCGCGGTGGGCGACAGCTTGTTGACCAGCCGGATGTTGGCGAACGTGCCGCGCGCCATCACGGCGTCGTTTACTCACCGACTTGATGAGACCTCTATGTTGTGAATCTCAAGGGTCTACTCGTAATATCTTTAGTAGACTCAGAGCATAAGTGACTCGAGGCTTTTGTAGTGACTAAAAGGCGCTCCTTTAGTGACTCGATACCCTCTCAGTGCCTGGAAGAGGCTCCGCTAGTGTCTTAAGACCATTCAGTGACTGGTAAAGGCCCTTTTAGTGACTGTTCGAGACCCTTTTAGTGTTTCAAGACCCTTTTAGTGACTGGTAGAGGCCTCGACGCCCTTTAAGTGACTGGAAAAAGTCTTTCTAGTGACTTAAGGCCTTTTTAGTGACTTTATGGCCTTTTAAGTCACTTAAAGCTCTTTTATTGACTAAAACAGGACCTTTTAGTGAATTGAGGCCCTCATAGTGACTAAAAAGAGGCCATTTAGTGACTTATTTTCCTTTTAGTGACTTTATGGCCCTTTTAGTGACTTATGGTTCTTTAAGTGGCTAGATGAGGCCCATTTAGTGGCGTTACCCCTTTTACTATCCAAAAAGGGTATTTTTAGTGACTCAAGGCCCTCTTAGTAACTAGAAACAGTTCCTTTTAGTGAATTGAGGCTCCTGAGTGATTAAAAGAGGCCCATTTAGTGACTTAAGCCCCTTTTAGTATCTAAAAAGGCCTATTTTAGTGACTCAAGGCCCTTTAAGTGGCTAAAAGAGGGCCATTTAGCGAGTCTATCGTCGTCTCACCTCTTTGCGGCGTCGTGTGCCTTTTTGGCAGTTTAAGAGACTAAATGAGGCCTTTTTGGCAACTCAAAGCACTATTAGTGACTAAGAAGAATCTCTTAGTGACTTAAACCCCTTTTATCGTCTCCTCACCTCTCGGCGGCGTCGTGTATGTCCATGACGTCCCCGCTGGGCAGGTGCGTGGTGCGCGGCCCCGCGGTGGGCGACAGCTTGTTGACCAGCCGGATGTTGGCGAAGGTGCCGCGCGCCATCACGGCGTCGTCTACTTACTGACACCTCTCTTATGTTGGGTCTCCACTCTACTCGCGACTTTCTTTGTAGACTCAGAGAGACTTTATGGCCTTTCTAGTGACTTTCAGTGACTTAAGGCCCTCATAGTGACTAAAAGAAGACCTTTTAGTGACTTGAGGCCCTCATAGTGACTAAAAAAGCCCAAATTAGTGATAAGGAGGCCCATTTAGTGACTGTATGGCCTCTTTTAGTAACCAAAAAAGGCTTATTTAGCGACTTAAGGTCCTTGTTGTGACTAAAAGAGTCAAATTTAGTGACTAGGAGGCTCATTTAGTGACTTAATGGTCCAATTAGTGTCTAGAAGAGGCCTATTTAGTGACTAAGTGGCCCAGTTAGTGACTTAAGGCCCTTTCAGTGACTAAAACAGGACCTTTTAGTGACTTAAGGCCCTCACAGTGACTAAAAGAGGACATTTTAGTGACTTGATGCCCTCATAGTGACTATAAGAGGCCCTTTTAGTGACTAAAAAAGGCTAATTTTAGTGACTAAGAGGCCCATTATAGTGACTTTATGGTTCTGTAATGACTAAAAGAGCCCCATTTACTGACTTCTCGAGTGTTTTTGTAACAAATATCGTCTCCTCACCTCTCTGCGGCGTCGTGTATGTCCATGACGTCTCCGCTGGGCAGGTGCGTGGTGCGCGGCCCCGCGGTGGGCGACAGCTTGTTGACCAGCCGGATGTTGGCGAACGTGCCGCGCGCCATCACGGCGTCGTCTACTTACTGACACCTCTTTTATGTTGGGTCTCCACTCTACTCGTGACTTTCTTTGTAGACTCAGAGAGCCTCCTTTAGTGACTTGAGGCCCTCTTAGTTACTGAAAGAGACTCCCGTTGATGACTGAAAGCTCTTTTAGTGGCTTTATGGCCTTTCTAGTGACTTAATGGCCTTTTTAGTGACTTTATGGCCCTTTTAGTGACCTAAAGATCCTTTTGGTGACTAAAAGAAGACCTTTTAGTGACTTGAGGCCCTCATAGTGACTAAAAGAGCCCAAATTAGTGACAAGGAGGCCCAGTTAGTGACTGTATGGCCTCTTTTAGTAAATAAAAAAGGCTCATTTAGTGACTTAAGGCCCTTGTAGTGACTAAAAGAATCAAATTTAGTGACTAGGAGGCCCATTTAGTGACTTTATGGCCCCTTTCAGTAACTAAAACGCTCATTTAGTGACTTAAGGCCTTTTTAGTGACTTTATGGCTCTTTTAGTGACTTAAGGCCCTTTTAGTGTCTAAAAGAGACCCCTTTAGTGACTGTATGGCACTATTAGGGACTAAAAAGGCCCATTTACTGACTTAAAAAGGCTCATTTCGCAACTTTATGGTCTTTTTAGTGTCTTTATGGCCCTTTTAGTAACTTAATGGTCCTTATAGTGGCTAGAAGAGGCCCATTTAGTGACTAAGAAGGCTCTCTTAGTGACTTAAAGCGCTTTTATCGTCTCCTCACCTCTCTGCGGCGTCGTGTATGTCCATGACGTCCCCGCTGGGCAGGTGCGTGGTGCGCGGCCCCGCGGTGGGCGACAGCTTGTTGACCAGCCGGATGTTGGCGAACGTGCCGCGCGCCATGACGGCGTCGTTTACTCACCGACTTGATGAGACCTCTATTATGTTGTTGGGTCTCAACTCTACTCGTGACTTTCTTTGTAGACTAAAATATCCCCCTTTCGTAACTTGAGGCCTTCTTAGTGACTAAACGTCACTCCTCTAGTGACTCAAAGCCCTATTAGTGACTGAAAGAGACTCCCCTTAGTGACTGAAAACCCTTTCAGTAACTAAATGAGGCCCATTTAGTGACTTAAGGCCTTTTAGTGACTAAAACAGGACGTTTTAGTGACTTAAGGCCCTCTTAGTGACTAAAAGAGTCCAATTTATTGACTAAGAGGACCTTTTAGTGACTTAAGGCCCTTTAAGTGACTAGAAAGAGTCCCCTTTAACGACTTGAGGCCCTCTTAGTGACTAAAAAAGGCTAATTTAGTGACTTAAGGCCCTTTTAGTAACTAGAAAGAGTCTCCTTTAGTGACTTGTGACCCATTAATGACTAAATGAGGCTCATTTAGTGACTTTATGGTTTTTTTAGTGACTAATACAGGCTCATTTAGTGACTTGAGGCCCCCTTAGTAACTAGAAGAGGCCCCCTTAGTGACTAGAAGAGGCTAATCTAGTGACTTAAGGCCCTTGTAGTGACTTTATGACCCTTTTGAGTGACTTAAGGCCCTTTTAGTATCTAAAAAGAAGATCTATTCCCAATTAGTGACTAGAAGAAGCCTATTTAGTGAATTTTAGTTACAAAGCCATTTCTCTCACCTCTCTGCGGCGTCGTGTATGTCCATGACGTCCCCGCTGGGCAGGTGCGTGGTGCGCGGCCCCGCGGTGGGCGACAGCTTGTTGACCAGCCGGATGTTGGCGAACGTGCCGCGCGCCATGACGGCGTCGTCTACTTACTGACACCTCTCTTATGTTGGGTCTCCACTCTACTCGTGACTTTCTTTGTAGATTCAGAAAGCCTCCTTTAGTGACTTTATGGCCCTTTTAGTGACCTAAGGTCCTTTTGGTGACTAAAAGAAGACCTTTTAGTGACTTGAGGCCCTCATAGTGACTACAAGAGCCCAAATTAGTGACAAGGAGGCCCATTTAGTGACTGTATGGCCTCTTTTAGTAACTAAAAAAGGCTCATTTAGTGACTTAAGGCCCTTGTAGTGACTAAAAGAGTCAATTTTAGTGACTAGGAGGCCCATTTAGTGACTTTATGGCCCCTTTCAGTAACTAAAACGCTCATTTAGTGACTTAAGGCCTTTTTAATGACTCTATGGCTCTTTTAGTGACTTAAGGCGCTTTTAGTGTCTAAAAGAGGCCCCTTTAGTGACTGTATGGTCCTATTAGGGGCTAAAAAGGCCCATTTACTGACTTAAAAAGGCTCATTTCGCAACTTTATGGTCTTTTTAGTGTCTTTATGGCCCTTTTAGTAACTTAATGGTCCTTATAGTGACTATAAGAAGCCCATTTTAGATACAAATCCATATCTCTCACCTCTCTGCTGCGTCGTGTATGTCCATGACGTCCCCGCTGGGCAGGTGCGTGGTGCGCGGCCCCGCGGTGGGCGACAGCTTGTTGACCAGCCGGATGTTGGCGAACGTGCCGCGCGCCATCACGGCGTCGTTTACTTACTGACACCTCTTTTATGTTGGGTCTCCACTCTACTCGTGACTTTCTTTGTAGACTCAGAGAGACTTTATGGCCTTTCTAGAGGACCTTTTAGTGACTTAAGGCCTCATAGTGACTAAAAGAAGACCTTTTAGTGACTTAAGGCCCTCATAGTGACTAAAAGAAGACCTTTTAGTGACTTAAGGCCCTCATAGTGACTAAAAGACGACCTTTTAGTGACTTAAGGCCCTCTATAGTGACTAAAAGAAGACCTTTTAGTGACTTGAGGCCCTCATAGTGATTTAAAAGAGCCCAAATTAGTGACATAGATGCCCATGTAGTGACTTTATGGCCCCTTTTAGTAACTAAAAAAGGCTCATTTAGTAACTTAAGGCCCTTGTAGTGACTAAAGGAGTCAAATTTAGTGACTAGGAGGCCCATTTAGTGACTAGGAGGCCCATTTAGTGACTAGGAGGCCCATTTAGTGACTTTATGGCTCTTTTAGTGACTTAAGGCCCTCATAGAGACTAAAAGAGAACATTTTAGTGACTTGAGGCCCCATTTAGTGTCTAAAAGAGGCCCCTTTAGTGACTGTATGGCCCTATTAGGGGCTAAAAAAGGCCCATTTAGTGACTTAAAAGGCTCATTTCGCAACTTTATGGTCTTTTTAGTGTCTTTATGGCCCTTTTAGTGACTTAATGGTCCTTTTAGTGGCTAGAACAGGTCCATTTAGTGACTAAGAAGGCTCTCTTAGTGACTTAAACGCCTTTTATCGTCTCCTCACCTCTCTGCTGCGTCGTGTATGTCCATGACGTCCCCGCTGGGCAGGTGCGTGGTGCGCGGCCCCGCGGTGGGCGACAGCTTGTTGACCAGCCGGATGTTGGCGAACGTGCCGCGCGCCATCACGGCGTCGTTTACTTACTGACACCTCTTTTATGTTGGGTCTCCACTCTACTCGTGACTTTCTTTGTAGACTCAGAGAGACTTTATGGCCTTTCTAGAGACTTTTAGTGACTTAAGGCCCTCATAGTGACTAAAAGAAGACCTTTTAGTGACTTAAGGCCCTCATAGTGACTAAAAGAGACCTTTTAGTGGACTCTGAGGCCCTCATAGTGATTAAAAAGAGCCCAAAATTAGTGACATAGATGCCCATGTAGTGACTTTATGGCCCTTTTAGTAACTAAAACAGGCTCATTTCGTAAACTTAAGGCCCTTGTAGGACTAAAGGAGTCAAATTTAGTGACTAGGAGGCCCATTTAGTGACTAGGAGGCCCATGTAGTGACTAGGAGGCCCATTTAGTGACTTTATGGCTCTTTTAGTGACTTAAGGCCCTCATAGAGACTAAAAGAGAACATTTTAGTGACTTGAGGCCCCATTTAGTGTCTAAAAGAGGCCCCTTTAGTGACTGTATGGCCCTATTAGGGGCTAAAAAAGGCCCATTTAGTGACCTTAAAAGGCTCATTTCGCAACTTTATGGTCTTTTTAGTGTCTTTATGGCCCTTTTAGTGACTTAATGGTCCTTTTAGTGGCATAGAACAGGTCCATTAGTGACTAAGAAGGCTCTCTTAGTGACTTAAACGCCTTTTATCGTCTCCTCACCTCTCTGCTGCGTCGTGTATGTCCATGACGTCCCCGCTGGGCAGGTGCGTGGTGCGCGGCCCCGCGGTGGGCGACAGCTTGTTGACCAGCCGGATGTTGGCGAACGTGCCGCGCGCCATCACGGCGTCGTTTACTTACTGACACCTCTTTTATGTTGGGTCTCCACTCTACTCGTGACTTTCTTTGTAGACTCAGAGAGACTTTATGGCCTTTCTAGAGACTTTTAGTGACTTAAGGCCCTCATAGTGACTAAAAGAAGACCTTTTAGTGACTTAAGGCCCTCATAGTGACTAAAAGAAGACCTTTTAGTGACTTGAGGCCCTCATAGTGATTAAAAGAGCCCAAATTAGTGACATAGATGCCCATGTAGTGACTTTATGGCCCCTTTTAGTAACTAAAAAAGGCTCATTTAGTAACTTAAGGCCCTTGTAGTGACTAAAGGAGTCAAATTTAGTGACTAGGAGGCCCATTTAGTGACTAGGAGGCCCATTTAGTGACTAGGAGGCCCATTTAGTGACTTTATGGCTCTTTTAGTGACTTAAGGCCCTCATAGAGACTAAAAGAGAACATTTTAGTGACTTGAGGCCCCATTTAGTGTCTAAAAGAGGCCCCTTTAGTGACTGTATGGCCCTATTAGGGGCTAAAAAAGGCCCATTTAGTGACTTAAAAGGCTCATTTCGCAACTTTATGGTCTTTTTAGTGTCTTTATGGCCCTTTTAGTGACTTAATGGTCCTTTTAGTGGCCTAGAACAGGTCCATTTAGTGACTAAGAAGGCTCTCTTAGTGACCTTAAACGCCTTTTATCGTCTCCTCACCTCTCTGCTGCGTCGTGTATGTCCATGGACGTCTCCGCTGGGCAGGTGCGTGGTGCGCGGCCCCGCGGTGGGCGACAGCTTGTTGACCAGCCGGATGTTGGCGAACGTGCCGCGCGCCATCACGGCGTCGTTTACTACTGACACCTCTTTTATGTTGGGTCTCCACTCTACTCGTGGACTTTCTTTGTAGACTCAGAGAGACTTTATGGCCTTTCTAGAGACTTTTAGTGACTTAAGGCCCTCATAGTGACTAAAAGAAGACCCTTTTAGTGACTTAAGGCCCTCATAGTGACTAAAAGAAGACCTTTTAGTGACTCTGAGGCCCTCATAGTGATTAAAAGAGCCCAAATTAGTGACATAGATGCCCATGTAGTGACTTTATGGCCCCTTTTAGTAACTAAAAAAGGCTCATTTAGTAACTTAAGGCCCTTGTAGTGACTAAAGGAGTCAAATTTAGTGGACTAGGAGGCCCATTAGTGACTAGGAGGCCCATTTAGTGACTAGGAGGCCCATTTAGTGACTTTATGGCTCTTTTAGTGACTTAAGGCCCTCATAGAGACTAAAGAGAACATTTTAGTGACTTGAGGCCCCATTTAGTGTCTAAAAGAGGCCCCTTTAGTGACTGTATGGCCCTATTAGGGGCTAAAAAAGGCCCATTTAGTGACTTAAAAGGCTCATTTCGCAACTTTATGGTCTTTTTAGTGTTCTTTATGGCCCTTTAGTGACTTAATGGTCCTTTTAGTGGCTAGACAGGTCCATTTAGTGACTAAGAGGCTCTCTTAGTGACCTTAAAACGCCTTTTATCGTCTCCCTCACCTCTTCTGCTGCGTCGTGTATGTCCATGACGTCCCCGCTGGGCAGGTGCGTGGTGCGCGGCCCCGCGGTGGGCGACAGCTTGTTGACCAGCCGGATGTTGGCGAACGTGCCGCGCGCCATCACGGCGTCGTTGCCGCGCCGCGAGCCGTATGAGTTGAACTCGCGGGGAGTCAGGCTGTGGGGGGAAATAACGGTGATTTATGTTGGAAGCGAGAAACGATGGCGGATGAGAACGCACGTTCTATGCACCTACGATGCGTCAAGAAGGGGGAAACTAAATAACTAACTGTTAAACTAAATTAAAAAGATAGGTAAGTATGTGACACTAATTAATTAGGAGCGTTCCCCTAACGCGAAGTTTTTTTTTAAATATTAATACATTATTTTATTATTTTTTTCTTTTTAATTTTTTTTATTATTTATTATTAGATGGCATTAGGTATTACCTATTTATACAGAGGGTATTTATGAACGTTAACATCCCTTTAACCACGTGTTCTTACAATTCTGAACAACATTTGTTGTATGACTTTTGAAAATTCGCATAAACAAAATTCACCTTTTCATACAAAGTCGGTCACGTGACTTGGTCATTTTGTATGAGGAATCGAATTTATTTTCGATGAATTTCGAAAAGTTGTTAAACCAATGCTGTTTAGAATATCCGATAGAGCACATGGTTAAAGGGATGTAAATGTTCACAGATACACCCTGTATGATTTTCATTTAGTTTAAATGTGACACTAAACTTCAGATAAATAAGAGTATAGTTCGAGGCAAGAAAGTGTAGTTATGACCTTGAGTGCGCAGAAACCAATTTTGATAGAAAGTCTTCTTTTTTACAAGTGCGCAAAATAACGGTCATCGCTATACTTTCGTGCCGCCAGCTATACGTAGTTACAGTTGCGTAGTACGAAACGCGCCGCTTGACATATTTAATGTCATTTGAATGATTTGAAGGTCATTTGATGTCATTTATTTTAAGACGTCTAAAACTTACGTAAAATGTGTTTTATTATAAACATTTAATGTCGTAAGACCCAAATGCCTTTTAAAAGGCATAAAACAAATGATTTCCTTTGCGTCTGCTGTCTGGGTCTTACAACATTAAGTACCTACCCTGTTTTTAGAGTTTACGTTAATGTTTCTGAAAAAAACAATTCTAAAAAAGATCAGAAATCTACATACCGGGTGTATGTGAACATTCTACCGACCAGTCTGAACAACCTTAGTGAACAACATTTGTTATATGACTTCTGAAAATTCGCATAAACAAAAATCATCTTTCTATACAAATTCGGTCACGTGACTTGGTAATTCTGTATGGGGAGTCGAACATTTTTTCAAAAATTTGGTAAAGTTGTTGAACAAATGTTGTTCAGAATGGTTGATAGAACACCTGGTTAAAGGTATGTAAATGTTCACAGATACATCCTGTATTCAATGTCTAACCAACCTGTCTGTGTAATTAGTTTTAAATTATAATTGTAGTTTGCATGCTGTTGTTGACGGCTGAATAGGCGGTCATTTAATGTATCATTGTCATCTACTGTATACCCTAGTATCAGCCTATATACTGTCCCACTGCAGGGCAAAGGCCTCCACCATAGAAATCAAGTTATCACTACTATGATGGGATTAGGCTTAATCACCACGCGTGCCTAATGCGGTGCGGTGATCACAAACCCGAGCTATATTCGAAAAATTCGAAACATACTTTTGCTCGACCCGGGAATCGAACCCGTGACCCCGAGATCACGGCCCAGTACTTAAACCACTAGACCAACGGGGCGTTATTATATTCTATTCTTATTCTATAACAGAACACGTGTCTCACCCCTTCGAAGCCAGGAACCTGGCAGCGGGCGAGTTCCTAGCGATAGAGCCGGCTGGTGATATGTGGTCCGTGGTCACCGAGTCGCCCAGCAGGAGGAGGCAGCGGGCGTCCTTCACTCCCGAGAGGGGGGGCAGCTCCTGAGGGGGAGGGGGTTATGAGTCGGTACGGTGAGTATAAACTATCCTACTAATAGTATACTAATAATGTATGATATGTTGGTACGAGTGTGTTCGTGTGTGAAGATGTGTGTGTGTGTATGTGTTTGAGTGTGTGTGAAGATGTATGTGTGTGTATGAGTGTGTGAAGATGTGTTGTGCGTGTGTATATGAGTGTGTGAAGATGTATGTATGTGTATGAGTGTGTGAAGATGTGTGTGTGTATGTGTATGAGTGTGTGAAGATGTGTGTGTGTATATGAGTGTGTGAAGATGTGTGTGTGTATATAAATGTGTGAAGATATGTAGTGCGTGTCTATATGAGTGTGCGAAGATGTGTGTGTGTATATGAGTGTGTGAAGATGTGTGTGTGTGTGTGTGTGTATATGAGTGTGTGAAGATGTGTGTGTGTGTGTATGAGTGTGCGAAGATGTTGTGTGTGTATATGAGTGTGTGAAGATGTGTGTGTGTGTGTGTGTGTGTATATGAGTGTGTGAAGATGTGTGTGTGTGTGTATGAGTGTGTGAAGATGTGTGTGTGTATATAAATGTGTGAAGATGTGTGTGTGTGTGTGGTGTGTAACACTGTGTGAAGATGTATGTGTGTATGAGTGTGTAAATATGTGTGTGTTGTGTATGAGTGTGTATGTGTCTGAGTGTGTATATGTATGAGTGTGTGAAGAAGTGTGTGTGAGTGTGTGAATATGTGTGAGTGAAATTTGTTACTTTGAAACTTTCACTATTCAGATGTGTGAGTGTAATTTTCATCATTCATTCGGTCACTCCCCAATCGTTCATTCCATCGTTCACTCACCCGGCCCATGCCGTCGAAGAACGGCGGCCGCAGATGTAGGTGGAGGCGGCGTCCCAGCCGTACAGCTTGTTCTTATTGTATGACAATAAAATGAAGATTGAAGATACTTTACAGTTTTGTATGTATGTGTGTGTGTGTGTATGAATGTGAAAATGTGTGTGTGTGTGTGTGTGTATGAGTATGTGAAATGTGTGTGTGTGTGTGAGTGTGTGAAGTAGTGTGTGTGTATGAGTGTGTGTATGAGTGTGTGGATGTATGCGTGTGTGTGAGTATGTGTGATCACATTTAGTTTACTTATGTAAAATTTTCACAAATCATTCGGTCACTCCCCAATCGTTCATTCCATCGTTCACTCACCCGGCCCATGCCGTCGAAGAACGGCGGCCGCTTGATGTAGGTGGAGGCGGCGTCCCAGCCGTACAGCTTGTTCTTATTGTATGATGTCAATGTGTCATCCCCATACATTATCATTCAATTTGACAGATGCACAATGTCAAATACACGAGTATGTTCGAGTGTGTGTGTGTGTGTGTATGAGTGTGTGAAGATGTATGGTGTGTGTGAAGATGTGTGAGTGAAATTTTCACCATTCATTCGGTCACTCTCCAATCGTTCATTCCATCGTTCACTCACCCGGCCCATGCCGTCGAAGAACGGCGGCCGCTTGATGTATGTGGAGGCGGCGTCCCAGCCGTACAGCTTGTGTATACAAGTCTTAAAATATTAGGCCTAGCAAGGGCATGCAAACGTATTCATTCTATGAATACACGAGTGTGTGTTTGTGCGTGTGTATGTGTGTGTAAAGATGTGTGTGTGTATGAGTGTGTGAAGATGTGTATGTGTGAGTGTGTAAATATGTGTGAAAATAATTTATTACAAAGTAACGATATATCGTTCACCATTCATTCGGTCACTCCCCAACCGTTCATTCGGTCGTTCACTCACCCGGCCCATGCCGTCGAAGAACGGCGGCCGCTTGATGTACGTGGAGGCGGCGTCCCAGCCGTACAGCTTATTCTTGGGCACGGAGATGGCTTGCCACGACGGAGAACCCAGCTCTATTTTTTCGTATACCTTTAATAATAAAGTTATAAATATAAAGTATAAAAGAACCTGCTTAAGACGATCACTCTTACGATTTCTCGTGTACGCGTCCGCGGCATGTAAGAATAGCGTTGACCTTGAGTGCGCAGAAACCAATTTTAGTGAAAAGACTTATTTATTTTACAATTGCGCAAACTAACGGTCATCGTTATAGTTAGATGCCGCGGACTATAATATATTGCAACAGTGGGAGAGCCACGCGTCGGCATGAATGGACCGGCTCGACCGGAGTAACCACGACCTCACAGAAAACCGGCGTGAAGCAGTGCATGCGCTGCATTTCGCTGCGTGAGTGAGGGTACCGGAAGCCCAATCTCGTCAATATCAGGGATGGGGGTTAAGCAGCTTGCGACACCACTGGTGTTTCAGGTGTCTATGGGCGGCGGTATTTGCTTACCATCAGGTGATCCGTCGGTTCGTCTGCCACCTAAATCTTAAAATAAAATTACGCCATTTTATGCTACTTCCTGCAACTTGGGACATATTTTCATGAATATTTTAACGCTTGACGATGGACGCCTCGTTGGTGTAGTGGTTTAAGTACCGGGTCCAGATCTCGGCGTCCCGGGTTCAATTCCCGGGTCGAGCCAAAGTATGTTGCAAATTTTTCGAACATAACTCGGGTTTGGCCTAACCCCATCATAGTAGCGGTGGCTTGATTTCTATGATGGAGGCCAGCGCCCTGCAGTGGGACAGTATAATATACTCTGAATTTAATCATGTGGAGTAAACTGACATATGTCAATGTGTCATCCCCATACAATATCACTCAATTTGACAGATGCAAAATCTCAAAATGTATAGAAACTTGACATTTGCATCTGTTAGTTTACTCTACATGATTAAAAATCAGAGTAGATTCTGTGGGTAACTGTGAAACAAGCCGCATCGGCTGATGCAATCCAAAGATTTTAATTTGTATCTAGTGGTTTTTAGTGTACAAATTTGGTGTTACTTTGTGCAGTGAAGTGCCGCAGGGTGATATTAATATAAGAATCATTGAATTGTGTCGTTTTTAACACTGCTATTGTGTGTCGAGTGAGTTGTCACGTGAACAACTTGCTTTGACCTAATAGAGTCTTAAAACCTACGGCTTTGTTAAAAATAGTCTCCACAGAATCCTTAGGACATTAAAACGCTAAACACCGGCGTTTTATTGAGTAACTGTGACTTCGACTGACTTCGACTGTTGACTGCATTTATCAGAATAACACTTGACATTGGCAAAATTAAATGTGTCGTGAACACAATACAGGCCGTATAACAAAAAAAAATCAGATTATAGTATGAAACTTTATACTTTGTATTGTATTTCAGCGTCGCGGAGACTCGCCCGCCTTTACGACGCCCAGTTCGTAAGCCCTGGTCGAAATGGATGGTCCTATTGGTGCATTTTTGATAGTTTTATTTGCATTTATTGTATATTTTTGTTTTAGAAACCGTGAACCATATAAATACTAGAAAAATAAACAATATGTCTAATTATTTTTATTTGCAAACCTTCAAAAGAGCGTTTTATTTATTAAAAGGTTGGCAGCACACTTGCGACTCTCCTGATGTTGCTGGTGTCCATTGGCGGCACTTATCGCTTACCATCAGGTGATCCGTCTGCTCGTCTGCCACCTATCACATAAAACACCATCAGGTAAACCCTATAGGTATCATAAAAAATATGACTATTTTCATGTAATAGGCGGCAGACGAGCAGATGGATTACCTCATGGTAATCAATTGCCACCGCCAATAGACACCAGTAACATCAGAAGAGTGACATGCGCTGCCAACCTTCATCCCCCTTTCCCCCCATTGGGCTTTCGGTACCTTCACTCATCCGACAAAATACAGCACAGACACTACCCGGGGGGAAGGGGATAAAAGGTTGGCAGCGCACTTGTAACTCTACTGGTGTTGCAGGTGTCCATGAGCGGCGGCATTGCTTACCATCAGGTGATCCGCCTGCTCGTCTGCTACCTATCACATAAAAAAAAAAAACTACATCACACCGTCTGTTAGCCCGTAGTATCACTTGGGTCAAGCCGGCCCATTCATTCCGAAGCGTGGCTGTCACATGATCGAAATGCCTTTTTTTTGTTAACGCTGGGGAATGCCGCATCGAAATGCCTACCTCTTTGAACATGCCAGGGATGACGAATTTGTTCTCGACCTCCTGAATTTCAGCGCGCGTGGGCCAGATGTCCCGGAGGAACACTGCGGACCCGTCCGCACGCTTTCCTGAAAATTAATTATATTTATACGTCTCATACAATGAAATGTGATAATGATGATGATGAAATAAATGTGACAATTTATTGGTTAACTTGAGGTCAAGTGGCACTTGGAGTCAGATGACATTTGAGGTCAAATGACGCTTAGCATCAAATGACATTTGAGGTCAACTGACGCTTAGCCTCAAATGACATTTAAGGTCCAATGACACTTAGCATCAAATGACATTTGAGGTCAAATGACGCTTAGCATCATATGACATTTAAGGTCAAATGACGCTTAGCATCAAATGACATTTAAGGTCAAATGACGCTTAGCATCAATATGACATTTAAGGTACAATGACACTTAGCATCAAATGACATTTGAGGTCAAATGACGCTTAGCATCAAATGACATTTAAGGTCAAATGACGCTTAGCATCAAATGACATTTAAGGTCAAATGACGCTTAGCATCAAATGACATTTGAGGTCAAATGACGCTTAGCATCAAATGACATTTAAGGTCCAATGACACTTAGCATCAAATGACATTTGAGGTCAAATGACGCTTAGCATCAAATGACATTTAAGGTCCAATGACACTTAGCATCAAATGACATTTGAGATCAAATGACGCTTAGCATCAAATGACATTTAAGGTCCAATGACACTTAGCATCAAATGACATTTGAGGTCAAATGACGCTTAGCATCAAATGACATTTAAGGTCCAATGCCACTTAGCATCAAATGACATTTGAGGTCAAATGACGCTTAGCATCAAATGACATTTGAGGTCAAATGCCACTTAGCATCAAATGACATTTAAGGTCCAATGACACTTAGCATCAAATGACATTTAAGGTCAAATGACGCATAGCATCATACTTAGAGAAAGTATCTAAATAGAGGAGTGGCTAAGCGCGTATCACCGTAAGGGACAGATATCTAATAACCCGGCCAAATGAAAAATAACTACAAAATGGCGGATCGATGTGACTGAAGATTACTTCAGTACGGTAGCCGTTATCTCTTACTACGAGTGAATTTGGTTGATTATTACGGTAGTAAAAATACCAACAAAAATCGCACTTAATTACTAGGGGTTACCATGGCAACTAGCTTTGCTGGGCGCAGTTCACAACTGACAGAACTGAGCCTATCAAAAAAATTTGGAACTCTGACAAAGACAAAAAATCATGATTCTGTCTCTTTTACTCTTGGTGATTTCTGTATGTAGTTGTTCCGTTTACACGAATATTATTATTTGCGTGTCCAGTCCATATGATACTTGGTCCTTGGCATCATATGACACTTAGCATCAAATGACGCTTTTAGCATCCATTGACATTTGAGGTCAAAAGACGCTTATCACCAAATGAACTTATGGTAAGATGTAAATGTTCGCAAATACGGTGTATTGTCCTTATGCTCTTAGTGCTCGCAACTTGATCGATCTTCGGCTACTCTCTTTCAGCTCCAGCCAGCTTGTCAGCCTATGTCCGGCAGTGGACTACAACAGGCTGATGATGATGATGATGATGTTGGTTATGTTGATGATGTTTTTTTTAAGTGATAGGTAGCAGATGAGCAGGCGGATAACCTGATGGTAAGCAATTGCCGCCGCCCATGAACACATGCAACAAGTGCGCTGCTAAACTTTTATCCCCTTCCCCCCCGATGGGCCTCCGGTGCCCTCACTCACTCGGCGAAACACAGCACAGGAGCTGCTTCACGCCGGTTTTCTGTGAGTTTTCTGTGATGTTGTTGATGATGATGATGATCATACCCAGTGGTTGCGTCTCAAAGTCAATGTCCACGGTTCCAGCAGCGCGTACGCGATCACCAGCAGCGGGGAGGCGAGGTAGTTGGCGCGCGTGTTGGGGTGGATAGAGTCAAAAACTACTAATGACAACGATGATAGGATCACTTTGTCAAGCACTTTCAGTATAGAATGAGACTGTCAGCGTTTAGGTTTAAGGTCAAGTGACACTTAGGGGTCAGATTGCACTCGAGATCAAATGACACTCGGGATGAGATGACACTAGGAGTGAGTTTACACTTATGGTCCGATAAAATTCGAGGTCAAGAGACACTTGGAAACAGATGACACTTGGAATCAGGATGACATTTAGTGTAAGATGACCCTTGAGGACAGGTAACGACACTTGTAGTCAGAATGACCCAAGGGGCCCGATGACACTTGGGATCAGGTGACACTTGGGGTCTGATGACTCTTAGGGATATATATAATAATAATAATCTGTGGCGACATCTACCATGGACCGAAGAAAGAAGATCGCCACTACAGTACCATCCAACTGTCAGCAGATGGCGCTAATTTTACTGTTCCATACAAGATGTGCATTCTCCTTCATTCCTACATCGCGAAAGCAAAGTTCGCATGTCTACTTGGAATATATACGACAAACCAAGATGGTACAACGGACCTTGGTCCCCGAGCCAATACCACCCGGCTCGGCGGAAGATCTTCCCTTTTCATGGGGAAGATTCCATCCTCATAACTAGTTCTTCTTTCTTCGGGCCATGGTAGATGTCGCCACAAATCTACCACTGGTTCGGAACGTCGATTTCTACTAAAGTAAATTTTACTCCTTACCCAGTGGTTGCGTCTCAAAGTCAATGTCCACGGTTCCAGCCAGCGCGTACGCGATGACGAGCAGGGGGGAGGCGAGGTAGTTGGCGCGCTTGTTGGGGTGGATAGAGTCAAAAACTACTAATGACAACTCTGTGGGATGACTGTCATGATCCGATGAAACTTAGGAAATGACACTTGGAGTCAGGATGACACTTAGTGTAAGATGACCCTTGAGGACAGGTAACAACACTTGGAATCAGAATGACCCTTGGATGATATTTGGGATCAGGTGACACTTGAGGTTCTGATGAATCTAAAGATAGATGGCACCTGGGGTCAAATGACATTTAGGAAAGATGACATTTAAGGTCAAATGACACATAGCATTAAATTACATTTAAAATCAAATGTCACTTAGCACCAAATGTCAATGTCACATAGCAATCAAATTAACTTCGGGTAAGATGTAAGTGTTCGCAAATAGGGTGTATCTGCGAACAAAATGCTGGCCATTTTGATCGATCTTCGGCTACTCGCATCCAGCTCCAGCCAGCTTTCTTTGCCAGGCTATGTCCAGCAATGGACTGCAACAGGCTGATGATGATGATGATGATGTTGGTTATGTTGATGATGTTTTTTTTAAGCGATAGGTAGCAGACGAGCAGGCGGATCACCTGATGGTAAGAAATTGCCACCGCCCATGAACACATGCAACTAGTGCGCCCCCTTTACCTTTTATCCCCTTCCCCCCCGATGGGCCTCCGGTACCCTCACTCACTCGGCGAAACACAGCACAGGAGCTGCTTCACGCCCGTTTTCTGTGAGTTTTCTGTGATGTTTTTTTTTTTTCTTTGATGTTGTTGTTGATGATGATGATTATCCTTACCCAGTGGTTGTGTCTCAAAGTCAATATCCACGGTTCCAGCCAGCGCGTACGCGATGACGAGCAGGGGGGAGGCGAGGTAGTTGGCGCGCGTGTTGGGGTGGATGCGGCCCTCGAAGTTGCGGTTGCCGGAGAGGACCCCGCAGCAGACCAGCTCGTTCTGTGGTTAAACTTATAATTATAACAAACATTTTCACTACATCACATACATTGATCTGACTCTGAGATAGGTAGCTCAAGCACCTGTGTTACAGCATATCAGAACTAACAGTGGGATTACAAATACAGGGTGTATCTGTGAACATTTACATCCCTTTAACCACGTGTTCTATCAACCATTCTGAACAACATTTGTTCAACAACTTTTCCAAATTCTTCGAAAATTTTTTGACTCCCCATACAAAATGACCAAGTCACGTGACCGACTTTGTATGGAAAGATGAAACATTTTTATGCGAATTTTCAAAAGTCATAGCACAAATGTTGTTCAGAATGGTTGGTAGAAAACGTGGCTAAAGGGATGTAAACGTTCACAGATACACCCTGTATATACGTATGATACTTTTCTTTTGTAAATACATACTTATAATACATAGAAACACCCAGACCAATACGAACAAACATGTTCATGCACACAAATGTTTGTACTGTGCGGGGATCGAACCCGCGACCCTTGGCCCAGACGCAGCATTCACTACCACTGAAACAACCGGGTCGTCAAATAATGCTTTTAGGGTTCCTTAGCACGAAAGATGAATAAAGGGGGTGTTCTTAGCTATTTCGGATAAAAATCGATCCAAGATGGCTTCCGTCACAAAGATATGGAATTGAAAACATTTCATCGAAAAATTGATATGAAAATTAAAATGTCATTTATGTTTTTGGGCTTCCCGAATGTATATTACGCTTTTTTAGATATTAATTATCTCTCAAAATTACGAGATACAAAAAAAATATACTGTAGGTGTTATGGCCAATATTCCTTTTACCGCTATTTTTTTATACCTTTTTTTTTATTATATTACTATAAACATTAAAATTATAATAAATAAAAAAAACACATATATAACATTTTTAACTCTAGTTTACATGTCAATGATCAAAATGAAGAAAATTTACCTACTTGATGTTGTCAATAATTGTATGTTTAAACACAACTCCCACAATATGGGTATCATAAAAGGTGGTGGTATACGTGTGTGCGCTTTGACTAGTCTGTAAGCATACTTGTAAGCTGTATTCAATAAATAGATAAATAAAAGGGCTTAAGGGGCTACACGAATGAAACTAGCGCCGCCAACCTATTTACATTGATTGTGGCGAAAATACGATTTTAGCAATAATTAACATTATTGTTACTTGTCGCGTGTTAGAAATATTGTATTACATTTTGAAAAATCCATTTTACTTGGATCTAAGTCTGTAATGTTTTATTTTCTTCAAAAATATCATATTTTCGCCACAATCAGTGTAAATAGGTTGGCGGCGCTAGTTTCATTCGTATAGCCCCTTAAGTAGCAGAATATATTTATTGTGACTTTCAAATCCAAGATGGCCGCTGTCAGAAAATGGGTGTCGGGGTTTATTAAATTTTCAATTATATAATATTTTACTAATAATATTATGCAGTGCACAAAATGTTTCCCATGTTTTGTATTATATTTCTGGGCAATAAAGTACATTTCTATTTCCATACCTTCTCAATGATGTTGGCGATGTTGTCATCGATAGGTCCAGAGTTGCCGATGCAGGTCATGCAGCCGTAGCCCACGATGTCGAAGCCCAGCTTCTCCAGGTACGGGACCACGCCGGATTCCTGGAAATAAAACAAGAAAATTTGTCTACGTACTCAGAAATACAAGAAATACAGAATGCGAAAAACAGCTCTGACTGAGTACTAACCATCACTACCCACCTGCCAGACTAACATGCGTGCTACATGCATACTATTTTATACCAACTATGTATATGTCACCGGAAAATAACAAGACTCGTAAGTTTATCAATTTTCTAGGTAGTTGATCAACTCTCGGAAAATAATAAACGGCAGTGGAAATGTACTATTTAACGCATTGAATTTTAGGTAATTGGTCAACTTACGGTACCTAGCCGTAATTTAATAATTAACTATATTGCGACAAGTAAAATCATCCACAAATGGACCAATCGTTGCCTAGTGTACTATTTGACGGTACACTAATATCCGTCACTTAATACACTTTTCTCTGATTGGTTTCAACTAAATTCACGTGAGTCTATTAACCAATCAACGTACACCTTGCCTTTGTCGGATGATTTACGGCAAGACGCCGTAAATTAATCAACTTACTAAAATTAAATGCGTTAAATAGTACATTTCAACTGCCGTTTATTATTTTCCGGGAGTTGATCAACTACCTAGAAAATTGATCAACTTACGAGTCTTGTTATTTTCCGGTGACATATATAAAACCATTTACTTAAACGAAACATTTGATATAGCTAAACAAAATTTACAAGACGCGCACACAAGATATTAACGGTGTAACGTCACTCTTCAGTAGCCATTTGTATAGAGCGTTTTTGGGCTTGCCCAAAATATGTGCTCTTAAAGTTGTGATATCTTAGGTAATTCAAATGAGAATCAAGTAATTCTTTCAACGATGTTTCTTAAATTGAGGGGTCTTTTGATTAAACACATTTTTTTGTCAAATACCCTATGTATTCATTTACCTGTAAGTAGTAAGTGACCACTCCAGACCCTGGTGACAGCGAGGTCTTGATGTAAGGCAGGACGCTTAACCCATTCTTAACTGCGTTCTTTGCCAGGAGACCTGAAAATAAAAAAGGTATTCTTTATGAGAGAGGAAGGCAAACGAGCAAGCGGGTCACTTGATGGTTAAGTGATCACCGCCGGCTATGGACATCAGATCAGCTATTCCAGAAAAAAAAAATCTTAAAGATTTCAATGTTCTAAATATCATTATGGAAAAACCGCTACGGGAAGTTTATTTCACAATAACCCCTGTGGTCCCATGAACTTTTAAGTCAAATACACTTGGGAACAGATGACATTTATGGTCAAATGACACTACGGGTCAGATGACAACTGTTATCAAATGTCACTCGGAAATACATGACATTTGAGGTCAAATGACACTTAAGGTCAAATGACACCTAAGGTCAAATGACACCTAAGGTCAAATGACACTTAAGGTCAAATGGCGTGCCATTCTCAGATGCTCAAATGACAGTTAGGGTCACACTTGGGTTAAAATGACGCCTGACTAAATGACAGTGGCGTTGACGCTAGACTCACCGGCTGGTTTTCGACGGTTGCGTGCGTTTGCACACAAAAGGCTTGACATTAGGAAGGAGTTCGATTGATGTCGAACTGCCCGAGCGCGAGTCGCTTGTGCTGTGGTGTTTCACGCCCCATTTGGGGAGAAGTGACATTGAGATGGGCTAAAGACACAGACTCTGTAGGGAGTGAAGAAACGCACCGGAGAATGATACCTTAGCAAGTACCTGGTGAGCGTCTCCCAAGATTCGGTCCGTATGCCGAGACGGTAGGAAGGACCATGGGCTGGTGGAGGGACCTGTGTATATTAGACTCACCGGCTCCCAGCATGACGCTGGGGTTGGAAGTGTTGGTGCAAGGAGTGACCCGTGCGTGATGGAGTACGTCTGCCCGTCGCTGTCCGTAGCGGTCACCCATCGTTCGCATTGATAGCTTACTTAGAGTCAAGTGACACTTGGGGGCCAATGACACTCATGGGCAAATGACACTCAAGGGCAAATGACACTCATGGGCAAATGTCACTCATGGGCAAATGACACTCAAGGACAAATGACACTCATGGGCAAATGACATTCATGGGGCAAATGTTACTCAAGCGGCAAATGACACTCAGGGGCAAATGACACTCATGGGCAAATGACACTCATGGGCAAATGACACTCATGGGCAAATGACACCTAAGGTCAAATGACACCTAAGGTCAAATGACACCTAAGGTCAAATGACACTTAAGGTCAAATGGCACGGGCTCAGATGATAGTTGGGGTCACACCTGGGTTAAAATGACGCCTGACTAAATGACACTACAAATACAAATAACGTTTATTGCTTATTAATGATACATATTACATGAAATTAGGTAAAGTAACTTAAATTTATAGGTGTACAATAAGCAAATGGAGGTGGCTCAGCTTGTGCTGCCACGGAAAGATACAGCGCTGATTTTCAGCCAGTCCAGCTTCTCTGAGGGTGGAAGTCGAGAAGGTGGGTTTATGAGGGCTTAAAAGTTAATACTATGATCGTTAAAAAACAAGAAGAGATAAAAAAAAATTACATAGAGATGTCGAAGGTTCGAATTTGGTGTGCTTCTGTGTGTGAGGAAGGAATTGAAAATGTGAAGGTATTTGAGTGAGAGAAATTGGGTATGTGTGAGTGTGTGTATGTGTGTGTGTGTGTGTGTGAGTGTGTGTGTGGTGAGTGTGTGTGTGTGAGTGTGTGTGTGTGTGAGTGTGTGTGTGTGTGTGTGTGTGTGTGTGTGTGTGTGTGTGTGTGTGTGGTGGGTGTGTGTGTGTATGTGTGTGTGTGTGTGTGTGTGTGTGTGTTGTGTGTGTGTGTGTGTGTGTGTGTGTGTGTGTGTGTGACTACAACACTATGATGTTGAGCACTCACCGGCTCCCAGCATGACGCTGGGGTTGGAAGTGTTGGTGCAAGAGGTGATGGCCGCGATGACGACGGACCCGTGCGTGATGGAGTACGTCCTGCCCGTCGCTGTACGTGGCGGTCACCCATCGTTACCGCTCTACTCTCAAGCATCAGTAGCGTTATCGCTCTAGTCTACCATCTATAGATGACACTCAAGGGCAAATGACACCCAATGGCAAACGACACTCAAGGGCAAATGACACTCATGGGCAAATGACACTCAAGAATAAATGACATTCAAGGGCAAATGATACTCATGGGCAAATGACACTCATGGGCAAATTACACTCAGGGGAAAGTAACACTCAAGGGCAAATGACACTCATGGGCAAATGACACTCAAGGACAAATGACACTCAAGAGCAAATGACACTCATGGGCAAATGACACTCATGGGCAAATGACACTCATGGGCAAATGACACTCATGGGCAAATGACACTCATGGGCAAATGACACTCATGGGCAAATGACCCTCAAGGGCAAATGACACTCATGGGCAAATGACACTCATGGGACAATGACACTCAAGGGCAAATGACACTCAAGGGCAAATGACACTAGAAGGCAAATGACACTCAAGGGCAAATGACACCCAAGTTCAAATGACACTCATGGGCAAATGACACTCTTGGGCAAATGACACTCATGGGCAAATGACACTCAGGGGAAAGTAACACTCAAGGGCAAATGACACTCATGGGCAAATGACACTCATGGGCAAATGACACTCATGGGCAAATGACACTCATGGGCAAATGACACTCATGGGCAAATGACACTCATGGGCAAATGACACTCATGGGCAAATGACACTCATGGGCAAATGGCACTTATGGGCAAATGACACTCATGGGCAAATGACACTCAAGAACAAATGACACTCAAGGGCAAATGACACTCGAAGGCAAATGACACTCAAGGACAAATGACACTCATGGGCAAATGACACTCATGGGCAAATGACACTCATGGGCAAATGACACTCAAGGGCAAATGACACTCAGGGGAAAGTAACACTCATGGGCAAATGACACTCAAGGGCAAATGACACTTAAGTGCCACACAAAATATGAGATGACACTAGCACTCAGTAGACTCACCGGCTCCCAGCATGACGCTGGGGTTGGAAGTGTTGGTGCAAGAGGTGATGGCCGCGATGACGACGGACCCGTGCGTGATGGAGTACGTCTGCCCGTCGCTGTACGTGAAGCTGCCGGACGCGGAGAGCTGGTCTCCGGAGAGGCCGTAGCCTTTGAAGCCGACCTGACGAAGAAAAATAAATAAATAAATAACTAGCGGCCGCCCGCGACTTCGTACGCGTGGAGTTAATTATTGACACTTACCGTCATATTTTGGACAATCCACACAATATATTTTTATAAATTGTAGCCTATGTGTTATTCTGATGTATAAGCTATATTGTGGTAAAGTTTCATTCAAATCCATTCAGTAGTTTTTACGTGAAAGAGTAACAAACATCCATACATCCATACAAACTTTCGCCTTTATAATAGTAGTAGGATCTATACTGTTTATACTCCGATTTTTAATCATGTGAAGTAAACTGACAGATGCAAATGTGAAGTTTCTATACATTTTGAATCTGTCAAATTGAGTTTTAAAGTATAGGGATGACACATTGACATCTGTCAGTTTACTCCACATGATTAAAATCAGAGTTTATATAGAGAAAATATTCTATTGACATTGACAAACCTTATAGATAAATCTAAAAGACGAAACACTAGCCCGATACAATTAACACCCAGCGCCATCTATTTGCAGACAATGGAATGACTGTCCCGAAACAAAGTGAGGACGGGCCACTATAATAAATGAATTCACACAACATCTCATACATTGACCTGACTCCGTACTAAGTAGCTTAAGCACTTGTGTTACAGATATCAGACAACAGAGGTAACACAAATATAATACGTAAATACATACATATATTTACACCCGGACACTGAACAAACACAAGTGTTCATCACACGAATGTTTATCTAGGGTGAGAATCGAACCCACGACCTTTGGCGTATGAGGCAGGGTCTCTACCAAATGCGCCATCCGGCCAGACATGATGAGAACCACGCTTCGGCATGAATGGGCGGACTCAATACCATGTCCGCACAGAAAACCGGCGTGAAGCAGTACATATGCTGTGTTTCGCTGCATGAGTGAAGGTACCGGAGTTAAAGGTTGGCAGCGCACTTATGACTGGTGTTGCAGGTGTCTATGGACAGCGGCAATCCCTTACCATCAGGTGATCCGTCAGCTCGTCTGCCACCACAAAAATAACTAGAAAATGTCTCATAACTATCATCGACCGTGGCATACATTTGTCATGTCTGTACCCATTTCCTTAAATCATTCACCGTGACCTCTATTGCTCGGGATTAGAGCTGATGTTGCAGTAATTGCGTTTGTTTTGATGTTCTGTACGTTTTGCTGACTGTGCTCGTTATGTAAAGTTATTGTTTAAAGAATGTATTGTTAAGTTAGTGTTTGTACTTGGATTTGTTTGTTATGATAATTTTTTTTTTGTTATTAATAAAAAAAAACTTTATAGCCATAATTTAAAAGCGTTTATCTTTTTGTTTTTGCCTGAGATACAGGGTTTTTCCTAGTTCAGGCAACAAACTTAAATTTGCTCACTTAGTTTAATAAATAGAGTATAAGTATTTTGATGTTCTTATGATTTTTCAATAAAGTTTTTATTTTATTTATTTATTTATAATTTAAAAGCAGCCTATCGATAACGAAATAAATCAATAATAGGTTTTTGTATTTTTGCGTCGCATTATAACTACACTCTCAGGGGCACATCTAACCACACATCGCGTATTTTTCATACAAACGTGCCTACTACCGTAAAGGCTTTGGAGGAAGAGGCGAGGAATGTTGGGCTCAGAATTAATCACGAAAAGACAGAGTATCTTCACATGAAAAGATACAAAAACACACGTGCAAAGCGAGAGGATCTTCATGTCGGAAATACAACGTTTAAAGGAGTGAGCAAGTTCAAATACTTGGGCTGCACTATTACTGACACAAACACGAGAGATGACGAGATTGATATCCGCATCCATAACACCCTACGTTGCAGTGCAGCCCTGCATAAGGTATTATCGTCCAAGCTTCTCAGCAGAAGTACGAAACTGAGAATATACAAGACAGTAATAAGACCTATACTGATGTACGGCTGTGAGGCTTGGACGCTAACTTTAAAAGAAGAACAAAAGCTACTCGTTGCGGAAAGAAAGGTCCTCCGCAAAATTCTGGGTCCAGTGAAACTGCAAGACAATGGCTGGAGAATACGCATAAATGCCGAAATAGAAGGATTGTGGACACGCCTAACATCATCGGCGAGACCAAGGCGCATCGTCTTCGCTGGCTTGGCCATCTCGAGAGACTGGACGAGGATCGTCTCGTGAAGAAAGCATACCAAAGCCGACCGATAGGCCGACGCCCGGTAGGCCGACCTAGGTATCGCTGGAAAGACGTCGTCGAGAGTGATCTGCGAGAACTTCAGGCCAAGGACTGGCAACAAGTGGTACAGGATCGACCGAAGTGGCGTTCTCTTGTTTCGGAGGCCAAGACTCGTTTCGGGTCGCTGAGCCAGTGGAGTAAGTAAGTAAGTAACAATAGGTACTTTTTACGTAATTTGACCTTTATGTAATCGTATTATCATCAAGTTATTCAATCATGAGAACTGTCCGATTTGCCCAATAAAATTAAAAAGTCAATCCGTGTTTAAGCTCCATAGAAGGTTGTCTGATTTACTTTGACGACCCGTTTGGTTCAGTGGTAGGGAATGCTGCATCTGGGCCAAGGGTTGCGGGTTCGATCCCCGCACAGTACAAACATTTGTGTGCATGAACATGTTTGTTTGTATTGGTCTGGGTGTTTTCTTTGTATTATAAGTATATATTTGTAATTCCACTGTTGGTTCTGATATCTGTAACATAGGTGCTTGAGCTACCTATCTCAGAGTCAGACCAATGTATGTGATGAAGTGAAATATTATAAAAAAAAAAAAATATTATTATTATTATACACAGTTACTTTAATTAATTTTAATTTAATTTTTTATAAAATTGTTTTATAAAAAAATAAAAAGTAAATCCGTTATTTTACCTTTGTAGGTTTTTAATTAAACGATAACTTTTTTACAATTTCCTATTTTATAATTCGTAAAAACACACATATTTTACTACACTGATTATGCTATTTGTAAAGTACAGAAATGTTTAAAAAGTTAATATGTAATACAATTAAAAACACATCTAACTACAAAAATATTACTCAAATAAAACGTAAATAGATGAGGGTAAACAGTCAAACACCCTTTGTATTGCTAATTACTTCATACCAGGCAACAATAGCAATTCACCAATCATTAAAATTTTTAAATAGCGAAAAATAACCCTGTATTGACTAAGTTGCAAATATTATCTTCTTAATCCTTTTTAAATTTTAATCTGTATGTTTGCTAATTATTTTGTTTACCAACTGTTAAAAACAAAAACAGATTAAAACAAAATGGCGACTACTGCGAATTTGGTATTTGGATACTAAAAACATTTTGAAATGTATTTTGCATTATATAGGTTGTTATTTTTTTATGTTATGTTTAATGAAGCAATCCGGATTGACACGACGTCCTCATCGAAGATCGGCGTAAAGCAGCGCTTGTGCTGTGTTTCGTAGAGTGAGTGTACCGGTGGTCCAATAGGGGAGAAAGGAGGTTAAAGGTTGGCAGCGCACTTGTGACTACTGGCGTTGCAGGAGTCTATGGGCGGCGGCAATCGCTTACCATCAGGTGATCGGTCTATCCTACCTATCAAATAAAAATGCCGAAGCATGGCTCTCCCACAATTCGATATTAGATATTTTGAATCTAACGTATGCCGTCCTAAAACAATATTATGTATTGTTTCTCGACCCTAATCCATCTTAGGAATTGGTTTTGAAACTGAAAATGCCAAATAGCGCTAAATTTCACACGGTCAACCCTGCAAGCGAAAAGTTAATAACTTATAAAATTATATAAAAAGTAAAATTTATTATTTACGGACAGACAAGACAAACATTTGACTATACACACAGGGAATTAGGAAGCGAAAATGCTGAAAACTGCTGATTTGGATACGTGATCTCCGCTCTTTATAAAATAACTTATTGTAATGAAGTTATAGCTCTTATCACGTATTAACGTTTTGTTTGTGAGTGCGTCAACAAGTGTTATGGACAAAAATGTAAGTAAAGATGTAATTTTTTTTTATTACTAAAGGCGATAAATGAGCACCCTGGTTACCTTTGTACGCTTACAAACGGCAAGACATAGTGCTACTCTTATCCATACTAATATCCCTACTTAATATTATAAATGCGAAAGTAACTCTGTCTGTCTGTCTGTCTGCCTGTCTGTCTGTCTGCTACTCTTTCACGCCAAAACTACTCAACGGATTTAAATGAAATTTGGTATACAGATAATCTAGACCCTGAGAAAGGACAAAGGCTACTTATTATTGCGAAAAGGGGGTTGTAAGGGGTTAAAAGGGGGGTAAAAAGTTACTTTTCCACGCGGACGGAGTCGCGGGCGGCCGCTAGTTATTATATATTTTTCAACATCTGTACCATGTCACCTGATTTGATTTAATTTGATTGACCTATTTGGTAATTAGTTACCGACGCCCATAATTTTCTGTGAGATCGAGCGATTATTTTTATGTGATAGGGTGGCACACGAGACGACGGATCACCCACTGGTAGGGATTGCCGCCGCTCATAGACATATGCAACACCAGTAGAGTCACATGCGCTGCCAACCTTTAACCCCCTTTCCCCCATTGGGCTTTCGGTACCCGGTACTCATCCGGCAAAACACAGCGCAGGCGCTACATCACACCGTCTGTTAGCCCGTAGTATCACTTGGGTCAAGCCGGCCCATTCATGCCAAAGCGTGGCTGTTTCATGGTCGAAATGTTGGCCTTTTTTTATGTGATAGGTAGCAGACGAGCAGGCGGATCACCTGAGGGTAAGCAATTGCCGCCGCCCATGGACACTTGCAACACCAGTAGTCACAAGTGCGCTGCCAACCTTTAACCCCCTTTCCCCCCAATTGGGCCTCCAGTCCCTTCACTCATCCGGCAAAATACAGCACAGACACTACCCGGGGGGAAGGGGATAAAAGGTTGGCAGCGCACTTGTAACTCTACTGGTGTTGCAGGTGTCCATGAGCGGCGGCATTGCTTACCATCAGGTGATTCGCCTGCTCGTCTTGTACCTATCACATAAAAAAAAAAAAACTACATCACACCGTCTGTTACCCCTTAGTATCACTTGGGTCAAGCCGGCCCATTCATTCCGAAGCGTGGCTGTCACATGATCGAAATGCCTTTTTTTTTGTTAACGCTGGGGAATGCCGCATCGAAATGCCTACCTCTTTGAACATGCCAGGGATGACGTATTTGTTCTCGACCTCCTGAATTTCAGCGCGCGTGGGCCAGATGTCCCGGAGGAACACTGCGGACCCGTCAGCTCGCTTTCCTGAAAATAAATTATATTCATACGTCTCATACAATGAAATGTGATGAATGATGATACTACTACTATTATAAAGGCGAAAGTTTGGAAGTATGGATGTATAGATGTTTGTTACTCTTTCACGCCAAAACTACTGAACGGTATACAGATGATCTAGACCGTGAGAAAGAACATAGGCTACTTTTTATTGCGAAAAGGGGGTTGCAAGGGGTTGAAGGGGAGGGGGGGGGGTAGGTGAAAATTATTAAGATATCAAAAATGCAACGGATTTAAATGAAATTAGGTATACAGATGGTCTAGACCCTGAGAAAGGACATAGGTTACTATTTATTGAGAAAAGGGGGTTGCAAGGGGTTAAAGGGGGGGGGGGGGAGGTGAAAATTATTAAGTTATCAAAAATGCCACCCAAAGATATTTTTAAGTGATAGCACCAGTGGAGTTACATGTGCGCTGCCAACCTTTATACCCTTCCCCCCCGATGGGCCTCCGGTACCCTCACTCACTCGGCGAAACACAGCACAGGAGCTGCTTAACGCCGGTTTTCTGTGATGTTAATGATGTTGATGATGATGATGATCACCCTTACCCAGTGGCTGCGTCTCAAAGTCAATATCCACGGTTCCAGCCAGCGCGTACGCGATGACCAGTAGGAGGGAGGCGAGGTAGTTGGCGCGCGTGTTGGGATGGATAGAGTCAAAAACTACTAATGACAACGATGATAGAATCACTTTATCAAGCACTTTCAGTATAGAATGAGACTGTCAGCGTTTAGGTCAAGTGACACTTAGGGGTCAGATTGCACTCGAGATCAAATGACACTCGGGGTGAGATGACACTTATGGTCCGATGAAACTCAAAGATATTGGATATAAAACAAGATGGTGCACTATGAAAATGAATGCAATGTTAATTTCGACTCTATGTAGTGGGAATAAAGGTTGCTTTGAAATGCCAAATCTCTTTACAGAAAATCGAGCTGAGCGAGATGTCGCTATATAGGATGATGTCCTTGTCTAATGGGTTGCCATCATAAAAAAATACCTTTGTGGTATAACTTAAGCAATATTTATATTTATTCTTCTGGGGAACTTTCAAAATATTTAATAATTTAAAGTGGAAGTGTGAATGATACGTTGGAATAAATAAAGTCTTTTTTATTTTTTTTATTTTAAACCATGATAAACGACTGTTTTTATGTAAAAGTCGGTGATATGGTAGCAAAAATAATTTGAAAGTTTGTATTATTGTGACGACAAAAATAACGTGTAAAAATTGTGATTATTTATTTGTAATGGTTCTCACTTGTTGTGAGATAGGATGCAAAAGTGAATCTTATAAAAGTTGCGGTGTATTTTTCATAAGTAAGTATTTAGTCAAAGTTTTTTTTTTGCATTGAGTAGGGTGTCCATTTCGCTTGTCATCTAAAGACGGATTTACTTTTTTATTTTTTTTGGACAAATCGGAAAGTTTTCATGGTCGAATAAATTGCATGATAATGGACGACCATAAAAAAGTCATGTTACGTAAAAAGTGTAGCAATAGATCTATTTAATTTTTGATTTATCAAATCGTAAAGTATTTTTCGTAAAGTTTGTATGAATAATACGCTATGACCGGTTAAATGTGCCGCAGAGTGTATTATTATAGGTAGGTAAATAGAAAATCTAATAAGGCTAGCACAAACTTTTCGAAAAGTCGGTAGTCTCTTCGTATCGTACGTATACATAATAAGGAATTTTAATTTGGAACTTGTGTTTTTTCTACAAAATTGCTCATAAATACTCAAACGATACTTTGAAACGTTCGTGATAGCCCTTCTAGTTTGAATAGGCTTCACGAGTTTCCTAGAGAACGCAATGTCCGACTCCCACGTGCGTGGGTGAACTAAGTTTGACTAACAATAATTGTAATCGAAACGCTAAAACGTGTGGTCACCTTATTAGAGTAGGACGTTAACCAATATATAGACATCTCGCGAGGCTCGAATGTAAGTAATAAGTGCGCCATCTTGTTATAGTATAAAATCTTTGATGAAACTTCGAAAATGACAAATGATACTTCAGAACAGATGACACTTGGAAACTGATGACACTAATTGGGGTCAGGTGACACTTGGAATCAGGATGACATTTAGTGTAAGATGACCCTTGAGGACAGGTAACGACACTTGGAATCAGAATGACCCTTGGATGACATTTGGGATCAGGTGACACTTGAGGTCTGATGACTCTTAAAGATAGATGCCACCTGGGGTCAAATGACATTTAGGAAAAGATGACATTTAAGGTCAAATGACACATAGCATTAAATTACATTTAAAATCAAATGTCACTTAGCACCAAATGTCAAATGTCACATAGCATCAAATTAACTTCGGGTAAGATGTAAGTGTTCGCAAATAGGGTGTATCTGCGAACAAAATGCTGGCCATTTTGATCGATCTTCGGCTACTCGCATCCAGCTCCAGCCAGCTTTCTTTGCCAGGCTATGTCCAGCAATGGACTGCAACAGGCTGATGATGATGATGATGTTGCTGATGTTGATGATGTTAATGATGTTGATGATGTTTTTTTTTTATGTGATAGGTAGCAGACGAGCAGGCGGATCACCTGATGGTAAGAAATTGCCGCCGCCCATGAACACATGCAACAAGTGCGCTGCTAAACTTTTATCCCCTTCCCCCCCGATGGGCCTCCGGTGCCCTCACTCACTCGGCGAAACACAGCACAGGAGCTGCTTCACGCCGGTTTTCTGTGAGTTTTCTGTGATGTTAATGATGTTGTTGTTGATGAAGATGATGATGATCACCCTTACCCAGTGGTTGCGTCTCAAAGTCAATGTCCACGGTTCCAGCAAGCGCGTACGCAATGACCAGGAGCGGGGAGGCGAGGTAGTTGGCGCGCGTGTTGGGGTGGATGCGGCCCTCGAAGTTGCGGTTGCCGGAGAGGACCCCGCAGCAGACCAGCTCGTTCTGTGGTAAAATAAAGAAAATGCTGTGGTAATAATGCTTTTAGAGCTTTGTAGCACAGTGCTCCCCGAAACAATTTCCTATGTTGTTTATTAAGCGTTAGCTATTGCATTTATTAAGTATGTAGGTCAAGTAAATATTGCTCTAAAAAATTCATCGGAGGGTTCAGGTGGGATGTTAACCCACAACCTTCCACAGACTAGGCAGATGTGCTTCCAGTTTACACCATCCGAACCCCTTACTAAGCCGACGAATTTCGTTTAGGTTCGAATCCCACCTGAACCCTCCGATGATTTTTTTAAGTGCAGTGTTTTTTTTATTGTTGTTTTTTTTATGGTATAGGTAGCAGACGAACAGGCGGATCACCTGATGGTAAGCAATTGCCGCCGCTCATGGACACTGCAACACCAGTGTGTGTAATGTAGTGTTTCTTTGTATGTGCCAAATAAATGTTTTATTCATTCATTCATTCAAATAAAAGCTTTTTTTTAAGTTTTCTCCTCTTTTTGTATTCCTATACTCATCGATAGGATCCCACAATCATACCTTCTCAATGATGTTGGCGATGTTGTCATCGATAGGCCCTGAGTTGCCGATGCAGGTCATGCAGCCGTAGCCCACGATGTCGAAGCCCAGCTTCTCCAGGTACGGGACCACGCCGGATTCCTGGAAATAAAACAAGATTATTTGTATACATACAAAAATACAAAAAAATCACAAATACAGAATGCGAAAAATTGCGCTGACTACGTACTAACTACCTGCCAGACTAACATGCGCGCCACGAGATATTTTTGTCGACACTCGTGTCGGCGCAAGTTGCTTCTCGCTCACCTGACTGAGCGATGAGCGGGATAGAAGGATTTGCTCTCGCGAACGAGAGTCGACAACATTTTGTCGCGGTACGCATGTTAGGCCTACTGGGCCAGCATATGCTGAGTTACTCTCCAATAGGGTATTTAACTAATTTCGATATAGTAAAAATATTGATACTTTATCAAAGTATTGGTAAATTAGAACCAATAGCCAACATTTTCAGTTAAAAATATAACTTCTAGCTGGTTTTGTGAGCATTCAAAGTTTCATGGGCAAGTCCATTTTTAAATAATAATCTTTTTAAAGAATAATATTGTCATTGAACTTATTCATTACTATTTTATACCAAAGTATACAAAACTATTTACTTAAACGAACATTTGATATAGCTACCAAACAAAATTTACTATATAGACGCGCACACAAGTTATTAACGGTGTGACGTCACTCTTCAGTAGGCATTTGTTAGAGCGTTTTTAAAATTTGTGCTCTTAAAGTTGTGATATCTCAGGTAATTCAAATGAGAATCAAGTAATTCTTTCAATGATGTTTCTTAAATTGAGGGGTCTTTTGATTAAACACATTTTTTTTTTCAAATACCCTATTCATTAATTTACCTGTAAGTAGTAAGTGACCACTCCAGACCCTGGCGAGAGCGAGGTCTTGATGTAAGGCAGCACACTTAATCCATTCTTAACTGCGTTCTTTGCCAGGAGACCTGGAAAAAAAAAGTGTCTTATTATCCAAACTATTTCTATACATACACTTGACACTTTGCTTCAGATCATACTACCTGAAACCATTATTTTCCAGAACGCTACGCTTCCAGCGCTCATTCTTCTCGCGCTCGTGCAAATTGTGGAATGACCTTCCAGTTGCGGTGTTCCCTAATCGCTATGACATGTTTTAAACGAGGTTTGAAAAGAGTACTTCTTTCACGGTAGGCAGCGGCATGACTGTGCCTCGGCATTGTTGTTGTCTATGAGCGGCGGTTACCATTTTACCATCAGATGGGCCGCAAGCTCGTCTGCATGCTTCAGCAATAAAAAAAATACTTAGGGTCATAATGACTCGTGAAGTCAAATGACACTTACGGTCAGATGACACCTGGGACCAAATTGACACTTTGGGTCAAATTACACTTTGGCGATGACCCTAGACCAGCGGTCGTCACACTTTACTGTTCAACGGCCACACAACAATGTGAGCATCAGGGCCCGGGCCGCAGTATATGTGAAGGCGTTTAGTTAGGCGTTAGCAAGAGCTTTTGCTTACTTATTCATTATAGTAGTCCATACTATTCTTAATATGCGAAAATGTATGTCTATTACTTCTCTTCTCAAAAACCACCAAACTGATTTACATGAAATTCGAAAAGAAATCTATTTTATCGCGGGCCGCATGCGGCCCCTGGGCCGCAGTTTGACGACCACGGCCCTAGACTCACCGGCTCCCAGCATGACGCTGGGGTTGGAAGTGTTGGTGCAAGAGGTGATGGCCGCGATGACGACGGACCCGTGCGTGATGGAGTACGTCTGCCCGTCGCTGTACGTAGCGGTCACCCATCGTTACCGCTCTAGTCTACCACCGTTAGTTGAGTCAAACTAACAGCATTGATAGCTTACTTAGGGTCAAGTGACAATTGGGGCCAAATGACCCTTGGTCAAAATTATACTAAGAAATAGATGGCATTTACAGTGAGATGACACTTGAAGTAAGACTGACACTTGGGGTCAAATGACTCTTAGGGCCAAATGGCACTGGGTCAAATGACGCGTGGGTTACAATGACACTTGGGAGACATTTGAGGTCTAATGACACTTAAGGTCAAATGACGCTTAAAGTCAAATGATACTTGGGGTCAAATTACTCTTAGGGCCAAATGGCACTGGGTCAAATGACGCGTGGGTTACTATGACACTTGGGAGACATTTGAGGTCTAATGACACTTAAGGTCAAATGACGCTTAAAGTCAAATGATACTTGGGGTCAAATTACTCTTAGGGCCAAATGACGCGTGGATTACAATGACACTTGGGAGACATTTGAGGTCAAATTACACTTAAGGTCAAATGACGCTTAAAGTCAAATGACACTTGGGGTCAAATTACTCTTAGGGCCAAATGACACTTTGGATCAAGTGACGCCTGGGTTACAATGACTCTTGGGAGACATTTGAGGTCAAATGACGCCTGGGTTACAATGATTCTTGGGAGACATTTGAGGTCAAATGACGCCAGGAATGATGGCGTTGACCCAAGACTCACCGGCTCCCAGCATGACGCTGGGGTTCGAAGTGTTGGTGCAAGAGGTGATGGCCGCGATGACGACGGACCCGTGCGTGATGGAGTACGTCTGCCCGTCGCTGTACGTGGCGGTCATCCATCGTTACCGCTCTAGTCTACCACCGTTAGTTGAGTCAAACTAACAGCATTGATAGCTTACTTAGGGTCAAGTGACAATTGGGGCCCTGACCCTTGGTCAAAATGATACTAAGAAATAGATGGCATTTAAAGTCAGATGACACTTGGAGTCACAATAACACTTGGGGTCAAATTACTCTTAGGGCCAAATGACACTGGGTCAAATGACGCGTGGGTTACAATGACACTTGGGAGACATTTGAGGTCAAATTACACTTAAGGTCAAATGACGCTTAAAGTCAAATGACACCTGGGGTCAAATTACTCTTAGGGCCAAATGACACTGGGCCAAATGACGCGTGGATTACAATGACACTTGGGAGACATTTGAGGTCAAATTACACTTAAGGTCAAATGACGCTTAAAGTCAAATGACACTAGGGGTTAAATTACTCTTAGGGCCAAATGACACTGGGCCAAATGACGCGTGGATTACAATGACACTTGGGAGACATTTGAGGTCAAATTACACTTAAGGTCAAATGACGCTTAAATACAAATGACACTAGGGGTTAAATTACTCTTAGGGCCAAATGACGCGTGGATTAAAATGACACTTGGGAGACATTTGAGGTCAAATTACACTTATGGTCAAATGACGCTTAAAGTCAAATGACACTTGGGGTCAAATTACTCTTAGGGCCAAATGACACTTTGGATCAAGTGACGCCTGGGTTACAATGACTCTTGGGAGACATTTGAGGTCAAATGACGCCTGGGTTACAATGATTCTTGGGAGACATTTGAGGTCAAATGACGCCAGGAATGATGGCGTTGACCCAAGACTCACCGGCTCCCAGCATGACGCTGGGGTTGGAAGTGTTGGTGCAAGAGGTGATGGCCGCGATGACGACGGACCCGTGCGTGATGGAGTACGTCTGCCCGTCGCTGTACGTGAAGCTGCCGGACGCGGAGAGCTGGTCTCCGGAGAGGCCGTAGCCTTTGAAGCCGACCTGAGGAAGAAAAATACGTTTCAGAGATCACAAATAAATAAATAAAGAAATATGAGACAACATCACTTACATTTGATTGTGCTTTAAATAGTTCCATAAATAGTTTTTCGAGCAGAAAACTATATAATGTTATGGAGTTAAATAATTTTATGTAATTTAATTTTAACAAGTTTTAAATTAATTATTTTTTTTAATTTCTGAATGTGATAGTACTACTAAGATTGCAGTGCCCCTGCGGGGTTCTTTTTTTTTATGTGATAGGTAGCAGACAAGCAGGCGGATCACATGGTGGTAAGCAATTGCCGCCGCTCATGGACACTTGCAACACCAGTGGAGTTACAAGTGCGCTGCCAACCTTTTATCCCCTTCCCCCTCAAGTGGGCCTCCGGTACCCTCACTCACTCGGCGAAACACAGCACAGGGGCTGCTTCAGCCGGTTTTCTGTGAGGCAGTGGTATCACTCCGGTCGAGCCGGCCCATTCATGCCGAAGCGTGGCTCTCCCACAGTTAATTAAATAAAAAAATTAGTTAGTTAAATAAATAAATATGAAACAACATCACATTCAACAAATCAGTTTTATCAGGCAAAAGAATTATGAATACCTACACGAGAAAACAATAACTGAATGGCATGAATGCTCGACCGGAGTAATACCACGTCCTCACAGAAAACGGGCGTGAAGCAGTGTATGCGCTGTTTCGTTGCATGAGTGAGGGTACTGGAGGCCCAATCCAGGAGAGGGGGGGGGGGGGGGGGGGGGTAAAAGATAAGCAGCGCACTTGCGACACTACTGGTGTTGCAGGTGTCTATATACAGCGGTAATCCCTTACCATCAGGTGAACCGTCTACTCGTTTGCCACCACATAAAAAAACTAGAAAATCTCTCATAACTATCATCGACCGTGACATACATTTATCATGTCTGTACCCATTTCCTTATATCATCATTCACCGTGACCTCTATTGCTCGGGATTAGAGCTGATGTTGCAGTAATTGCGTTTGTTTTGATGTTCTATACGTTTCTGCTAACTGTGCTTATGCTGTGCTGTTCATCTGTTTCCACGTAACTTCTAAACTAATTATCAGAATTCGACAAATGACATATCATTATAAGCGTCTTAATTGTCCACTGGTTATAGGCTATATGAGGTTTCACAAAATCTAATGTGGCGCCCTCTAGCGGACAAAACATACAGAGTAAAAAAAATTTTTTTTTTATTTATTTAAATCTTTATTGCAGAAAACTTCGTACAATAGGCGAACTTAATGCTAAGAGGCATTCTCTACCAGTCAACCTTTGGGTCAAGCAGAAAGGACAAAGGTGCGGCGAAAGGAGGACTTTAAGTTTTAATGCAATCCACATATTAATTAAAGAAATGGTTATGTACTACTTATAATAATTTAATATAATGTATATAAATATCTACTTGTACCTTGTAGTCGTATTTTTATCAAGTTATGATGAATATGCCTTGTTTGGTATTATTTTTTTTGTTATTAATAAAAAAGAACTTTATAGCCATAATTTAAAAGCAGCCTATCGATAATGAAATAAATCAATAATAGGTTTTTAGATTTTTGCGTCGCATTGTGACTACACTCAGGGGCCCATCTAAACGCACATTGCGTATTTTTCATACAAACGTGCCTATTTTACGATTTTATAAAATGAAAAATAAAAAGTTTTATTACAATACTTTTTACGTAATTTGACCTTTATGTAGTCGTATTTTTATCAAAAAAATTATTCAATTATGAGAACTTTCCGATTTGCCCAATAAAATTAAAAAGGCAATCCGTCTTTAAGCTCCATAGAAGGTTGTATGATTTACTTTTTAATTTTTTATAAAATTGTTTTATAAAAAATTAAAAAGTAAATACGTTATTTTACCTTTGTAGGTTTTTAATTAAACGATAACTTTTTTACAATTTCCTATTTTATAATTCGTAAAAACACACATATTTTACTACACTGATTATGCTATTTGTAAAGTACAGAAATGTTTAAAAAGTTAATATACAATTAAAAACACATCTAACTACAAAAATATTACTCAAATAAAACGTAAATAGATGAGGGTAAACAGTCAAACACCCTTTGTTTTGCTAATTACTTCAAACCAGACCACAATAGAAATCACCAATCATTAAAAATTTTAAATAGCAAAAAATAACCCTGTATTGACTAAGTTGCAAATATTATCTTCTTAAATCCTTTTTAAATTTTAATCTGTATGTTTGCTAATTATTTTGTTTACCAACTGTTAAAAACAAAAACAGATTAAAACAAAATGGCGACTACTGCGAATTTGGTATTTTGATACTAAAACCATTTTGAAATGTATTTTGCATTATATAGGTTGTTATTTTTTTATGTTATGTTTAATGAAGCAATCCGGATTGACACGACGTCCTCATAGAAGATCGGCGTAAAGCAGCGCTTGTGCTGTGTTTCGTAGAGTGAGTGAGGGTACCGGAGGTCCAATAGGGGAGAAAGTAGGTTAAAGGTTGGCAGCGCACTTGTGACTACTGGTGTTGCAGGAGTCTATGGGCGGCGGCAATCGCTTACCATCAGGTGATCGGTCTATCCTACCTATCAAATAAAAATGCCGAAGCATGGCTCTCCCACAATTCGATATTAGATATTTTGAATCTAACGTATGCCGTCCTAAAACAATATTATGTATTGTTTCTAGACCCTAATCCATCTTAGGATTTGGTTTTGAAACTGAAAATGCCAAATAGCGCTAAATTTCACACGGTCAACCCTGCAAGCGAAAAGTTAATCCATACTAATATTATAAATGCGAAAGTAACTCTGTCTGTCTGTCTGTTACTCTTTCACGCCAAAACTACACAACGGATTTAAATGAAATTTGGTAGGTATACAGATAATCAAGACCCTGAGAAAGGACATAGGCTACTTTTTATTGCGAAAAGGGGGTTGTAAGGGGTTAAAAGGGGGGTAATAAGTTACTTTTCCACGCGGACGAAGTCGCGGGCGGCCGCTAGTAACTTATAAAATTATATAAAAAGTAAATTTTATTATTTACAGACAGACAAGACAAACATTTGACTATACACACACGGAATGAGGAAGCGAAAATGCTGAAAACTGCTGATTTGGATACGTGATCTCCGCTCTTTATAAAATAACTTATTGTAATGAACTTATAGCTTAAAATCACGTATTAACGTTTTGTTTGTGAGTGCGTCAACAAGTGTTATGGACAAAAATGTAAGTAATAAATAAATAATCTATCATCATCATCATCATCATCATCAGCCTGTTGCAGTCCACTGCTGGACATAGGCCTCTCCAGATGCTCGCCACTTTGATCGATCTTCGGCTACTCGCATCCAGCTCCAGCCAGCCCTCTTGCGCAGATCATCACTCCATCTGGCCTGAGGTCGTCCTACACTACGTTTACCGAGACGCGGTGTCCACTCCAGAACTCGTAAATAATCTATATCTATACTATTTATAAAGTGATAACTTCTATAGACAACGACAAGGCTTACACGTAAACCGAAAACACGAAACGCTTGCGCGATGTAATTGGACACAGCGCCATCTATTGGCTCATTTCTGAATTACGGTTCCGAAGCGAAGTGAGGGCGGGCCATAATAAATAAATAGAGACAACATCACATACATTGTCCTGGTCCCAAACTAAGGTGGGAACACCTTGTGCTATGGAAACCAGAAACAACGAAGGAACCACAAACACCCAGACCCAACACAAATATCTGTTTCATCAACAAACATTTGTGTTGGTGCGGGAATCGAACCCGCGACCCTTACCGGCGCTCAAACCATTGCGCTAAACGGGTCGTCGCAGTTAGTAGTAACATGTTAGTTTTTTTTAAGACTAGAGGCGACAAACGAGCAACCTGGTCACCTATTGGTAATTAGTCACTGCCGCCCATAGACATCTGCGAGATCGAGCAATTATTTTTATGTGGTAGGTGGCAGACGAGAAGACGGATCACCCGATGGTAAGGATTGCCGCCGCTCATAGACATATGCAACACCAGTAGAGTCACAAGTGCGCTACCAAACATTAACCCCCTTTCCCCCAAATGGGCCGTCTACACGCCTGTACATTACCTCACTCGATAAAACAGAGCACAGGAGCTGCTTCACGCCGGTTTTCTGTGAGGCAGTGGTATCACTCCGGCCGAGCCGGCCCATTCAAGCCGAAGCATGGCTATCCCACAATTGAAATCCATATATCGATAGATTAAAAAAAAATGGTTTTTAGCTACACAATCGCAATTTTTTTTTATGTGATAGGTAGCAGATGAGCAGGCGGATCACCTGATGGTAAGCAATTGCCGCCGCTCACGTGCCAACTTCCCTAAATTAGGGGGTTAGAAAAAAAAATCCTATGTTACTCTCCACCCCTTCAACTATCTCCACTGAAAAAATCACGTCAATTCGTCGCTCAGTTTTGCCGTGAAAGAAAGACAAACATAGACGTACAGACACACTTTCCCATTTATAATATTAGTATGGATTCATAATTTTGATACTGAATGTAGTTAAAAGATCTGATAGCGAATGGTCCCTTAGCTCTTAGCGAAAAATATAATACTACAAATAGCATTTTTCGTCAAAAATAGTTTATAAAAACTTCTTAGAAAAAGACGGAATAAATCCCATTTTTGCCATCGGCCAATACAGACTTGTCACGTGTTTTTCAGTTCATAATTTTACAATCACAAAAATATCAACTAGTTCCGCCAATTTCTGGTTTGCCCGATAACTGACCGCAGGTATGTCACGGCGACATTACGAAATGGGTTCGTTAGTAAAATTACTAATTTGCACATTAAATTATTAGGCAAATTTTTAATTGCCTATGTAATTAATCATCGCAATGGTTCCATGCAATATTAGATAATGTAAGTAGTTGTAATTAGATGAGGGAATGATTTGAATAAATTGATTCTTGGGAAAGTTACTAGTTAATACTCGTATTAACGATTCGTCATAGGCATAATACTTAAATGCATTTCATTTATGATTAAAAAATTCTGGAAAAATATTCAAATTATATTTTTTTATATAATGAGGACAATCAAGATGACCTCACTCCGCCTGATGGTAAGCGGCCGTAAGATCCAAATATGAGGTTGACAGGCACAAAAGAACAAACTAAGTACCAATTGAGTCTGTCATCCTCACCCTGAAGGCCTGCTGAGATGCCGTTTCACGTCCCGCTTAAAAACCCAGGACTGAAAATAAAAACTTTTTTTATATTTTTGCATTTATTTCAATTTAATATGATTAAAATATTCGTTTTCTTGTAATTATTTTTCTAATAAGTGGGTTCTGACTTTTATAATTTCCTTTGTTTTATGATATACTAGCTTTTGCCCGCGACTTCGTTCGCGTGGACTTCAGATTCGTAGAAACCTCAAAAATTGTAGCCTATGTGTTATTCTGATGTATAAGCTATATTGTGGTAAAGTTTCATTCAAATCCATTCAGTAGTTTTTACGTGAAAGAGTAACAAACATCCATACTTACAAACTTTCGCTTTTATAATAGTAGTAAGACAACGATTTTTTCCTACGTATTTGATTAACTTGATGAGTAAAATGGGCAACGAATTATTGTTGCACCATAATTAAATGTTTATTTATATGAAATGAATAGAAATTTTCTAAAAACACCGAAATTAATGTATAACTGTAACAACAAATGTTGTCTAAACGACAGATAAATTATAAATCAATAAATATTAAACCGCAAACGATAGCGTACACTATAAATATAGTTGTAACCACAAAACATAGTATTATATTATATTCTTTGTTCTGGTAAGTGCTGCTACTTACATCCTAACTAATATTATAATGCGAAAGTAACTCTGTCTCATCATCATCATGTCAGCCCACATCCACCCACTGCTGAGTATAGGCCTCTTCTTTATTACGCCACTCCCTACGGTCACCTGCCAGCCTGATCCACTGTTTCCCCACCACCCTTACAATATCGTCGGACCAACGGGCAGGTGGTCTACCCACAAGACGTCGCCCCAATCTTGGCTGCCATTCGGTAAGCTTTATAGTCCACCTATCATCCTTGCACCTTGCCAAGTCTCAACCTTGTCAACTCTGTCTGTCTGTTACTTTTGCACGCCAAAACAACTGAACGGATTTGAGTGCAATTTACTTTACGAGGTGTACAGATGGTCTAGATCCTGAGAAAGGACATAGGCTACTTTTTATTGCGAAAAGGGGGTGTAAGGGGTTAAAGGAGGGGGGGGGGGGGGGTGAAAATGCTACCCATAGATACTATTCTAAGCGGACAAAGTCGCGGGTAACAGCTAGTAAATCCATGAAATAGTTTTTTTATTATTTTACAAGGCCTTATTTTAAAGGATTTATTTTAACCGCGAGGTTAACGCTTCGGCATGAATAGGCCGGCTCTACCGTCGATACCACAGCCTTACAGAGGACCGGCGTGAAGCAGCGCCTGCTCTGTGTTTTGTCGAGTGAGTTAGTGTACCGGAGACCCAATTGGGGGAAAGGGGGTTAACCCTTTATGGGGCTCTGTCGATATGTTAGACACTATATTTTAAACCTTATGTATTTGAGATAAGGTCCAAAACCAATTTATTGTACTTGTACCTACTGCCCATTAAGAGGTTAAAGATTGCATCGCACTTGTGACTCTACTGATCTTGCAGGTGTCTATGGGAGGCGGCAATTGCTTACCATCAGGTGATCCGTCTGCTCGTCTGCCACCTATTACATGAAACATCAGCTGTTCTATTACAGAAAATAATATTCATTCACCAGGGAATAATAATATGGAACAGCAGATTTTTTTTTTGTTTTATTTTTGTTTTGTTTGTATATAGGTAAAAATATTACCTACTAGCGGCCGCCCGCGACTTCGTACGCGTGGAGTTAATTATTGACACTTACCGTCATATTTTGGACAATCCACACAATATATTTTTATAAATTGTAGCCTATGTGTTATTCTGATGTATAAGCTTTATTGTGGTAAAGTTTCATTCAAATCCATTCAGTAGTTTTTACGTGAAAGAGTAACAAACATCCATACATCCATACAAACTTTCGCCTTTATAATAGTAGTAGGATAATGTCATTGTTTAGTGTTACCTATTATGAGGGCTTCGGGATTAAAACGACTAAAATTAACGGTGTATTTGACTATCACAAAACTAGTGAAAAGTTGAAGAGTACCAATGAAGACCACTATGAAGTAATGAAGAATAATCTACATTCTCAGCCAGTATATTTGGTGATTTGGCTTATGAGAAGTTGCCATCATCATAAAGCTATCTCACTAAATGTGTAAGTTGAGAAATATCGACGAGCGGAGCCTGGGGACAGTGGTTGCTGATAATTGTATGAAAAATTATATGAAAAATAATAATTGTATGAAATTATTATTAAATAAGATAATTGTATGAAAAATGAAAAAAATGGTTAGGAATGAAAAATGTTAGTAATTTTATTATTATTTTGTTTAAAATCTTCTAATATTGGGGAATTCATATTTTTGCAGGCTTGTTGGCCAAAATTAAAAGTAATTATTTTTGTATTTAATCTAATTTATACTCTGATTCTTATTAATGTAAAGTAAACTGACAGATGTGAATGTGTCATCCCCATACATTATCACTCAATTTGACACATGCAAAATGTCAAAATGCATAGAAACTTGTCATTTTCGTCAGTCAGTTTACTTTACATGATTATGAATCAGAGTATACGCCCGATTCGACAGGTAGTTATTTATAATTGTTGCATTTTGTAGGAGTAGAAATGTGATGATATTTTATTCCTATTTTTTATCACTTAAAATCTTTGTTTCTTGTCATTAAGGGTTACCTTACATTGGGTATTTAATTTAGCACACCAAATCATTAAGATAAAAAAAACTCAAATGTAATTATTAATAATTGCAAAATTATATCTCCATTTCATATTGATATGATCCTTTTATTTTAAGCTGTAATGTCTTACATAACCAATTGTGTCATAAGGATATGATCATCTTAATTAAATGGTACCCCTAAGTAATTATCTAATTCACGATTTAATTATTAGTTCCTATATGAGTAAGAAGTATAATGAATTATTAGAGAAAGAAAGTTGCGACCTTTAGTATGTAAAAGTACTCGTCATGTTAATTAAGATTTCTTATGAATTATAAAATTAAATGTCCATTATTGACTAATAAATATTTAATTGATTATAATTTCTAATTATCTTGTGTGCGCTTTGAATTAGTCTCTAAGCATACTTGTAAGCTGAATTAAATTCATAAATAAATAATATTCGTAGAATATTATTACTTTAAGCTAATATTAAAAAAAGTATATTTAAATCAATTAGTAGTCCAATCATCATAACAAACATTTGATTTGATTAATAAATCATATATAACAAAAATAAGTAAGTTAAGATATTATAACTTTTTTAAATAAGTATGCAAAGAAAACCGTCTATATGCCTAGTACTTATGTAATATAATAAAATATTAAACAATTTAATAAAATATTTTTGCAAATAAATAAAATACAAGAGAATTAATTTCGTTTCATTTTATATATCAATAGTTTAATGTATAATACTCATGGACTCTATCTACTATTACTGTCATGTCGAACTACACCGAAAGCACATAAACAATCATTTATTTATTTGCTAGAATACACATGATAAATGGTATCTTGTAGTTATAGTTGTGTTCTAAATGTAAAACATTAATTATATGTAATACTAGCGGCCGCCCGCGACTTCGTCCGCGTGGAAAAGTAACTTTTTACCCCACTTTTAACCCTTTACAACCCCTTTTTCGCAATAAAAAGTAGCCTATGTTCTTTCTCAGGGTCTAGACCATCTGTATACCAAATTTCATTTAAATCCGTTCAGTAGTTTTGGCGTGAAAGAGTAACAGACAGACAGAGTTACTTTCGCATTTATAATATTAGTATGGATTTCATGATGACTGTTTGTGCCAAAATAAATGAAAAAAAAATAGTATCCAGCCTCATCAAATGATACATCTATACCGTTACCCATTTATTCAAAATCTAGAAGCACAAAATTAGGCGAGAACCGAGAACTTACACCAGCCGCACAAGTTACTATTGTCAGCCTAGTCAGTCAAACTACAACTGATATCGAACCAAATGTAGGAAATGCAATAAACTATTGAGTTTGAGTTAAAAATAAGGTGAGAATCGGTTGAAGAGACAGATTTCTATACTGTGGCTTCTCGTAGCAATTAAAAGGAAAAATCTTAAAACTTGTACTACTTCCATATCAGAAAAAATACTACAAACTTTATATTACCTAGTGGTTCATTCCTCACAAAATATCTGAAGTGAAATTAAAATTATTGTAATAGCAAGTTAACTAAAAGTTTGCAATAGTATATTTTTTCTGTGATGAATGGGAGATTTACAAACAGGGTGTATCACTGAACTGTAACATCCCTTCACACACTCATTACCTCACAGTTATCTCTGACTAAAATTCACTTAAAATATCTTTTTTCTTCCATTGGGATCCGAACCCGCGACTATGTACCTACTAACCGGATATAACATAGATCCTTGTAGGTAGGCATTTTTTTTTTTTTTTTTTTGTGATATGTTCCTTATATTTTACCTAATAATTATTATTTTAATAAATTATAACAGTAAGGACATAGATTGTTAGCTCCATAGAAACAATTTATCGATAGATTATTTAAAAAAAATGGTTTTTAGCTACACAATCGCAATACTGTTTATTAAAAAATAATATTTTTGTAATTTGGATTTTTTGTTACAAAATTGCAATATGTAACTAAAAAACTCTTAAAAACAATGTAAAGTACTATCAATAGATCCTACACTTGTTATTACTTGTACATTTTGGCAGTTAACTAATCAACCCTAGGTCATTAGGAGTCCCTAATTAGGGATCAGGTAGAGGATTAACCCTACCGCCTTTAGGCAAACGTTTTGTATAAATAGTTGACACAATTTAGGTCATAATCAGTATCGAATTAGGATTCTTCGGGTTCACAGTTCAAATTCGGGTGTGACAGACTGGACAAAACCGTGTGGTCCTGTAAAGGTTACCGTAAAAAAGATTAAAAGAAGTTGTGACGCGTTAAAGTTGTAATAAAATTAAGTAGCGATTTCGGTAAGAAATAAACAAAGTGTCCAAAAATTACTTTAAAAAATTCTTTAATAATTTTTTAATTAAAAAAAATTAAAATTACTCTTAAAATTCATTGTAAAGAATATCAATTTGAAAAAAGTCAGTGTGTAATAAGAATGTAGTAGAACCAGTTAAAGTAAGTAATAAAAATATATTTTTGTTGTAAATTACAAATTAACTTGACAAAGCATTAATTTGCTATTTTTATTTTTTCGTCGTAATTTTTTTATATAAATCAGTAAGTTTTTTTTGTTGTACACTTCGTGAAGCATTAATTGTTTTTTTTTTCGTCAATTTAATCTCAAAATGGTCAAATTTTTTCGTATGTAAATTTTTGGATCATCATTATTTTAAATCCTGGATATTTTATGCGGTTCCATTATAAAAAAACCATTGCATATTAATAAAAACAAATTACCGACTTTGTAAAAAAAATTTAAAACAATAGGACTGAACCATTTCATAATTTCTCTGAATATTTAATTAACTAATCACTTAATTTTGTACTTAGAATTCCCTCCCTCTCCCATATTATACAGGTCATTAGTATTAAAAATAATTATTCACTGAATTAATTTAGTTTTGTATAAATACTTAAACATTAAAATTTAAGAACTAGTATCAATCTGTGTTTTATAAGTGTAACATGATTTAAGGAATATCAATTCAGGTAATATTAGTTACAATTTTATATTTTTTTGTTTGATTGTGTAATAAAATATAATCTTTTTGTAGTAGCATTCACACGCTCAGTAGACAAGTTTCAAATTCTGTCACTGGGTTTGTGATGTCTGCTACAGTGAGATATATTCATAACTTGTTTTATATTATTTACTTTCATATTATTATTATTCATGTATTTTGTATTGACGCTGCCCGAGCATCTGTCTTATTGTGGTAGCATTCACACGCTCAGTAGACAAGTTTCACATTCTGTCACTGGGTTTGTGATGTATTCCTCAGTAAGGTACTAATCTTCATTCATTTGCATAACATTTTTATTTTTATCTCATCACTTTCTAGAAATCATCTTTTTGTGGTAGCATTCACACGCTCAGTAGACATGTTGAATTTCTGTCACTGGGTCTGTGATGCCTCCCGCAGTGAGATACTAATCTTCATACATTTGCATTATGTTTTTAAAATAACATGCAAGACATTGTTTTATTGTGGTAGCATTCACATACTCAGTAGACATGTTACATATTCTGTCACTGGGTTTGTGATGTCTGCTACAGTAAGGTAACACTGTACACCTCTTCTATTATAACTTCATTGCTGTCAGTTTGAATGTACTTTGTGTATATTCAGCCGCCTGAATTCGCTAGCATTCCCACACTCAGCAGACATGTTCATATTCTGTCACTGGGTGTCGTGATGACTCTCGGAAAAGGCAGATTACAACAGATGAATTACGACGCTGTCCGACATCATGTCTTATTGTGGTAGCATTCACACGCTCAGTAGACAAGTTTCACATTCTGTCACTGGGTTTGTGATGTATTCCTCAGTAAGATACTAATCTTCATTAATTTCCATAACATTGTTAATTTTATCTCATCACATTCCAGAAATCATCTTATTGTGGTAGCATTCACACGCTCAGTAGACATGTTGAATTTCTGTCACTGGGTCTGTGATGCCTCCCGCAGTGAGATACTAATCTTCATACATTTGCATTATGTTTTTAAAATCACATTCAAGAGATTGTTTTATTGTGGTAGCATTCACATACTCAGTAGACATGTTTCAAATTCTGTCACTGGGTTTGTGATGTCTGCTACAGTGAGATATAATCATCCATTACTTGTTTTATATTATTTACTTTCATATTATTACTATGCATGAATTTTGTATTATGTGAATGATTTATCAATCCTTCATCCACTATATTATTTCAAGGTTAAAGGTGCCAAATGAAACATCCGTCTTAATTGTGGTAGCATTCACACGCTCAGTAGACAAGTTTCATATTCTGTCACTGGGTTTGTGATGTCTGCTACAGTGAGATAAAATCATCCATTACTTGTTTTATATTATTTACTTTCATATTATTACTATGCATGAATTTTGTATTATGTGAATGATTTATCAATCCTTCATCCACTATATTATTTCAAGGTTAAAGGTGCCAAATGAAACATCCGTCTTAATTGTGGTAGCATTCACACACTCAGTAGACATGTTCATATTCTGTCACTGGGTGTCGTGATGTCTCTCGGAAAAGGCAGATTACAACAAATGAATTACGACGCTGTCCGACATCATGTCTTATTGTGGTAGCATTCACATACTCAGTAGACATGTTACATATTCTGTCACTGGGTTTGTGATGTCTGCTACAGTGAGATATAATCTTACTTGTTTTATATTATTTACTTTCATATTATTCATATTCATTAGGTTTTCTATTTGCATGTGATTTTATTATTATGTTTTATAGATCTTTTGGGTTCAATTCTCATTCGACCGTCTTATTTCGGTAGCAATCACACACTCAGTAGACATGTTCATATTCTGTCACTGGGTGTCGTGATGTCTCTCGGAAAAGGCAGATTCCAACAAATGAACTATGACGCTGTCCGAGCATCATGTCTTATTGTGGTAGCATTCACACACTCAGTAGACATGTTACATATTCTGTCACTGGGTTTGTGATGTCTGTTACAGTGAGATATAATCATCCATTATTTATTTTATTTTCATTTAATATGTTTTATTGATCCACTTCATTAATTCATAATTAAAGGTGCCAAATGAAACATCCGTCTTATTGTGGTAGCATTCACATACTCAGTAGACATGTTACATATTCTGTCACTGGGTTTGTGATGTCTGCTACAGTAAGATAATATAATCATCCATTACTTGTTTTATATTATTTATTTTCATTTAATATGTTTTATTGATCCACATAATTCATTCATAATTAAAGGTGCCAAATGAAACATCTGTCTTATTGTGGTAGCATTCACACGCTCAGTAGACAAGTTTCATATTATTATTGTGGTAGCATTCACACGCTCAGTAGACAAGTTACATATTCTGTCACTGGGTTTGTGATGCCTCCCGCAGTGAGATACTAATCTTCATACATTTGCATTATGTTTTTAAAATCACATTCAAGACATTGTTTTATTGTGGTAGCATTCACAAGCTCAGTAGACAAGTTTCACATTCTGTCACTGGGTTTGTGATGTATTCCTCAGTAAGATACTAATCTTCATACATTTGCATTATGTTTTTAATCACATTCAAGACATTGTTTTATTGTGGTAGCATTCACAAGCTCAGTAGACAAGTTTCATATTATTCTGTCACTGGGTTTGTGATGTCTGCTACAGTGAGATATATTCATAATTTGTTTTATATTATTTATTTTCATATTATTCTGTCACTGGTTTGTGATGTCTGCTACAATGAGATATAATCATCCATTATTTATTTTCATATTATTCTGTCACTGGTTTGTGATGTCTGCTACAATGAGATATAATCATCCATTACTTGTTTACTACTCATAACTGAAACCCCAGTCTTATTTTTTTTAGCATTCAGTCACTGCTCAATTATGACAAGTAATAACATATTACTAGTAACACAGTCGGTTCTTGTGAATGCATTCACACTCTCAGTAGACAAGTATATCTTCGGGACAATATTCATCTGGTATTTAACAATGCAATTACTCACAACGGCTTTAAGGTTAGGTTTTCCACTCGAATTGCCTAATTTTCATGAAGCATTGATTTATTATGAACAAGCAGATTTTACATAATCATTTTCTAATTCTAATTATCAGTAAAAGCAATATGCTAATTAGCTAATTCACTTCATTCAATTCCTTAACTTGTTACAACGAATTTAGTCATAATATTTAAAGGCAGTTAATAGATTAACCCTTGTTCGTTAATTGATGTTTTTGTATAAATATTCGCAAAGGGTTTGATAACAGACAGTACTTACCTCTGTCTTGATGAGGCAACATCGTGAGTTTTTATTCCTGGGTATTTTTAACGTTTAATTGCAAAAATGTATAGTGAAAAAAGTAACAGTTTAGGTAATTTTTTTTTATTTGTAAACTTCAATTTATTTTGAAACAGGGGTCTAATTGTAGTAGCATTCACACACTCAGCAGACATGTCCTTAAATCTGTCACTGGGTCTGTGATGCATGCCACAAGATGACATGTTCTTCGTTTATGCATATCAAATCAAGTTGTTAAGTAATCTTCAGTTGGAAAATCTCCTTTTTGTGGTAGCATTCACACGCTCAGTTGACATGTTAAATATTCTGTCACTGGGTTTGTGATGTCTGCTACATCAAGATTGTTACCTTCGTCTATTTTAATTTTGAATCGTTGTAATTGTGTCTTTAATATTTTTTAACTGTGTACTATTGTCATTGCATTCACAAAATAAAATTATCATTTGTATGTTCTTGCTTTTTCATCCGCAGCGGATTTAATTTACCTAGTTGTTTTTTATAGCCTTCAATGAAGAAAATATCTTATTTGTGGTAGCATTCACAGACTGAGTAGACATGTTATTAGTCTGTCACTGGGTTTGTGATGTCTGCCACAGTGAGATAAAAGCATCCATACTTGTTTTTTATTATTAACTTTCATATTATTATGTATTATTTGTTTCTTTTATCGATCCTTCAGCCATTACAATTCACAATTAAAGGTGACAAATGAAAATCCGTCTTATTGTGGTAGCATTCACACGCTCAGTTTACAAGTTACATATTCTGTCACTGGGTTTGTGATGTCTGCTACAGTGGGATATAATCATCCATAACGTATTCTATTTGCATATTATTTTATTTTTATGTTTTATAGATCCTATGAGTTCACTACTCATTCAACCGTCTAATTTTGGTAGCAATCACACACTCAGTAGACAAGTTTATATTCTGTCACTGGGTGTCGTGATGTCTCTCGAAACAGGCAGATTTCAACAAATGAATAATGACGCTGTTCCACCATCTGTCTTGCTGAAGTAGCATTCACATACTCAGTAGACAAGTTTATATTCTGTCACTGGGTGTCGTGATGTCTCTCGGAAAAGGCAGATTCCAACATATGAATCACGACGCTGCCCGAGAATCTGTCTTGTTGTGGTAGCATTCACACGCTCAGTAGACAAGTTTCATATTATTCATGTATTTTCTCTTATTGTGGTAGCATTCACACGCTCAGTAGACAAGTTGAAATTCTGTCACTGGTTTGTGATGTCTTCCGCAGTGAGACACTTATCTCCATTCATTTGCATTACAGTTTTTTATAATCACATTCAAGAAATTGTTTTATTGTGGTAGCATTCACACACTCAGTAGACATGTTACATATTCTGTCACTGGGTTTGTGATGTCTGCTACAGTAAGGTAACGCTGTACATCTCTTCTATTATAATTTCATTGCTGTCATTTTTAATGAAGCTTTGTGTATATTAAACCGCCTGAATTCGATAGCATTCCCACACTCAGTAGACAAGTTTCATATTATTCTGTCACTGGTTTGTGATGTCTGCTACAATGAGATATAATCATCCATTACTTGTTATATTATTTAGTTTCATATTATTCTGTCACTGGGTTTGTGATGTATTCCTCAGTAAGATACTAATCTTCATACATTTGCATTATGTTTTTAATCACATTCAAGAGATTGTTTTATTGTGGTAGCATTCACATACTCAGTAGACAAGTTTCATAATCTGTCACTGGGTTTGTGATGTCTGCCACAGTGAGATAAAAGCATCCATTACTTGTTTTATTTTAATTTTATATGTTTTATTGATCCACTTCATTAATTCATACTAAAAGGTGCCAAATGAAACATCTGTCTTAATTGTGGTAGCATTCACACACTCAGTAGACATGTTTCATATTCTGTCACTGGGTTTGTGATGTCTGCTACAGTAAGATAATATAATCATCCATTACTTGTTATATTATTTAGTTTCATATTATTCTGTCACTGGGTCTGTGATGCCTCCCGCAGTGAGATACTAATCTTCATACATTTGCATTATGTTTTTAATCACATTCAAGACATTGTTTTATTGTGGTAGCATTCACATACTCAGTAGACATGTTACATATTCTGTCACTGGGTTTGTGATGTCTGCTACAGTAAGATATAGATAGTCATCCATTATTTGTTTTATTTTAATTTTATATGTTTTATTGATCCACATAATTCATTCATAATTAAAGGTGCCAAATGAAACATCTGTCTTAATTGTGGTAGCATTCACACACTCAGTAGACATGTTCATATTCTGTCACTGGGTGTCGTGATGTCTCTCGGAAAAGGCAGATTCCAACATATGAATCACGACGCTGTCCGAGAATCTGTCTTGCTGTGGTAGCATTCACACGCTCAGTAGACATGTTATATTTCTGTCACTGGGTCTGTGATGCCTCCCGCAGTGAGATACTAATCTTCATACATTTGCATTATGTTTTTAATCACATTCAAGACATTGTTTTATTGTGGTAGCATTCACATACTCAGTAGACATGTTACATATTCTGTCACTGGGCCTGTGATGCCTCCCGCAGTGAGATACTAATCTTCATACATTTGCATTATGTTTTTAATCACATTCAAGACATTGTTTTATTGTGGTAGCATTCACATACTCAGTAGACATGTTACATATTCTGTCACTGGGTGTCGTGATGACTCTCGGAAAAGGCAGATTACAACAGATGAATTACGACGCTGTCCGACATCATGTCTTATTGTGGTAGCATTCACATACTCAGTAGACAAGTTGAAATTCTGTCACTGGGCCTGTGATGCCTCCCGCAGTGAGATACTAATCTTCATACATTTGCATTATGTTTTTAATCACATTCAAGACATTGTTTTATTGTGGTAGCATTCACATACTCAGTAGACAAGTTGAAATTCTGTCACTGGGTGTCGTGATGTCTCTCGGAAAAGGCAGATTACAACAGATGAATTACGACGCTGTCCGACATCATGTCTTATTGTGGTAGCATTCACATACTCAGTAGACATGTTCATAGTCTGTCACTGGGTGTCGTGATGTCTCTCGGAAAAGGCAGATTACAACACATGAATTACGACGCTGTCCGACATCATGTCTTATTGTGGTAGCATTCACACGCTCAGTAGACAAGTTTCAAATTCTGTCACTGGGTTTGTGATGTCTGCTACAGTGAGATATAATCATCCATTACTTGTTTTATATTATTTACTTTCATATTATTCATGTATTTTGTATTGACGCTGCCCGAGCATCTGTCTTATTGTGGTAGCATTCACATACTCAGTAGACATGTTGAATTTCTGTCACTGGGCCTGTGATGCCTCCCGCAGTGAGATACTAATCTTCATACATTTGCATTATGTTTTTAATCACATTCAAGACATTGTTTTATTGTGGTAGCATTCACACACTCAGTAGACAAGTTGAAATTCTGTCACTGGGTGTCGTGATGACTCTCGGAAAAGGCAGATTACAACAGATGAATTACGACGCTGTCCGACATCATGTCTTATTGTGGTAGCATTCACACGCTCAGTAGACATGTTGAATTTCTGTCACTGGGTCTGTGATGCCTCCCGCAGTGAGATACTAATCTTCATACATTTGCATTATGTTTTTAATCACATTCAAGACATTGTTTTATTGTGGTAGCATTCACACACTCAGTAGACAAGTTTCACATTCTGTCACTGGGCCTGTGATGCCTCCCGCAGTGAGATACTAATCTTCATACATTTGCATTATGTTTTTAATCACATTCAAGACATTGTTTTATTGTGGTAGCATTCACACACTCAGTAGACATGTTACATATTCTGTCACTGGGTTTGTGATGTATTCCTCAGTAAGATACTAATCTTCATACATTTGCATTATGTTTTTAATCACATTCAAGACATTGTTTTATTGTGGTAGCATTCACACGCTCAGTAGACAAGTTTATATTCTGTCACTGGGCCTGTGATGCCTCCCGCAGTGAGATACTAATCTTCATACATTTGCATTATGTTTTTAATCACATTCAAGACATTGTTTTATTGTGGTAGCATTCACACGCTCAGTAGACATGTTGAATTTCTGTCACTGGGCCTGTGATGCCTCCCGCAGTGAGATACTAATCTTCATACATTTGCATTATGTTTTTAATCACATTCAAGACATTGTTTTATTGTGGTAGCATTCACACGCTCAGTAGACATGTTACATATTCTGTCACTGGGGCCCGCCCTCACTTCGCTTCGGGACCGTAATTCAGAATTGAACTAATAGTGGCGCTGTGCTAATTACATCGCGCAAGCGTTTTCGTCTCTTTTGTCTGCTTTACCTATAAGCCTTGGCGTTGTCTATAGAAGTTATCTCTTATAATAGTATAGATGCATGACAGATTCCCATTAAAATCAGCTTAAACGGCGGCCAGTATCATAGGAGTTTACCATCGTTACAGTATGATGAACATCACGTACCTTGTTGGTGAGGCAGTCCTGGAAGTCCTTCTTCATGACCGCCACCGACACGCGGTCCTGCGGCCGCTTCGGCCCGCTCACTGACGTCACCACGGTCTCCAGGTTGAGTTCTACCACCTGAATGAAAATAAACACGGTTTTTTTATATGATAGGTAGCAGACGAGGTTTTTGGTCTTAAATTCCAGTTTTGAGTATAGGCTGATACTTTACTTTTTTTATTTATGTGATAGGTAGCAGACGGGCAGGATCACCTGATGGTAAGCAATTGCCGCCGCTCATGGACACTTGCAACACCAGTGGAGTTACAAGTGCGCTGCCAACCTTTTATCCCTTTCCCCCCGGTGGGGCCTCCGGTACTCTCACTCACTCAGCGAAACACAGCACAGGGGCTGCTTCACGCCGGTTTTCTGTGAGACAGTGGTATCACTCCGGTCGAGCCGACCCATTCATGCCGAAGCGTGGCTCTCCCACAGTTAAATTACGGATGGTTAGGTTTTTATTAAAGTGTTTTGTTTTTATGTGAAAAAAGTAAATAATTTTTTTTTTTAAATAATAGAATCAAAATTGCCAATAAATAACCACTTTATCTCACCCCTTAAAAAAAATGTTATCCACACCGGCGCGCCGCCGCCGCCGCATTTTTTTTTACCCCACGCCGCCGCCGTGGAATTAGCCATCGGCGCTCATATCTAATCCGTAATTTTAGTTTTCGAAGATGGTATTGCGCTTGTAACACTTCAGGTGTTAATAACATATGGTATCTACCCACAACATTTTAACAATGTATGGAAACTTGACAGTTTAGTCTGCATAATAAGAAAAATAATGCCAAAAACGTTGGCGAAACCTGAAAACGTCACTTGAAAATGACATAAGTGACTTTAACAGATTTGACAGTGACGTATCTGTCGTAGATTTTTTGGTCTTGAATTTCAGTTTGAGTATATATTTCGTTTACCTCAGAGAATATGGGGTCTTGCTGCGGGTTGGTGTAGTCGCGGAATTGCTTGGTGGCGCGCAGGTACGCTTCTATCACCTGGATCTTCTCCGGGGCGCGGTCTGTGGATAGAAAAAGAATGAATATACTTTTGCACTCAAAACAGAGGAATAAAACTAGTTATTACAGGAGTATGTTCAACAAAGGCGGCCAAAAGTATGTATTAATAACAACCAACATATCACGGCCACGATGACGCAGTGGCTAAGGTGGTCGCCCGGAGCGAGAAAGGTCCTTTCAATTCCCTGTCGTGTGCGTGTGTATGTACGAGTGTGTGTGTGTGTGTGTGTGAGTATGTGTGTGTGTGGTGTGCGTGTGTATGGACGAGTGGTGTGTGTGGTGTGTGCGTGTGTATTTGCGTGTGTATGTGTGTGGGTGTGTGTGTGCGCGTGCGTGTGTGTCTGTGCGTGTGTGTGTGTGTGTGTGTGTGCGTAGTGTGTGTAAGTGTGTGTGTATGTATGTGTGTATGAGAGTTTGTGTGTGGTCTGTGTGAGTGTGTATGTACGAGTGTGTGAGAGTTTTTGTCGAGTGTGTGAGAGTTTATTAGTGTCTGTGTTCGTGTGTGTATGTACGAGTGTGTGAAAGTTTGTGTGCGTGTGTGATTGTGTGTGTTGTGTGTGTGTGTATGTTTGTGTATGTTTGTGTGTGTGGCGTATGTACGTGCGTGCGTGCACACTAACTACAATATCACTCACTAGTCTGACTCAGGTACTGCAGCGACCGATCGTCGACCGGGAAGTAGGCGACGGTGGCGCCGAACTCCGGACACATGTTGGCGACCGTGGCTCTGTCCGCGATGGACAGCGCGTGGACCCCCGGCCCGAAGAACTCCACGAACTTGCCCACCACGCCTAGCGAGCGGAGGTGCTGGAATTATATATAATTATGTGTATAATGGGTATAACAATGACCTGTGATCACATGTTTGGGCAAATCAATATATCTGTCTGCCTACAGGTATCTCTCTATCTCTCCGTTTATCTGTACTTGTCTGTCTGTCTCTGTCTGCCTCCGTCAGTCTCTGTTTCTGTCAGTTTCTGTCTCTGTCAGTCTCAGTCTCTGTCAGTCGCAGTCTCTGTAAGTCTTAATCTCTGTCAGTTTTAGGCTATGTCAGTTTATGTCTCTGTGCGTGTCTCTACCAGTCTTTGTCTCTGTTAGTCTCTGTCTCTGTCAACCTCTGTCTCTGCCAATCTCTGTCTCCGTCATCCTGTCTCTGCCAGTCTGTCTCTGTAAGTCTCTGTCTGTCCCTATCAGTCTCCGTCACTGTCAGTCTCCGTCTCTGTCAGTCTCCGTCTCTCTGTCTGCCGGGAAGTAGGCGACGGTGGCGCCGAACTCCGGACACATGTTGGCGACCGTGGCTCTGTCCGCGATGGACAGCGCGTGCACCCCCGGCCCGAAGAACTCCACGAACTTACCCACCACGCCTAGCGAGCGGAGGTGCTGGAATTATATATAATTATGTGTATAATGGGTATAACAATGACCTGTGATCACATGAATGGGCAAATCAATATATCTTTCTGCCAGTGTCTGTCTCTGTTAGACGGTCTGTCTCTGTTAGACAGTCTGTCTCTGTTAGACGGTCTGTCTCTGTTAGTCTCTGTCTCTGTCAACCTCTGTCTCTGCCAATCTCTGTCTCCGACATCCTGTCTCTGTTAGTCTCTGTCTTTGTCAACCTCTGTCTCTACCAATCTCTGTCTCTGTCATCCTCTGTAAGTCTCTGTCTCTGTCATCCTCTGTAAGTCTCTGTCTCTGTAAGTCTCCGTCTCTGTCAGTCTCCGTCTCCGTCTCTGCCAGTCTCTATCTCTGCCAGTCTCTGTCGACCGGGAAGTAGGCGACGGTGGCGCCGAACTCCGGACACATGTTGGCGACCGTGGCTCTGTCCGCGATGGACAGCGCGTGCACCCCCGGCCCGAAGAACTCCACGAACTTACCCACCACGCCTAGCGAGCGGAGGTGCTGGAATTATATGTGATGGGTATAATAATGGAGTGACACATGTTTTTGTAAATAAATATTTCTGTCTCTAGCTCTCTCAGTCTGTCACTATTTATCTCTACAGGGTGTATCTGTAAACATTTACATCCCTTTAACCACGTGTTCTATCAACTATTCTGAACAACATTTGTTTAACAACTTCTCTAAATTCTTCTAAAAAATTTTCGACTCCCCATACAAAATGACCAAGTCACGTGACCGACTTTGTATGGAAAGATGAAATTTTTTTATGCGAATTTTCAAAAGTCATACAACTAATGTCGTTCAGAATGGTTGGTAGAACACGTGGTTAAAGGGATGTAAATGTTCACAGATACACCCTGTATATATCTGTCTCTCTATCTCAGTCACTCTGCATCTCTATACCTCTGTCATTCTGTATCTTTGTCTCTCTTTATCTGTGTCAGTATCTCTGTCTCTCTATCTGTCCGTCTATCTGTATATGTCTGTCTATCCGTTTATCTGTATTAGTCTGTCTCTGCCAGTCTCAGTCTCTGTCAGTTTATGTCTTTGCTAGTTTATTTCTCTGTCAGAGTTTGCCTGACTCTGTCTCTGCCATGCAGTCTCTATCTCTGCCAGTATGTCTCTGATTGTGCGGTCAATTCTTTAGTTTTGCTTACAATTTCGGCGGTCTTATCGCTTAAAGCGACCAGGTAGTTGTTTCCACCACACAACCTTTGGATAAAGGACAGCTCTCCCACACATTCCTAAATGCATTTCGATCGACGAAGCGTTTTCTACCAGACAACCTTTGGGCAAAGGACAGCTCTGCCGCACATTCCTTATTCCTTCTCTCAATCACATCATACCTTAGTAATAGTGAGCACGAGGTCGGTGGACGTGGCCAGTGGGTTCAGTTCTCCGACCAGCTTGTAGCCGATGACCTTGGGTAGCAGCATGCTGATGGCTTGTCCCAGCATCACGGCCTCTGCTTCAATGCCTGGAAGAGGAGACTCCATCTTAGATGTTTGAATCACAGTATGATAAAAAGGGGTTACCTACTCAATACTCAATTCTTTATTGCTTCTATAGTGTACAAACAGATGGTAAATAAATACAATAAAGCAACCACTATAGACCCTGAAAGGGCACTGCAATATGAGAGGGAACAGCATTACCTAACCTAAAGTTTGTCTGGAAGAGATCGCTATTAGCGATAAGGCTTTAAAATTGACTTGCCCATGAAACTTTGAATTCTCACAAAATCAGCTAGACATTATATTTTTAACTGAACTTTTGGCTATTCGTTCTTATTTGCCAATCCATACTACTATACTACTAATTACTACTTTACTACTAATTACTACTATATTATAAATGCGAAAGTAACTCTGTCTGTCTGTCTGTATGTCTGTCTGTCTGTCTGTCTGTCTGTTACTCTTTCACGCCAAAAACTACCCAACGGATTTAAATGAAATTTGTATACAGATAATCTAGACCCTGAGAAAGAACATAGGCTACTTTTTATTGCGAAAAGGGGGGTTAAAAGGGGGGGTAAAAAGTTACTTTTCCACGCGGACGAAGTCGCGGGCGGTCGCTAGTATTTTGATAAAGTATCAATATTTTTTACTATATCGAGATTAATCAAATACCCTATTATGTAATTATCCATGATGATGATGATGTGGTCCGGCCGTTTTCGACCATGGCGACTGCTTCAACTCCTGGCCAGTTGTCGTTGGTGTGCTCGCATATCATACTAATTATCCATACTAATATTATAAATGCGAAAGTAACTCTGTCTGTCTGTCTGTCTGTCTGTTACTCTTTCACGCCAAAACTACTCAACGGATTTAAATGAAATTTGGTATACAGATAATCTAGACCCTGAGAAAGAACATAGGCTACTTTTTATTGAAATGTATGTGATGTAGTGAAATATTTATTTATTTATTTATTTATTATTATTGCGAAAAGGGGGTTGTAAGGGGTTGAAAGGGGGGTAAAAAGTTACTTTTCCACGCGGACGAAGTCGCGGGCGGCCGCTAGTTATAATTATGTTTTGACTAGCATGCTTCCATTTTGGGCAACTGTAAGGCAGCATGTCATTGTATGTTTGAATATCGCCTCTCTGACTACATTGATGTCAGTACTGACCTCCAACACCCCACCCCACGACGCCGAGTCCGTTGATCATGGTGGTGTGGGAGTCCGTTCCCACCACGGAGTCGGGGTACAGCAGGCCCTCCGAGAACACCACGCGCGCTAGATACTCCAGGTTCACCTGGAACGGACACCGTTGGATATAGTTACATGTGTGGCCATTACTATAAGGGCCCCGTTCACCATCTCTGAGTAATGTTACAAGTAATTTACTCTTCAATTTAAGTGGGTTTGGAGGAACTGACCCAGGGCCCAATAGGGTAGTTGACTAATATCGATGTAGTAAAAAATATTGATACTTTTCCAAAATATTGGTAAATAAGAACCAATAGCCTAAATTTTCAGTTAAAAATATAACGTCTAGCTGGTTTTGTGAGCATTCAAAGTTTCATGGGCAAGTCCATTTTAAAGTTTATAATATTATAAAAATAATTATATCATTGAACTACCCACACATTAAACACAAACTTTTATTATAAAACTATGTACATAAACGAAACATTTGATATAGCTACCAAACAAAATTTGCTAGACGCGCATACAAGATACCAGCGTGTGACGTCACATGTTGGTAGCCATTTGTATAGAGCGTTATGGGCCCGCGTAAATATGTGCTCTTAAAGTTGTGATATCTCAGGTAATTCAAATCAGAATCAAATAATTCTTTCAACAATGTTTCTTTAATAGAGGGGTCTTTTGATTAAACACATAAAAAAAAATAGTCAAGTACCCTATTTTCTGCGAACCCACTTTAATTGACATGAAAATTACTTTGAGCTTTACTCAGAGATGGTGAACGAAGCCCTAAAGGGGCTAGAATGACGAAACTACTGTCACTGCGACCGAATAGATCTATTGTATCCTCCGCTCCCTCTAAAGATCGTCTCCCAGGCCCACGGTCGTCATGAACCGCGTGATAGCCTTGGGAGCGATAGCCTTAACATCCTCCAGGCTGATGTGGTAGCTGCTCAGGGGCTTCTAGGGTGGACGAGGGCATCACAATGACAGAAGATGTTCATGGGTGTCTCGTCCGGTAACTCACAGAATCTGCAGGTAGACTCCACGGTCTGCCCGGTTCTGAAGCCGTGTTTGTTAATCTGCAGTGACCTGTGATAGTTCTTGTGAGGATCCTCAACTGTTCGCGACGTGTGGGCATAGGCTAGCTAGGTTTTGGGGAGGGATGTGAAGTAAGGTTCTTCTACCCGTCCTCATGTCTCCTCCCCACTCTGGCGATGTGGGAGCGTCGCTGGGGTATAGTCGGTATGCCTCCGGTCCCACCCGGAGGAGAGCCCGACATAACCCGCCTGCCCCCCGGCAAGAGGGTATGCATAAGGAGTCGCAAGACCACGTTGGCCCACTTCGGGTCAGCGGCATTCCCCAGCGTCAACAAAAAAAAAAAAAAAAAGGGGAGTATATTTGCTGAAATCATGATGATGACAGAGATTTTTTTTTATATTAAGGACAATCAAGATGACCCCAATACGCCTGATGGTAAGCAGCCGTGAGATCCAAATATGAGATTCCGTTTACTAACCTGATGAACGATACCGGAACCAGGTGGCACAATCAACATGTTGTTGAAAGCTTGGGCACCCCACTGAAACGTAAATATCATACGTATTAAATCTGAAAAAACATACATTATCCATGGGAAACCCCTATTAATGTAAGAAGGTATGTAAGTTATGAATAATAATGTGCATTAATAGTATTGGCCTTAAGATTGAACCTTGGGGTACACCACCAACCTAAGTAGGTATCGAAATTATTAACTATAATGTGCATTTATAATATAAGCCCTAAGATTGAGCCTTGGGGTACACCTTTCACCATTAGTAGTTATTTAGAATTTTAATAGATATTTAGAATTTTGAACATGTCGTCGGGATCGAAAAATAAAAATTGTGACATAATGCCTGTTTTATTTTAAACCCTAATCAATAGTAATAGTTGGATTTAGATTCTGAAAATGCCAAACAGCGCTCATTGGAAATTAATTAAGACATAAATTGACCACAGATAAAATAGATAGAACACAAAATACATTAATGACACAAAATACATTAATGACACAAAATACATTAATGACATAAAATACATTAATGACACAAAATACATCAATGACACAAAATACATTAATGACACAAAAAATAAGTAGGTACACATAACGAGAAAAACGGAAAAGAATAATTATTGTTTTACTTAAAACATAAACACAAGTCCAAAATTAGTTTGGTGATCAAAATTTATAAATTACCTTCAAAAACTGGAATCTCTCCTTGTTTCTTTCAAACTCTAGTTCTTGATTCTTATTCAGGGCATCCGGTCTGAAAAACAATAAAAATACTGTGTCACACGCCTAGAAGACGTGGTTGTAAGGGGTTAAAAGGGAGGGGGGGATTATTAAGTAATTAACAAAGCTACCCAAAGATACTATTCCACGCGGACGAAGTCGCGGGCAACAGCTAGTATTGTATAATTCCTACAAAACTTACTTTGTCTAGCGATATAATTAACGTAAGTGCTTCTATACTCTGATTCATAATCATGTAAAGTAAATAGACAGATGAAAATGACAAGTTTCTATGCATTTTGACATTTTATATGTGTCATATTGAGGGATAATGTGTGGGGATGACACATTGACATCTGTCAGTTTACTTTACATGATTATGAATCAGAGTATAAGTGGGAACAAATGTTATACAGGGTGTACCTGTGAACATTTACATCCCTTTGACCACGTGTTCTATCAACCATTCTAAACAACATTTGTAGAACAACTTTCCGAAATTCACTGAAAATTTCTTCGACTCCCCATACATAATTACCAAGTCGAGTGACCGACTTTGTATGGAAAGATTTTTTGCCAATTACCGAAAGTCATAGAACAAAATTTATTCAAAATGGTTGGTAGATCACGTAGTTAAGGGATGTTGACACAGAATAATACGACTTGTTTAAGGGGGCTACACGAATGAAACTAGCGCCGCCATCCTATTTACACTGATTGTGGCGAAAATACGATATTTTTTAAGAAAGCAAAACATTATAGACTTAGATTAAAGTAAATTGAAATTTACTGGTCGCGTGTTAGAAATATTGTATTGCATCTTGAAAAATCCAGTTTGCTTGGATCTAAGTCTGTAATGTTTTATTTTCTTCAAAAATATCATATTTTCGCCACAATCAGTGTAAATAATCTGCTACCTATAACATAAAGAAAAAATAGGTTGGCGGCGCTAGTTTCATTCGTATAGCCCCTTAAGAGGATATACAATTATACATGTGATGTTGTTGTTACTTTTGAGAAATAGACGACAAATAAGACGACCCGTTTAGCACAAGGTTTGAGCGCCGTTTGAGACGTAAGGGTCGTGGGTTCGATTCCGCACCAACACAAATGTTTGTTGATGAAACAAGTATTTCTGTTGGGTCTGGGTGTTAGTGGTTCCTTCGTTGTTTCTGGTCTCCATAGCACAAGGAAAACCCTTAGTTTGGGATCAGGACAATGTATGTGATGTCTCAATTTATTATAAGCTAGTGGCCCGCCTTCACTTCGCTTCGGGACCGTAATTCGGAAATGAACTAATAGATGGCGCTGTATCGTTGTCTATAGAAGTTATCTCTTTATAAATAGTATAGAAGATAGATAACTTCTATTCTATTCTATTCTATAGACTCACGTCCTAGCGAAGTCGACCTGCACACTGTGGTCTATGACCAGGTCAGCCGGGCAGATGGGGTTGATCTTCTCCGGGTCTCCTCCCAGGTCCTTGACGGCGTCCCGCATGGCTGCGAAGTCCACCACCGCTGGGACTCCGGTAAGGTCCTGGAAAAGAAATGACTTACAAGTTATTTGAGTTTTCAAGGCAAAAGTGTAATTATTAACAGTAATTATTACAGACTATAATAAAACAGACCAGAACAGAGGAGAACTAACAACCGTTGGAGCCATAAAGTCCTTGAGTGGAGACCGCGGCTCGGTAAACGTAGTGTTGGACGCCCTGCGACAAGATGGGATGACGACATTCGAAGGCTGGCTGGAGTGAGCTGGATGAGAGTGGCCGAACATCGGGAGCGGTGGCGTGCATTGGGGGAGACCTATGTTCAGCAGTGGACGAGCGTGGGTCGCTGCTGATGATGATGATAATAAAACAAAAGCCTTACACGCGAGCTACTATCGCCTGAAGAAAGAATTTCTCTACTTTTACAACAATGAGCAATAGATGGCGTTAATGTGATTGTTCCATAATATAAATCTAAACTATTTATAAAGAGTCACAGTTAGAATCAACACCCAACACCATATTTAATTTTTTTATGTGATAGGGAGCAGGCGAGCAGGCGGATCACCTGATGGTAAGCAATTGCCGCCGCCCATGGACACTTGCAACACCAGTGGAGTTACAAGTGCGCTGCCAACCTTTAATGCCCACCCACCGCCCCCCGAGTGGGCCTCCGGTACCCTCACTCACTCGGCGAAATACAGCACAGGAACTGCTTCACGCCGGTGATATCACTCCACACTGCCGAAGCGTGGCTCTCACCAATCAAATTGGTTTCAAACTAAGCAACCCCTTTACTATGAGTACCAGGTGACGATAATTAACTGGGGGCTTCAACCCAGAACACCCAAACTTAGAAATCTAGTATTCCTAAATTGACTTGACCGGAAATCGAACCCGGGACCTTTCGCGCTTCGGGCGAACACCTTAGCCACTGCGCCATTGAGGCCGTCATAAATATACAAACACAAATTAAAAAAAAGTTTTTCTTCTTTGTTCTTTGCTATTTGGGTTTGTGATCACCGCACCGCATTAGGCAAGCGTGGTGATTAAGCCTAATCCCATCATAGTAGCGATGACTTGATTTCTATGGTGGAGGCCTTTGCCCTGCAGTGGGACAGTATATAGGCTGATACTTTTTCTTTTTTTTAAATAAAAAGAGCTAAGTAACTTTTGGATTTCCTATAGGTAGGTAGGTACTTTCCTATAAAAAATGCTATGCATACGAGTAAAAACTACTTAAGCAGTATTTAGTCCTTGAAACAACGATTATGTAAAACATAAAAGTAACAATTGTATGTTAATTTGTAACAAAAACTATTAGTTACATGTGTTGTTTGTTACGAAAAGTGGCGTAGCGTAGCTAAATATTGAAGCGAGGGCCGATACCTCAGGGGCTTAAGTATGTAGTAGAATACATAAAGTATCAGCCTATATACTGTCCCACTGCAGGGCAAAGGCCTCCATCATAGAAATCAAGTCATCGCTACTATGATGGGATTAGGCTTAATCACCACGCTTGCCTCATGAGGTGCGGTGATCACAAACCAGAGTTACCTATGTTCGAATAAATCGAAAATTGTATACTTTAGGTTGGATGAGACATAATATTTAAGCTGTTTATTTAGTTTAGTGATCATTCCAAAAAAGTTTTGTTATATTCAGAAATAGTCCAGTAGCAGTGCTCATTTATGTAAACTTACCTATTGTCAAATAATTTTTTAAAATGTTTTCGTAAATAAATATTTTTCTATACAGCAGCAATGAGTTTAACATCAAATGGATAAAACGTTAACACAAATCTGGCCATTTATCTCGAAAAAAACTTGAAAGACGCCATTTGGGCCAGTAAAAAAAATTGACATAAAATTTTCTTTTAATTTAAACTTTTTCAAAAGAGTTTCTAAAACAAAATACATAAAGACTTTGTAAAAAGGGTTTTACCGCCACGTGGAATCTTTCGTCGGACATTTTAGAATGGAACTTGCTATGATATTTTGGTATTCATAATACATTATCCATACTTAATATTATAAATGCGAAAGTAACTCTGTCTGTCTGTCTGTCTGCTACTTATTCACGCCAAAACTACTCAACGGATTTAAATGAAATTTGGTATACAGATAATCTAGACCCTGAGAAAGGACATAGGCTACTTTTTATTGCGAAAAGGGGGTCGTAAGGGGTTGAAAGGGGGGTAAAAAGTTACTTTTACACGCGGACGGAGTCGCGGGCGGCCGCTAGTTGTTTATAATTTGTTTGTTCATTTATAATATTATAGGGAATTATCACTGAATCATGACAACTCTTAATTTCTATTGCGTTATCGGATTACTAGCGAAAGATGACGTTACAAAAATAAATATCTTATCAAAATATCATTTTGAATAGATCTCACAAAATCATAATATCTATTGCAGATATACATTAAATTGTAATCTTTATTTGTCTCTGGAAATCTGTCTATAATGAACTGTCTGCAATCATGCTTACTATTAAATCATTCATACGAATCATCCTATTTCATGTGATAGGTAGCAGTCGAGCAGACGGATCACCTGATGGCAAACACTTGCCGCCGCCCATAGACAACAGTAGTCACTAGTGCGTTGCTAACCCCCTTTCCCCCCAATTGGGCCACCCGTATCCTCACTCACTCGACGAAATAGCGCAGGCACTACTACACGCCAGTCTTGTTTGTGGCCGGTGGTATTACACCTCGAGCCGGCCCATGCCGAAGCGTGGCGTAAATTTTTGAATTTCAGTTCCATGTATAATTTTTATTTTCTTTTTTGCATAAAAATCTTAATGCGGATAGAATACATCTACCTTACCAAGTTTCAACAGTATAACTCTAATATTTTCGGAAAAAAATGGCTGTGACATACGGACGGACAGACAAGACGAATCTGTAAGGGTTCGTTTTTTGCCATTTGGCTACGGAACCCTAAAAAGTACGTAAAAAGTGTTTTACGTACAATCTTCGTCATCATCATCAGCAACCCACACTCGTCCACTGCTGGACATAGGTCTCCCCTAATGCACGCCACCGCTCCCGATTTTCGGCCACTCTCATCCAGCCCACACCAGCCAGCCTTCGAATGTCATCATCCCATCTTGTCGCAGGGCGTCCAACACTACGCTTACCGATCTACAATCTTTGTAAATCGTTAAAAATATACATTATTGCGTTTTTTACTCAAACTCTGCGTAAACTACTAGTTACTAGGCGACCTTGGCCGATGCCCTCTAAATAAGAACCAGTCGCCAACGTCATATACATACGATTACCAATCATTATATACCATACTTCGTAGGTGTGTCTGTTACGTAGGCCAAGTTGTATAGTACTTAAAGTATCAACCTATATACTGTCCTACTGCAGGGCAAAGGCCTCCATCATAGGAATCAAGTCATCGCTACTATAGGATTATGCACCACGCTTGCATAATGCGGTGCGGTGATGTGAAACCCGAATAAGGTATTTCGAAAAATTCTTGAATTTTAATTATTTTTTTTAAATCTTTTTGGATTTTTTTTATTATGTCAGATAAGTCTACAATCAGAAAACCGGCGTGAAGCAGCCCCTGTGCTGTGTCACAATTCAATAGCCATTTGTATAGAGCGTTTTTGGGCTTGCCCAAAATATGTCCTCTTAAAGTTGTGATATCTCAGGTAAATCAAATGAGAATCAAGTGATTCTTTCAACGATGTTTCTTAAATTGAAGCGTCTTTTGATTTTTTTTTTTTAGCCTATATTGTCCCACTGCTGGGCAAAGGCCTCCATCATAGGAATCAAGTCATCGCTACTACGGCGGATGGGCTACGGATTAGGCTTAATCACCACGCTTGCCTAATTCGATGCGGTGATGTGAAACCCGAATTAGGTATTTCGAAAAATCCTAACTAATCCTAACTTCCTAACTAATATTATAAATGCGAAAGTAACTGTCTGTCTGTCTGTTACTCTTTCAGGCCAAAACTACTAAACGGATTTAAATGAAATTTGGTGTATAGATGATCTAGAATTCTAGATCCTGAGAAAGAACATAGGCTACTTTTTATTGCGAAAACGGGGTTGTAAGGGGTTAAAAGGGGGGTAAAAAGTTACTTTTTCACGCGGACGAAGTCGCGGGCGGCCTCTAGTTCGAAATAAACTTTTGATCGACCCGGGAATTGATCCCGAGTTCACGGGTTAGGTACCTACTTAAACGACTGGACCAATAGGGCGTTAAACGTAGATAAATTTACATAAAAAAAACGAAAAATTATGGTTCAGTTATTATTCCCAGGTAAGCTCGCTTGGTTTGGGTCCAGAGGGCGCCCCAGATATCGCTGGATGGACCAGGTCAAGAAGGATCTTGGTCACCTTCAAAGGCCTTGGCAAGAGGTGGCTGAGAATAGAGCGGAGTGGTGAATTCTCGTGTCGGAGGCCAAGATCCACTTTTGGTCGCTGAGCCAGCGTAGTAAGTAAGTAAGTTATTTTTCCGTTAAGAAATACGCATATACCAATCATTAGAATGTGCACTTGTGTCTGTGCAAACACTTACGCTTCTACTTATACACATCATGTAGGTATCATCATTTCAGCAGTCCACAGATTAGACGTCCACAGCTGGGATAGGCCTCCGCCAATGTTATTCACTGAAGCAGTGCGTGCGCAGTGTTCGCTGCGTGAGTGAGGGAACCGGGGGTCTAATCCAGGGGGGTTAAAAGGTATAAACGCACTTATGACACTATTGGTGTTGCATGTTTTGTGTCCATGGGCGGCGGTAATCGCTTACTATAAGGTAATCCGTCGGCTCGCCTGCTACCTATATCAGTATTATTATTATTAAAAGGCCGTCACATCCCACTGCTGGGCAAAAGCTTCCCTACCTCTCCTCCACATTTCACGATCTTGGGCGACTACGGTCCAGTTGGGGCAAATTACCTATATCATACATAAAAAACTCACCTGCAAGATAACTCTCGCCGGCTTGAAGGCGATCTCCACGCCCCCCTCGACCGCCTGGTTGGTCTCCCACTCCAGGACGCTCTCCACATCCTTCTGGAGCACCTGGAAGTTGTCGCAGTTGCGCACGCACGACTCCAGCAGCACCCTGATGCTGAAGGGGAGACGCTCTGGAACAAATGCACGGAGTGAGGAAAAAAATAGGTAATACCTATACTCTGATTCATAATAAAGTAAACTGACAGATGTCAATGTGTCATCCCCATACATTATCACTCAATTTGACTCATGCAAAATGTCAAAATGCATAGAAACTTGTCATTTTCATCTGTCAGTTTGCTTTACATGATTAGGAATCAGAGTATACTCGTAATAGACTTAGGTATGTAGCTTATGATGAGTGAGTGATATAAAAGATATTTATCTCTTCAACTGAGCGAATTGCTCTTCAACTCACATCTCAAATATATCTTCAACTCATTTCGCTCACTGAACGATACGTATCATTGGTTCAGATCGTACTTCATCAGTAATTGAGTGTTTTAGGCTTTCATATCATCAACTCATTTAGCTCGCGGAATGCAAATTATGAATTAAAAAATTGACTGAGTTGTAGTTGAAAATATGAAGAATAAATTACAGGCAAAGGAGTGAGATATGCTGCGAGCGAGCAGCTTTCATCTAAAGATTTTCTATACGATTTGGAATGAACAATCCGATGGTAAAATGTCTCGTCAATATCCCGGCAACCAGTCCAGCAAGATCCTATCCATGGACCCGGCATAGTTTCCCTATCATCTGCAATAATCCTTGACGGATGCTTACTTTGGTTGTATCTCTTCAATAGTGCAGACAAAGTCACTATCCGCTTCCAAGACACACAGCATCCGTTTTCAAGACCGGCATTATACGAATATTTACCCTGTCTAAGGTAGACAGGGTAAATATTCTTCTTCTTATCAGTTACCCATCTCCACATGTTATTAAACTTACTCAAGATAATGCTATTGCGTTAGATGATATCCGGCTCGAAGGACCATAAAGATGTACGAGCTGCTGGCCGTACGATCTTTAGAAGTTGATAGTTGATGATAGAGTAAATGATAAGTAGTTCACTTGATGCTGTTGATTTATTGATTAATTACTGATATGAGTATACACGGTGACGATCGAATAGGTACTGAATTGCTGACATGAAAAATGAAACATTATGTGAAAATGCTGATGGTACATAATGTGCGGTAAGACCGTACAGACGCACGAATATTTACCCTGTCTACCTTGTCTTCTTATCTAGAAACCCGTCTCCACATGTTATTAAACTTACTCAAGATAATGCTATTGCGTAAGATGATGATATCTTGCACGTTTATTGTTCTGTCCAGCAGATAAAATGGCTAGATCATATGGCAAAGACTAATATTTATATACGGGTATGTTTGTCGCCATCATCTCTGTCCTAGTTGCGTCCAAAGTAAAATCAGGAACTTGCAAGTACATGCGGCGGCCCCTCCGGAGGGGCAAATTAGTAGAAAATCACGAACGAGCGACGACGCACGCGCGACAGTTGCTTGCGATAGAAAGAGAACGCACTTCTAGGTATGAATAATGGTAGGCATTGAACGCTGGGCGGTCGGAATTTCAACGTTATGTTATGGTAGCCTGAGTCTTCATTTCTATAAACGGTTTTTAGGAGTGGGCTTTCTGTACATGTACTATTAAGTATTCTGTGGTAAAATATAATATGTGAAATATTCAACTAACTACTCGAATTACCTATATACCATAAGCATGATGGGCGGGGTTCTTGGTTCAACACCCCGAAATGTTCTAGATAAAATTTAACAACCTAGTAACTGGTTATTATATTAGTTATCATACAGTATTTTCTATTTAGCCTATAACATCCCCTGCTTAAATAAAAATCGGTAAAAAAACTTTTAAATTAAACGGTTTTATCATAAGTGCTTTGAAAACTAGAAAATAATAATAACAATTGGGTATTCTGAACTTCTAGTACAGAAATATTTTAGTACTAGGCAGAATAGCTTTTAGGCATATTAGACTAAAATAAAAACGTGGGGCCCATTAACTATTGCTGTAATACTTTCTTCTATACTAAGTGTGGATTGCATCGACTTACTATAATCGTAACTGGAGATTTTGACAATCAATTACCAGCCGTGGCGGCTTCACCAGCGAACGCCGAGCTCATGATCTACCAAAGTATAAAGATATGCTTTGCCATAGGTAGGATTTCAGAGGGCCCCCACGTTTTAATTTTAGTCTAATATGCCTAAAAGCTATTCTGCCACGGTAAGCGGCCGTGAGATCCAAATATGAGGTTGACAGGCGCAAAAGAATAAACTAAGTACCAATAGGGTATTTGACAAAAAAAAATTATGTGTTTAATCAAAAGACCTCTCAATTTAAGAAACATTATTGAAAGAATTGCTCGATTCTGATTTGAATCACCTGAGATATCACAACTTTAAGAGCACATATTTTGGGCAAGCCCAAAAACGCTCTATACAAATGGCTACAGGCAAGTGACGTCACACGCCCGTATCTTGTATGCGCGTCTAGTAAATTTTGTTTGGTAGCTATATCAAATGTTTCGTTTATGTAAATGGTTTCATAATAAAAGTTGGTGAAAAATGTACGGGTAGTTCGATGATATATATATATTTTTTTAATTTTATACTTTAAAAATAGACTTGCCCATGAAACTTTGAATGCTCATAAAACCAGCTAGACGTTATATTTTTAACTGAAAATGTTGGCCATTGGTTCTCATTTACCAGTATTTTGGAAAAGTATAAATATTTTTTACTATATCGAGATTAGTCAAATACCCTATTGAGTCTGTCATCCTCACCCTGAAGGCCTGCTGAGATGCCGTTTCACGCCCCGCCTAAAAACCCAGGATTGTAAGAAGGACAATCCTGGGTTTTTCACGAGGAACACATGAACTGGAAGGGCATTCCACGACTTGATGGCTCGGGACAGAAATGAGGAGCTAAATATCTCGGATTTCTCATGATTAAAGGGTAGTTTTATTTTCTTGAACTTGTCATGTACTTACTTACTTACTACTCCACTGGCTCAGCGACCCGAATCGAGTCTTGGCCTCCGAAAAGAGAACGCCACTTCGGTCGATCCTGTACCACTTGTTGCCAGTCCTTGGCCTGAAGTTCTCGCAGATCACTCTCGACGACGTCTTTCCAGCGATACCTAGGTCGGCCTACCGGGCGTCGGCCTATTACCTATATATATTGGAACTAGTCATGTAACTTACCATATTTATTCCCGAGAGCTGACACGTCGAAGTATTTGTATGACTTCCCATTGATGTCCACAGTCTTCAAAAGATTCCCATAGGGATTGTTAGAAGCTGGAACAAACAAATATAAAATTATAGTGGCCGCTCACTTAGTATCGAGGATTGATTCTGCTTTTTAGTTAGAAACATAACCCATAGATGGCTCTTAAAATAGATATATAATATAATATTTCACTACTTCACATACATTGGTCTGACTCTGAGATAGGTAGCTCAAGCACCTGTGTTACAGATATCAGAACCAACAGTGGGATTACAAATATATACCTACGTATAATACTTTTCTTTTGTAAATACATACTTATAATACATAGAAAACACCCAAACATGTTCATGCACACAAATGTTTGTACTGTGCGGGGATCGAACCCGCAACCCTTGGCCCAGACGCAGCATTCACTACCACTGAACCAAACGGGTCGTCAAATTAAGATATTAAAATTAATGATTGCTGACCACATGTGATATTTTTTTTGCCATTTTAATAAATATTTACCTTAATACTAGAAATGAATAGTTTGAATGGCTACAGACAGTTTATTAAAATACTAGTGGCCCGCCCTCACTTCGCTTTGGGACCGTAATTCAGAAATGAACTCATAGATGGCGTTGTGTCCAATTACATCGCGCAAGCGTTTCGTGTTTTCGGTTTACCTATAAGCCTTGTGGTTGTCTATAGAAGTTATCTCTTTATAAATAGTATAGAAGATTTACCTCAATACTATAGACTACTGGCCCGTGTTAAAAAAATGATGGGTCATTTGAACCACCAGATGACCTATGTAGAACGATATAAGAGCATAAAATAATAAGATTCAGCATTATGCCGTCACTTGTAAGCTGTCCAACTGAGTGCAGGTGAGAATTCAAAAGTACAGGTAGAGTGGGTATATTTTGGTCATATATTTTTGTACGGCATTCTTACTTTTCGATAGATCCATGAAAAATAATAAGACAACGCGTAGTGCCGTACAAAAATGGTGGTCCAAAAAGTCGGATTTTTCTTTTGATTTTCCGACAATTTCCACGGTGAATTTGATCATTTGATTTTGTACGGCATCAGCTTCATGCTATTTCAGTACTGCTTCTAATACATTATTCCGCAACGCCGTACAAAAATCATGCGACAAGGAGAAAAAACCGAGGGTTGCAACCCCCTCTCTTTCCGTGGTACAAAGGGTGATTTGAAAAAGTACGGCTTTGGTTCCAAAACATTATCTGACACTTAAAAGTACTATTAAAAATAATGCCGTCAACAAGTGATTGTTCATTTGAATGTATATCAATAATTATCTTAATTTCATCGTATTCTTGATTTACAAAGGTGTAAAATCATTTGATCCTGTACGGGAACTTTTTTTTTAACATGATAATGTAAAATACAATTGTTATATAGTATTGCCGTTCAAAAGAAACTGTTCTGAAAAAAATATAGAGAAACACAAAAACTGTAATTTTTCAAATTATTGAAGAAATTTAAATATCATACATTAATGAATAATATAGCAGTTTTTCTACATTGTATCTCATGTTTTAAATAGTATTAACATAAATAAATTAGGAAAAAATGATGCCGTACATTTTAATGCAGACCATATCTTTTAGGCTGATGAAAATGACGCTACTATCTAAAGGGTACTTTATGGCCATCTGATACAGTACGGCATTAATATATTTTTGAAGAGAACAATTGATAATATGATTAAATCTCTATTAAGTGAAACGGTGTGTATATATATATATACAAAAATTTTAACTGTCAACCACAGTATCAACAGTTTTGTATACTTTTTGGTTTACTATATACTTCGAACATTATTGATACATATATATAATTGATTTGTTTCATTGTAATGATGTGAAGAAATAAAACAATTATTTTTAAGAAAAATTTGATATTTTAATAATGATGATAATACAAAATATGGTTTTCCCCTTTGAACCAACGAAAATGTACGGCATATGAAAAAATATTATCTATGCATAAAACTACTTCGAAATAAATTAATTTGATGTTGTGTCAAATCACCCCGTGGACCACAGAAAGAGAGGGGGTTGCAACCCTTGGTATTTTCCCCTTGTCGCATGAATTTTGGTACGGCGTTGCGGAATAATGTATTAGAAGCAGTACTGAAATAGCATGAAGCTGATGCCGTACAAAATCAAATGATCAAATTCACCGTGGAAATTGTCGGAAATCAAAAGAAAAATCCGACTTTTTGGACCACCATTTTGTACGGCACTACGCGTTGTCTTATTATTTTTCATGGATCTATCGATAAGTAAGAATGCCGTACAAAAATATATGACCAAAATATACCCACTCTACCTGTACTTTTGAATTCTCACCTGCACTCAGTTGGACAGCTTACAAGTGACGGCATAATGCTGAATTTTATTATTTTATGCTCTTATATCGTTCTACATAGGTCATCTGGTGGTTCAAATGACCCATCATTTTTTTAACACGGGCCAGTAGTCTACTAGACATGAATGGTGTGAATGGCTACAGACAGTTTATTAAAATACAGATAAGAAATTACCTATTATGAAGAGATAAACTCAATATGATAGGTCAACTAAGATATAACGACAGGAGTTCATTGGAAAAGAACGTGGACCTTTTAAAGGGAGGTCGTAGGTTCTAATCCGTGTTTCAGTCACCTAAGTTCCGTATTAATTATTTTTTATGATATAGGTGGCACACGACCCGACAGATCACTTGATGTTAAGGGGCTATCCGAATGAAACTAGCGCCGCCAACCTTTTTACACTGATTGTGGCGAAAATATGATATTTTTGAAGAAAATAAAACATTACAGACTTAGATCCAAGTAAATTGGATTTTTCAAGAAAAAAAGAAGAAGTGAAAAATTCAATTTACTTTTATCTAAGTCTGTAAAGGTTTGCTTTCTTAAAAAATATCGTATTTTCGCCACAATCAGTGTAAATAGGTTGGCGGCGCTAGTTTTATTCGTGTAGCCCCTTAAGCGATTACCGCCGCCCATAGACACATGCAACACCAGTGGTGTCACAAGTGCGCTGCTTATCTTTTAACCCCCCCTTCCCCTGGATTGGGCCTGTACCCTCACCCACGTCGCGAAATACAGCGCATGTACTGCGTCACGCCGGTTTTCTGTGAGGACGTGGTATCACTCCGGTCGAGTCGGCCCATTCATGCCGAAGCTCTGCCACTGTTGTCTCCCGCTACGGTTGCTTTCAAAAATCCTACTAAGCCTTCTGCCGGGCTAACATGCGCGCTACGAGATAATTCGTAGACACTCGTATTGTGTCGGGGCAAGTTGCTTCTCGCTCACCTGACAGAGCGATGAGCGAGATAGAACGATGCGCTCTCGCGAGCGAGAGTCGACAAAATTTTATCGCGGTACGCATGTTAGGCCTACTGAACTCTTACGCGAGTCTGCTACGCACACGACCAAATTTTGACAAGGCCCCAAATCAATTTTTGCGCACATCCATTATGACGCCTTCTAATAAGTTTAGGCCATCACAATGGGTCAATTGCTCTCATTGATGCTGATCTACCACACGCTGATAGATTCCTGGACATATTAATCTACTAGCTGTTACCCGCGACTTCGTCCGCGTGGAATAGTATCCTTTGGATTGCATTTTTCATAATTAAATAATTTTCGCCCCGTTTGGTCTAGTGCCGTGGTCGTCAAACTGCGGCCCGCCGACGTTATTTGTGCGGCCCGCGATATAGTAGATTTATTTAATTACTAGTCAATACATATTCGTATTTATCAGAAATCAGTTTAGTACGCAATGCTGCGGCCCGGGCCTGATGTTCATGTTGATATGTGGCCCTTGAAGAGTAAAGTGTGACGACCGCTGGTATAGATTGTTATTTAAATCTGATCAGATCATATTTTTTTAAGTAGGTAATAGGACATACAAGCAGACATGATGGTAAGCCTCTACTATGGGTGTGTTGTGTTTCTGGGTGTCTGTGGTAAACTGGACTGGACCATTCATACCAAAGTGTGGCTCTCCCAGGGTCAGCTATAAGATCTGTTAGCATTATAAACGAAACTAGAATAGATAGAGAAGCAATCTTATCTTATTTGTTGGGGGCCATTTTAATGTCTCCATTTTATCTTAACCCACTGGTTGCATCCAGATTTAGAGATGACTTAACTACCTATAATTTTGATTCTTAAAACACATTAGGTACTTTTATAAGTAAAAGAAAGAAAAATATTTTTTTGAACTAATTAAATATATTATTATACTCTCAGGACCTCACCACCTCCAAGTAAAGTGGCAAGTAATTTACTCTTAAATTAAAGTGGGCTCGGAGAAAATTGGCCCATGGTTTTGAATTGAATAATTTTTTTAAATTGTTAACTAGGCCGCGGCCAGGGGCCAGTTTCCTCCAAACCCACTGAAATTGAAAAGTAAATTACTTGACATTTTACTCAGAGGTGGTGAACAAGGCCCTCAAAGGCACATCCCACCACCCTCAGCATATTTTTTCAAGATGCTTACTTCAGTGTATAACTAATTAAAATAGTAAAACTTTTCAAGCCATCTTTTTTTATGTCATCAGAGAGAGTATCTAGATACAGCATGAGTGCAATACCTACCTAGGTATGTACCTACACTTAAATAGTACTTAAATTTACTTATTTTTTTTCTGAAAGTTTTACAGGATGTTTTTTTTTTAATCTATTCATACTTTTAGTCCCGTTTATATGAAGTATTTGTATAATGCAATGCGAAAGTTTATAAACATATTATTCACACTTGTATGCTGCATACAGCGCATATAGTAAGTATTCATAAAAAAATACAACAGGTAGGTACAAACATAATAATTAAGTACATAATAAATGGATTGATTAACAGGATTTTAAGTTTTTTCTTTAAAAAATAGAATTCATGCAAGAGTTAATCAAGAGCATCAAAAAAGATCTAGTAGGTTTCGATTTTTTTTCAAATAGAGTAATGAAGGTAGGCAAATTTAAGATAAAATCTAACATCAAACTTTGATAAGTAAACACTGGCCTTAAAATTATCTTTTTTAAAATCACTTTTTTCAGCTGCCTCGGCCTTGAAGGTATTTGAAAGTGTCAACGAGTTCACAATCGTAAACACCCAAGAATATTCAACAAGACCAAAGGTTAAGTGGAATTAATGAGAAACCGTTTGAATAAACATCTAGAAGATGGTTAGGCCATGTGAACCCTATTCACACTTATCAGATAGATTACGGCGTGATTCAAACGTTTAAATTACGATTAATATCATACGTAATTACTATCTAATTTAGATACGGTGCATGTAAAAAGACCTGTTTTTGAATTTGGAACTCGATTATTTTTGTTTTTTACTTACCGGCCATGGTTATGTTGTTGAATTCGAGAAGTCACGTAGGCGGTAGGGATTGCCACAACACTTGATAACAGTCTACAATCGACGAGATCCAACTAAAATTGAGAATTTTAACTAAAACATATGACTGCGCCGACACTCACTACCAATCGCTGTCAGTCAGTGACAATCAGTGACGGCGGCCATCATTTTTGATGCCAGCGGAGAAGTGTCAATGTCACAAAGTTACAGTTCTCCTCAATGTTGCCACCTTTTAATTTGAAAGTTACAGTTCTCACAGATTTTTACTTATTTATTTTTGATTGCTATGTATATATTTATGTATATTAATATTTATGTATGTCTTATTATTATTTAAGTATGTCATGTATAATTATAAGTATCTGTACTTCTTATTTTCATTCAGCAATCTCTTTGCACTGCCTTACCCCCATTGCCAACACGCTGTTTTCTCTCCTCTACCTAAAGGTTGTCTGGAAGAAATCGCTACAAGCGATAAGACCGCCTTATTGTACTGTCTATAGCTGTTGTTTCACTTATGTATATTCTATTTCTGTGCAATAAAGAATATCTATCTATTTTTAACAAAATAATAGCTGGAAATAGTGCATAGTAAAGCATTTCTGCATTCATTCAACTACCAATCAATTTTTGCGTTCTAATAAAATGTTATTCAATGAAAGCTTTTACCAAAGAGAAATAATCACTCCGTTTTAGCTTTTACTTTCTATCAAAATATTGATTTCAAGTTCAAGGTCACGAAAGAAATAGAATCCAAGGTCAATAAGTTATTTATTCGAGAACGCAGTCATATTTATCAAACAAACTAGAGATGTGACACAACACAATCATCGTTGATACATTTTTATTCAATTTGACCATTGTTGTAGATTAAAGTAATCGATATTTCAATATTTTATTTGTATATTTTTGGTTGTTAAAATATTATAAAACTGTGAAATAGTTCGCAATTAAAACTTTGACATCAAACGTCAAATGTTTTACATAACTCGTTCTTAAAATTTTCTTGTTAAGGGCATTTTGGTTTGCACTGAAAGACAATTAATTCAATTCAATTCCTTTATTGCACATGTTGGTATACATAGGTCTTACAGATATTACAGTAATTATATCCATCCTTTAAGTAATCTAGCTGAACCAACCTTCCTAGCAGAGCTGGCTTGAGTGGCTTTGTCAGTTCAGTGGGGACCAATAGAGCGCAGTGTGGCGCGCGCCGCCTTGTATTCCACTTTTTAACAAAAATAGCGATTTTCCGGTATTTTTAAAAAAATAACGGTATTAGAAAAACACTCCGGTAGACCATGCTCTACTTTGATGAATGACGTGATGTGCTGGCTTTTATTTTGTAGGCTTGTTGATATATAATAATTATAAAATACGTTATAAACATTCAATTGGTCAATTTAGTGATCCAATTGAACTAATAAAAGATCGATTACATTTTCACATCTCTAAAACAAAGCGGCTGTCAGTCAGTTGTCAAAAAAAATTAAAAAATATCCGTTGACCAAGCGATCAAGCGTTTGTTTTCATGTATTTTATTTATTTCTAATTTATTTTATCAGTGAAAAATCACAATGGCTACTTTCGACTTGAATGCAATCAACAAAGCGTTAAGTGACCCTAACAGAATCACAAGTGGTGTAGATTTTTCTGGAAAATCGCTAAAATTAGACACCGAAAAAGATGGTGAGTTCCTCGATTCTTCTTTAGATCTATCGCTTGTGTTAATTAACTGGCGTCTACTAATACTTGCCTTCAAGAGAGTTACGTTGCAACAATGTTATAGATATAGATAATAGCGAAATGCCTAGTTTTGTTTTAGTAAACATAACCTAGAAATCATTAGCTTTACTGCATGCTTTTAATGTTTAACACCCTGTAAAAGTTTTGAATAAATTTATTATTATTATTTATTTAGCCTCTTTAAATTAGTCCAAATGAAAGTCCTGTTTATTTATTTATTAAGGTCCACCAAGAGCACATCATACAGATATTTTTAACATTATTGTTACTTGTTACTTTAATTTATTAGTTTTTAGCGATGTATCTATATTCCAAAATATAACTTAATACCTATGAAGTAAATTATAACATGTTATTTTTTATAAATATGCTTCTGTGTAAGTTTTTTGTGTTTATCACTGAAATCAGCCACAAGCACTGCTGTAAAATCACATTTCGTGATGCTGCTTAAATAATCTGTTAAAGATGTGAACGCCTATGATGATGAAGATCGCTGTATTGATGATGATGGATGTAGTGTATGCGCTCATTTGTTTATTCATTGATTCGTGCTCACACAGACAGTAATTGAATAGTTCGCAGCCCAGTAGAGAATATCAGAGCTTCTCTCGAGTGTTGGTAGTCTTTCCATTGTCATTGTATACAAGCTTCTGATACATTTCCTGTATAAGACAGGTTTTACGATGAAGTTATGTACTTAAACTCAAAGAATGACTCAAATACCATGTAATGTGAGATAGGTGAAGCATGATTGTTCTAATGTAATTGTATTTGACACCTTATATATGTAACCATGTTTCAAGCAAATAAATTATTTCTTTTTAATGTAGGTTTAAGGTACATTACATTAAAAAAAAAGTACTTATTTGTAAAGATGGCTCCATTTTTTGCAAACAAACACAATGTATTTTTTTAATGAATAAATGAATCCATACTAATATTATAAATGCGAAAGTAACTCTGTCTGTCTGTCTGCTACTCTTTCACGCCAAAACTACTCAACAGGATTTAAATGAAATTTGGTATACAGATAATCTAGTCCCTGAGAAAGGACATAGGCTACTTTTTATTGCGAAAAGGGGGTTGTAAGGGGTTGAAAGGGGGTAAAAAGCTACTTTTCCACGCGGACGGAGTCGCGGGCGGCCGCTAGATATATATAATTGGATTCACTAAATTTTAATGAATTGGTCTAGTGATTAATGTACCGGGCCATGATCTAGGGTCCTTGGTTTGAATCCCCTGGTCAAGCAAAACTAATTTTTATTCAACTATTCCAGCCCAACCAATCGTGGACGCCATCAACAAATGCCCCGACCTACAGTACCTGACGCTCACAGGCAACACGCTAGGCGTGGCCGCTGCGGAGTCCATCGCGAAGGCTCTGGAGCACCACCCCGAGCTGAAAATATGCAGGTTCTCCGACATGTTCACGGGGAGGATGAAGACTGAAATACCTCCGGCTTTGGTGAGTAGAAAGAAATATATTTCTTTTATGTCAAAGGTTACATGAAAGAATCAATGAAGAAGAAAATTACTGTGCAATTTTTATTTTTGGTATAGCAATTCTTTGCAATTAATTCTTAAGTAAATATTGCACTTAAAAAATTCGAAATTCGTCGGCTTAGTAAGGGGTTCGGATGGTGTACAGTGGAAGCACATCTGCCTAGTCTGTAGAAGGTTGTGGGTTCGAGTCCCACCTGAACCTTCCGAGGAATGTTTTAAGTGCAATATTTACTTACTAGCGGCCGCCCGCAACTTCGTACGCGTGGAGTTAATTATTGACACTTACCGTCATATTTTGGACAATCCACACAATATATTTTTATAAATTATAACCTATGTGTTATTCTGATGTATAAGCTATATTGTGGTAAAGTTTCATTTAAATCCTTTCGGTAGTTTTTACGTGAAAGAGTAACAAACATCCATACATCCATACAAACTTTCGCCTTTATAATAGTAGTAGGATGATGACTGTACACACAGACATGTTCATGCACACAAATGTTTGTACTGCGTGTGGATTGAACCTGCTCAAATCTCTCTCTCGTCATATGTATTTAAGTGTTATATTTATGATCCTCGGTTGTCTGATATCTGTAACACAAGTACTACTTAGTATGGAGTCAGGTCAATGAACATATTGTGTGAATTTATTTATTACTTATTTATTTTTGATTGTATGTATATATTTATGTGTATTAATATTTATGTATTATGTATGTCTTATTATTATTTAAGTATGTTATGTATAATTATAGTATCTGTTCTTCTTATTTTCATTCAGCAATCTCTTTGCACTGCTTTACCCCCATTGCCAACACGCTGTTTTCTCTCCTCTACCTAAAAGTTGTCTGGAATAAATCGCTACAAGCGATAAGACCGCCTTATTGTATTGTCTGTAGCTGTTGTTTCACTCATGTATTCTATTTCTGTGCAATAAAGAATATCTATCTATCTATCTATTTACAGAAAGCGCTAGGCGACGGCATGATCGCGGCGGGCGCGAGGCTCCACGAGCTGGACCTGAGCGACAACGCGTTCGGCCCCATCGGCGTGGAAGGGCTCGCCAAGCTGCTGGAGAGCGAGGTCTGCAGTCAGCTGCAGGTGCGTGGTGTTTAAGCTTGAAAAGAAATTTGTTTATTTGCATTTTCGACAACCTAGTACCTAGTATCAGCCTATAAACCGAAGCTACAAGATTCTAGGTCTGCAAGATTTCTTAAAGTGGAGTGATACCACTGCCTCACAGAAAACCGGCGTCTGCCCACTAAGAGCTAAAAATATGTCATGTACTCACGCATGCGCACTAACAGGCAAAAACGCCTTTTCGACCACATTAATCCTAACTTATGACATAAGATTGTCAAACTGTCGAGGTCTGTGGTAGAGGCCGCGCGCTTATGTACTCATGTCGGGCAACAACCCTAGCATATATTTTTTTTATGTGATAGGTAGCAGACGACAAGCGGGTCACCTGATGGTAAGCAATTGTCGCCGCTCATGGACACCTGCAACACCAGTGGAGTTACAAGTGCGCTGCCAACCTTTTATCCCCTTCCCTCCCGGGTGGGCCTCCAGTACCCTCACTCACTCGGCGAAACACAGCACAGGGGCTGCTTCACGCCGGTTTTCTGTGAGGCAGTTCTAATAATAATGTAAATTTATTTATTTATTTATTCAACGGTACACTGACAGATTACAGTCATAACTTAACAATGTGAGAGAACAATGACTAACTAGACTAGACAGCAATCCATAAATAGTATACACAACATGTCAAAATTTTGATTATACTTTAAATTAAATTATAAATTAAATTAAATAGTAAAAAATAAGATTACGTTCAATTCAATATTACTTCAATTATTACAATTATTAAAGCTTACGAAAATAAACTTGAGAGAATACATTTAATGAGAGGGGAGAGGACATTAGTTATTCTTGAAATATGTAGTTACCGCTCGTTTATACGACGAAAATTTGTCATTAAATACATCTATTTCAGTGTCTTTGATTGTTTTTGTATACTTTTATTGCGAATGTTTTTGAAGAACGTATTTTATGTCGTGTGTTGATAGTGAGCGATGAGAGCAGACCGGGCGCGTCAATGAAAGAATGGAGAATCTTATGTAGGCACAGAAGATCATACCTAACTCGACGGGTTTTCAGGGAGAACACCTTAAATTTTACCTTAAATGTTACTTTTTGAACAGAATACTCCTTTTAAACGCCTATTTTCCTGAAATAAGTCAATATTTGAACGAAATCAGTTCAGAAATTGATAAAATTCGAGGTTTAGAGCCCGAAGCAAAAAAAAAAAACAATCTAGCCGAATGCGTAAATGTCACCAGTAGCGCTACCATGAGTTGACATCTAAAACTGACAGAACGTAAACTATTGCTCTGTCTCTTTCAAATGCATCACAATGAGAGAGACAAAGCGATAGTTTTCGATAGCGAGTATAGTATTTCAAACTCATGGTAGTACCGTCGCCCATGGACAAATGCGTTGCCGGCTCTCTAGGAAGGAGGTTTACCACCTGAACCTTCCGATGAATTTTCTAAGTGCAGTATTTGCTTAGGCGGTTTAGTGCTCAATATTTATCATTTTTCCAGGAGCTCCGGCTAAACAACAACGGGTTAGGCATCACGGGAGGCCGTTTGCTGGCCAAGGCGCTGTCCAGCACGCCGCGCCGGCTGAAGGTGTTCGTGGCGGGGCGGAACCGCCTCGAGAACGACGGGGCGAAGGCGCTGGCTGCTGTGTTCCAGGTAAGGGGCTTCCTAGATACGAGAGGAGAAATTGAATAATGTCCACCCCTCTTTTTAACCCCTTACAACCCCCTTTTCGCAATAAAGAGTAGCCTAGCTTCTTCCACAGGGTCTAGACCATTTTTATACCAAATTTATTTATTTATTTATTTGTCACACAAAACAGAGATACAGTGGTTTCGTTATAGGGAGACATTCTTAATTAAACAACTTTAGGCTGTAACTCCACTAGCATGTGAACAGTATGACACACTAACATCGAAACATCCAAAAATAATCCAAAAAACATTCAAATCAAAGTATTAGTAATTATAATATTAGTTAGGATTCCATTTAAGTCCTTACAGAACATTTATAAATGTCAAATATTATGTAAGTTATCGCTGATTTGGAAAGTAAATTTCTTCCGAGTAGAATCAGTAAGAAATTTAGAAGCGGTATTTCCGAACATGTATGACAATCAAATCTTCAAGAAACGAGTCCTATGCCCTATAAAGTGGAATCTGTTTATAATCACATCAAAAGGAAATGACAAATTCGTCATACTAAGCGAACGTCACACAAAGCATTTAGTAGAAAATGGACAATGCATCAGCGACCTCTCTGATCTCGCAGATGTTCATGGGCAGCGGTGATTGCTTACCAGCAGGTGACCCGCTTGCTCGTTTGTCGCCTCTAGTATAAAAAAAAAACAATTTTTGTCTTCTTTACTTTCAAACTTTTCTTTTCAATAGAGACATTTAAAATATGTAATAAGTCTTTTTTCATACTTCCCAAAACTTGTTGAAGGTGTTTTTTTATATATTGGTTAGTAAAACGGGTATTTTGTAAAATAAATAAACACAATGTACTACTCATATAAACCAATTATAATAAGCGAAATGTCGCTATAAGCGAGTCATTATAAAGGACTAGCGGCCGCCCGCAACTTCGTCCGCGTGGAAAAGTAACTTTTTACCTCCCTTTCAACCCCTTGCAACCCCCTTTTCGCAACAAAAAGTAGCCTATGTTCTTTTTCAGGGTCTAGATTATCTGTATACCAAATTTCATTTAAATCCGTTCAGTAGTTTTGGCGTGAAAGAGTAACAGACAGACAGACAGACAGAGTTACTTTCGCATTTATAATATTAGTATGGATATTGTAATGAAGAGTTTTCTATGTGAATCATTGTAATGAAGTCATATTAAGCGGTTGGAATGAAGTCATATTAATAAAGCGGAGTCAAATTAACCGGATTCTACTGTATTTCTCTAATTATAAATCTATCTCCCTCCAGGACATGGGCTCCCTAGAAGAGGTATCGATGCCGCAGAACGGCATCTACCACGCGGGCGTCGGCGCGCTGGCGGCCGCGCTGCAGCGCAACCCGCGGCTGCGGCGCCTCAACCTCAACGACAACACTGTCGGCGCCAAGGGGGCGCAGGCCCTCGCCGCCGCATTACCGAGGTAACTATATACTTTAGACCCGTGGTCGTCAAACTGCGGCCCGCCGACGTTATTTGTGCGGCCCGCGATATAGTAGATTTATTTAATTACTAGTCAACTACATATTTGTACTTATCAGAAATCAGTTTAGTACTCATATACTGCGGCCCGGGACCTGATGTTCATATTGATATGTGGCCCTTGAAGAGTAAAGTGTGACGACCGCTGCTTTAGAGGCAAACTCCATAGACAGATGTCTATGGAGTCCAGTATGGAGAGGTCTATATGGAGATCCATAGACATCGACAAACCTTATATACAAATTGCCCAGGTAACATATAGATACCTCAACGACAACACTGTAGGCGCCAAGGGGGCACAGGCCCTCGCCGCCGCGTTACCCAGGGAACTATATACACTGTAGGGGCAAACTCCATAGACAAATGTCTATGGAGTCCAGTATGGAGAGGTCTATGGAGATCCATAGACATCGACAAACCTTATATACAAATTGCCTAGGTAACATATAGATTCGTGGTCGTCAAACTGCGGCCCGAGGGCCGCATGCGGCCCACGGACGTCAGTCGTGCAACCCGCGGTAAAGTAGATTCCTTTAATTAATAGTAACTACACATCCGTACTTCACATATAATGCGGCCCGGACCTTAGTGCTCACATTGTTATGTGTGGCTCTTGAGCAGTAAAGTGTGACGACCGCTGCTATAGAAGCAAACTGCATAGACATATCCATAGACATCGACAAACCTTACATACAAACCGAGAAATCGAGGCATTAGTTGTAATCGACGCCCAGCGCCATCTATTGGTAGACAATGGAACTACTGTCCCGAAACGGAGTGAGTCACCTCGCCGCGGCATTACCGAGGTAACTATATACTGTAGGGGCAAACTCCATAGACATCGACAAACCTTACATACAAATTGCCTAGGTAACATATAGATAGATACAGGTTGCAAACGAGAGGAGAGCAAGCAATGAGACCTGAAAAGAATTTTGCATAAAAATGCTTTCAATATGGAATGTGTATCTAGAGATATATTAGAAGGTTTGACTGCTAAGATAATTTTGGAGCTGACTGAGATACGTATAGTAGCATCAATAGTAAATATTGCACTTAAAAAAATCTCGGGGAGTTTTAAAAAAAAATATATTCGTTTAGCAGTTTCATCTTAACTAGTGGTCAAATATTTGCAATAATGTTTCCACTGGA